>JAGPOW010001139.1:27045-45555 GCA_030014935.1 Caiman crocodilus | reverse complement strand
GACCCAGCGGACGAACAGGCCTGTGTTTTCCAAGGTGCACAGGGCCAGAAATAAGTCCAGAGCCTTGGATGGTGGCAGCGGTACCCCCAGGCTAGTGGGGGTGCTCCAGGGAAGGGGTCAGCCGGACGGGAGGCACCCCAAGGGAGGCACTCGGAGCCTGGAAGGTGGTCGGGCGCAGGGAGGTGGGTGGCTCAAAACGGGAGCGCCCCCTACTGGCCCGCCACAAGAGGGTGTTCAGATTTGCTGGGGATGTTGTGACACCCCACTATACCTCCTTGAGTCCTGGTTTGGTGGAGTAGCTGGTGTTCCTCAAGGTCAAGCTCCTACTGCTGGGGTTGTCCAAGCTCATGTGCAGACAGAATGAATGCCACCCTCCTCACATCATCCATACCTATTTCCTTTTAAAAAAAACAAAACCCAAGAAATGCAAGGACTGAAAACCTCCCTGGTGAAAGGCAGGTAGGAAGTGCCTTATAACCTCTGCCACCACCACACTCTCTCTCTCTCTTCCTCTCCCCCTCTCTCCTCCTGATCAGTTTTCCATCAAGGCATGGTGGGTTGTTGGCCCAAAAACAGGTGGGCAAGCTGAGATCTCACAGGTGCCACAAAGGCCCCCTGTATTCTACCACAGGCCCCATTCAGGGGTGACCCCACTCTCCCAGGGAAAGGGGTACAGCTGGCATGGCCCTTGCAAGGGAGGGAATTGTCATTAGGGGTCTGTGTTGCTCAGACAGGAACTTCCTTTCCCTCCAGGACTCTCACTGCTCCTTGGCAATTATGCCACAGCTCCAGACCCCTCCTGGCTAAGCCAGGTGAGGGCATGTCCCTCCCCGGTACCTGGGCCTTGTCTCTCTACAGGGAAATGCCACAGGTCCAAGTGAGGCCCAAGACTCCAGTCTGTGCCAGACCAGCAGTCTTATGGCCAGAAAGAGAAGGTGGTGCTCAGCTGCCCTCGGGGGGTCTTACCATCACACTCAATGATCTACTGTGAGAGCCAAGACCAAAAGAATATCTGGGCATTTCAGGACAGCTGGATTGGACAGAACCAAATTGAAGAGAATGTGATATGTCCAGGTGGGTGAGGGAAGAGCTGCTCCTGCACTGTGGACTGAGTGTATTCAGATAAGAACCACCCCAGAGGGTCAGTTGTTGTCTGTCCTCTGTGTCTTGTCCCCAGGGGCTGTCCTGTGGGTGCGACCCAGGGGCTCTGCTCAGTGTCCCCCTCTGGAGTACTCATTTTCACATTTTGACCCTTTAACACCCACATCACTCTTATCCTGCTTTTTCCTTGATTGTCCCTCTCCCCCCCAAAAATAGTTGTATCTTTCACCTTTTGGGCCCACACTGTGGAGGCTATTAATTAGTTGGGTGGGCCTTAAGGTCCATGTTAATGGCTTTTTCTGCATCTGGATCTGGCACCCATCTTGCTTTCAGTTCCCCTGCCTACGAGATAATCCCTCGTGACCGCCTGGCACAGGCAGGAGAGACACAGAGATGAAATGGCAGGAAGTGAGAAGCGGGGGAAACAGAACCACCTAACCAGGGAACCAAAGGAAGGGACCTCTATAAGGGACTGGAGACATTGGGGGACACACAAAATGGAAGGGAAGCAAAGGTGGAGGGAAGGGGTGAAGGAGAGGAATGGGGTCATGTACCACTGGATCCTTTTCCCATTCTCATACCAGGGTAGGGGTCCCCTTATGCCTGTGACAGGTTCCAGTGTGATCCCTGGTGCTGTGTCAGGTTTGGTGTTACTCTTGTGTAGAATTAATATAATGGATTGGCTAGGCTGCTTTGGACAGGGCTGATTTGGATGGATTTATATGACAGATTGTCTGGGCTGGTTTGGACTGAGCTAATTTGGACAGGGCCACCCCCCAAGCAGGGGTTGGACTACATTGACGTCTGCAGCTCCCTTTCAGCCCCACAGCCCTAGGACTCTGACTCTTCCCATCCTGAAAACAGACCATGTAGACTCACTGTTAGCTTTCTCTCTTTTACCGATTTCATATCCACCAACCCCCACTTGCTGATTGACACCCTCAGAGAACACAGGTGGTTTGGCAAGGTATGATTAACCCTTTGACAAAGCTGTGTTGATTCTTTCCCAGCAAGTGATGTTCATTCATGTGCTGAACTGTTCTTTTTTTATTATCTCGCCCCCAGTTTTCCAGGACCAGAACTTAGGATCATCAGCCCATGGTGCCCTGCATCCCCTCTAGACCCTTTTTTAAAATTTGGGAGCCATGTGGGCAACCCTCTGGACCTCTGGTATCATGGATGTTTTTAGTGCTGGTTGCATGCTGAAGTCAGAAGTTCAGCAATCCCTGAGCTGAACTCCTCCAGGGCTCTGGGGTGAATGATATCAGGTCCTGGTAATCTCATGCTTTTTAGTGTTAACCTGCTACCACTGTATGGGTACAACAACCTCGTTGTGGGGCTTATCAGGACAATGACATTGGTATACAAAATTGGATTACGGGGTCTGTGTCTCTTATCTGCATATCGCATATTGGTACGCATGGGCAAGAGGGTGACAGGCTCTTTTGTGCTTGTTTTCCCTGTGATAACATAAAAGGATCTCAGGACTTTGATGCCTTAGGACCACAACAGGAGACGAAAAAGTGAAATGGCACAAAAAGCATGCCATGGTACCAAGACTGAACCAAGAATCTGGAGTCACCCACCCTGCACAGAAACGTACTCAAGCTGCAGCAGTCCTTTGATCCTGGATCAGCCTCACCGGTCATCTGTGGAGTGGCAGATAAGACAGCCATGACCCAAACTGGAGTTGTCTAGAGGATGGTATTGCATCTTACCATCCACCCAGAAAGGGATGAGTGCTTGATTGCTGAGAGGTTCATAACTGTCAGCCTGTCTCCCTTTCCCTCATTAGAGCTGGTGTTGCTTGCATGCAGGAAAATATGTTCACACTAAAAGACCCAGGCAGACTTGATTTTCTCAGGTTGTGGGTAGGGGTTCAAGCCAAGATAAGTCATTTATGTAGAGCCCCTCAAGTGAAATCGGCCCTTGTTGCTGCCATCTGGCATCTGGCAGAAATTTGAATTGAGTTTCTCCATCTTCTCTATGACCTCCTCTATTGAAGTCTCAATTGGGGTCAGCTCTGCTGACCGGTCCCTACAGAGGATTGGGTCTGGGGAGCAAATCTCCCTGATGTCTCCCCCAGTGAAGAGCCATGCAGAGAATGACTTCAGGCTCAAGCAATGGCCATGCTTTCACACCCCTTGGGCACCCTGACCATCCACAGGCCTCACTGACTCCCTGGAAGGTCTTCAGCTTCTCATGGACTTCAGGAAGTGCTTCCTGTTGCCTTTTGTGCCTTTACCACTTTGCTCCTCCACTTCTTTCTGGCCTTGATTGACCAGAGTTTGTATCTTTTCTCATTTTCCTCCCTAGGTTTGACTTCCATTGTCTGCAAGAAACTGCCTTTGCTCCTCTCTCCTCCTCATTCTTTCTGATTTGCAGTTTGGTCTGAGCCTCCGATTAGCTGTTCGGAAGAAGTTCCCATGCTGTTGGATGGACTTCTCCTGTGTCTGACTTTTTCTCTCTTGTCTGACCAGCTCCTCCCTGTGGTGCAGTCTCTTTTCTTCAAGGTAATGGTGGCTGGGGCAGGATTTCTTCTCGTCTTCCTTTCCATGTGGGAATCAAACCCAACTGCACTGTGGTCCCTCCAGCTGAGTGGCTCAGGGACAGTCACTCTAGGCATTTATATACATACCTTTCTGTCCTGTGACACACTGATTAATCAAGTCTGCTCCACACGTGAGCTGATGCACACTGCACTGCACCGTGTACAATTGTGTAAGCTGTAAAATGCATGTCAGCAGACAGAAAATGGCAGTGGTGCGCTTTTGAACTAAAGCACTTCCAAGATGTTTTAGTTCAAAAGCATACCACCAACATTTTCTGTGTGCTTAGCTGTATTTCACCACTTATACAACTGCATGCATCTCAGCACCAGGCACTTTTCAAAGCATCCAGTGCTGCAGCTCTTCAACATGTAAAGAAGTCCTCTTTGCCCCAAATCCTGTGCAGAATTTAGGGCTGGGTCAGGAAGAGCCCTTTCTCTTGCAGGCTGCAGCACTGCCTACCCCAGGGAGAAGTCTCTTGCAACGTATAAGGAAATGTGGTCTCTGCACCCTGTGCCCAAGGCTTCTGCACCGATGGTCCAGCACCATGGTAGCTCTCAGTGAAGTCTGTCTCTAGCTGAGGCCTGCTGAGTTTAACCCCACAGCCCCTAGGCCCATCTTGGTGGTGCCACTACCAGCCTGCCAGCCTCCATCTGCAGTGCATCTGGGTTCCCTTCCTGAGACCAGTCCTTGCCCTCTGCCTCTGTTCAACATCACCCCGGTGCCTTATGCCCAGGTATTTGCTCTGCAAGGATCTTCCTGCATGCATGTCCCACCATCCAGAGCACTTGCAGCTCTTCCGGTATTGAAGCCAATGAATCTGAAGTGTGACACTTGCATCATGTCCTATGTATCTCAGGAAGGAGTTTGGTCATCAGCTTAGATGGTGAACAGCTCTGGACCCAGACCCGGTGTGAGAAGCATGTGGGTGTCTTGTTTCTTTGGATGGTCACTAGTATGCGTGGGATTTTTTTTGGTGGGTTTTGTTCTGGTGGATTTCAGAGGGGTTGGGAGTGGCCAGAGAATTGCACTCTGCCCTCTGGAGGGATTCGTCTTCAGAAAGCTCTTGCTCTTTCTAGATGTTGGAGATGGGGGTGGAGGAGATATAATCCAGGGAGCTGGAGTGTGCACATGCCTGTGGGTGTGCTGGCCAGCCTCAGCCTGCTGGAGCCCGTGGTTCTTGCTGGTGTGACTCCCAGAGAAGGGAGACTACATGGAGGAAGTCTGCCATGTGGGAATGCAGCACAGAAGCCTGGAGCCGAGGTGCAGACGCAGCCTGCTGAGGGTAGCAGAGACTCAGAGATCTCTGGGGACATGGGGAGTTTGCGACAGGTGCATTGAGGATTCCCACCTGCTGCTGGGACAAGCCAGGGCCTGAGAAGCAAGCCCTGGCCAGGGGTGAGAGGGAGGTGTCCAGCAGTAGGATATGTTAAACCTTGACTTTATGGTCTCTCTTCCTCAGTTCACTGTTCATGGCTTTTTCCTGATTATTCCAGTTGGGTGTTTTTATCCTTCAATTCAGTTGTTCTGGAATCAGTATTTCACCCCGTGAGGAGTTTGTACCCTCTCAGCCATGGCCAGTTCAGGCTGCCATCACATCAGGAGACTAGACACCCTCAGGTCCCTAATGGCCAAGCACCCTAGAGGGACATAAGAGTATCTCTGGCAACCCCAGGGGTTCTCATCTCCAATGAGGAAGCTTCTTCCACCACATGCTGCATTTATGCATCTGTTTCCTCCCTCTACTCACTTCTTGCTCCTTCTGAGCTCCTGCAGAAGTCCTGAGAAAGGCTCAGAGGCAGCATGGGGCTGAGGTCTCCCCTGGGACTTTGCAGTGACCTGGCCCTGTGGGTGCCAGCTCTGGTCATTTTTCTGGCTCTTCCACCCCTCCTGTATGCTCAGAAACTACCACCATCAAGTCCTAGCAGCCAGGAAGGAGCCAAGAGTCCAGGTAGGACCTGACCCAGGTTTGCTGCTTCCCCTGGGATGTGTGTGCTGGGCTTTCCCCACTGGTCTCAGTGCAGCAGTCCAAGGAGAGGGCTGACCTCCATGCCTATGCCAGAGCCTGGGGCTTTCAGGCACCAGGCAGAGAGCCAGAGGAAGGCAGGAGGCTGGGCTCCCTACTGTAGAACACAGGATGACCAGGGCCATGTGTGCTTCTGGGGACCAGAATGCACAGGCACACCCAGGGCAAGCCCCATGAGCTTCTGCATCAGACAGCATCAGACAGCCCAGTGGCACATCCCTGTTATTTGCCGGCAGCAGTGGGCACAGCTCTGAGCCAGTAGCTCTGCCAGCAGCTGCCCTCAGCTGGGCCAAGGGCAAAGCCCCCTTTGTCACAGGCTCTCGTCTCCCTGTGCTAGCAGTCCCAGGGCAGCACAGGGTTAGGAGGACTGTCCAGAGCAAGCCTCCACCCAGCACCAGACTCCTGAACTCCTACATCAGCCCAGGCAGGGGTCAGCCCAGCCTTTTCTCTGGTTCTTGGTACTGAAAGCACAGGTATAAACCATCCCAATATGCAGAAAGAATAGTAAATGTTGCGAGCAACCAGCTTCGCTTAGCAGAAAACTCTTTAGTAAGTTCCAGTGCAAAATGGAAGCTTACAAGAGGTGGAAACTTTGGACAAACAACTAGGGAGGAGTATAAGAGCATTGTTTGGGCATACAGGGATGAAGTCAGGAAGGCCAAAGTGCAATTGGAGGTGCAGCCAGCAAGGGACATGAAGGGTAACAAAAAGGATTTCTACAAGTATGTCAGCAAAAAGAGGAAGGTCAGGGTAACTGTGGGTCTCTTACTGAATGGGGAGACAACCTAGTGACAGGATGAGGAAAAGACTGAAGTGCTCAATGCCTTTTCAACCTTGACCTTCACAGGCAAGGTCAGCTCCCAGACTACTGCACTGGGCAACACAGTTTGGGGAGGAGGTAAGCAGCCAACAGTGGTGAAAGAACAGCTTAAGGACCACAGGCAACCTCTGCTTATCACTGTTTTGCTTAGTGCTATTTCACTATAATACTCATGTTGCATTCATATGTGATTCCACTTAGCATTCAGCAAATTTCACTATAATGCTCAGGTTGCCTTCTTGGTTCATGAGAAACTTTCAGTTTCACTTAATACTGTTTCTGCTTAATGCTCAGTTTTTTTGGGGAACCAGTTAAGAACATTAAGTGGGGGTTGCGTGTATTTAGAGAAGCTGGATGTGTGCAAGTCCATGGGGCTGAATGCAATGCAATAGAAAGTGCTGAGGGAGTTGGCCACTGTGATTGCAGAGCTGCTGGACTTCATCTTTGAAAACTTGTGGTGATCAAGGAAGGTCCTAGATGATTGGGAAAAGGCAAACCTAGCACCCATATTTAACAAAGGTAAAGAGAAGGATCCAGGGAATGACGGGCCAGACAGCCTCACCTCAGTTCCTGGAAAAATAATGAAGCAGATCCTCAAAGAATCGATTTCTAAGCACTTGATGGAGAAAAATGTGATTAGGAGCAGTCAGCATGAATTCAGCAAGTCATGCCTGACCCATGATTGCCTTCTATGATGAGGTGACTGGGTCAGTGGATGTGGGGAAGCAGTGGACATAATATACCTGGACTTTAGCAGGTCTTTTGATACTGTCTCCCACAGCATTCTTGCAAGCAAGCTAAGGAAGTATGGGTTGGATGAATGATGGACTGCCAAGTGGATAGAAAACTTGCTGGATTGGAGAGGTCAGTGGGTAGTGATCAATGGCTCAATGTCTAGTTGGCAGCCGATATCAAATGGAGTACCCCAGGGGTTGGTCCTGGGGCCAGTTTTCTTCAATGTCGTCATCAACAACCTGGAAGATGGGATGGAGTGCACTATCAGCAAGTTTGCAGATGACACCAAGCTGGGGTGGGATGGGAGGGGTAATAGTCATGCTGGAGGGTAGGTATGGGATTCAGAGTGACCGAGACAAATTGGAGGATTTGGCCAAAAGAAATCTCAGGAGGTTTGACAAGAATAAGTGCAAATTCCTGCACTTAGGACAGAATAATCCCATGTACCATTATAGGCTCAGGGGTGACTCACTTGGTAGCAGCTCTGCAGAAAAGGACCTGGGGGATGACAGTGCACAATAAGCTAGATATGAATGAATAGTGTGCCCTTGTTGCCAAGAAGGATAACAGCATCCTGGGCTGCATTGGTAGGAGCCTTTTCCAGAAATCAAGGGCAGTGATTCTTCCTCTCTATTCTGTATTGGTAAGGCCACATCTGGAGTCCTGTGTCCAGTTGTGGGCCCCCCAATACAGAAAGGATGTGGAGAGCAATGGAAATGTTTGTGAGGCTGTGGCACATGACCTGTGAGGAGAGGCCAAGGGAACTGGGCATATTGAGTCTGCAGAAGAGCAGACCGAGGGGGATTGAATAGCAGCCTTCACCTCCCTGCCGGGGGGCTGCAAAGAGAATGGAGCTGGGCTGGTCTCAGTGGGGGCAGATGGCAGAGCAAGGAGCAAAAGGTTAAAGTTTCAGTAAGGGAGGTTTAAGTTGGATATTAGGAAAAAACTCTCTCACTGGTGGGGTGGTGAAGCACTGAAACAGGCTACACAGAGAGGTGGTGCAGTCTCCATCCTTGGAGGTTCTTAAGGCCCAGCTAAACAAAGCCTTGTCTGGGATGATGTAGTTAGGGCTG
Source organism: Caiman crocodilus (assembly GCA_030014935.1). Taxonomy (NCBI): domain Eukaryota; kingdom Metazoa; phylum Chordata; order Crocodylia; family Alligatoridae; genus Caiman; species Caiman crocodilus. The sequence continues at coordinate 37,251 of JAGPOW010001139.1, read as the reverse complement.
GTCCTGCTTTGAGCAGATGATTGGTTTTGATGTGACCTCCTAAGGTCCCTTCCAACCCTCATTTTTTATACTTCTATAATTCCCCAAGACCCAAAGGGGAAGTTATTCCCCATCTTCTCTGGGCATTGGGGGACATGACCCTGCTCTGTGGGGCCAGGTTTGGGTCCAGGATGGTCATGGCTTGCCCTCAGAAGGTGCATCCTGGAGGGTGTACTGGGCCAGCAGTGGGCACTTGTGCACTGAGCCACCTGCCTCACTATACCCAACCCCAAACCAAGCTCCGACTACCTCACCTGGAGCACCTCACATCTGGCCAACCCCCTTCCTGGAGCACGCTTGCAAGCTTAGGGTAACTGCTGCCACCACCCAGGCATCTGGACCGTCTCTGGGCCCCGTGTCCCCTGGGGTACCCAGACCTTGTAGACGTTGAGGGTTCTTGACCCACTGCAGTAACTTGGAGTGCTCTCTTAAGCCTGAACCACAGTAAGTAGCCTCCCTTAGTCAGCCGAGCATAGGGAGCATAAAGGTTTGCCCAGTCCTTCTCCCAGCATGTACTACCAAGCTTGTTATAGTGGAGAGATTTATTGGTTAAAGGCAGTAGGTTTGGGAAAGGGTACAGGTTAAAGAAATATCAAAAAATAACCCAGAAAAAACAGTATGGCTTAGTAACCTCTTGTTACATTTCTACATTACAGTAAGCTATATTTCTAGATCAGTTTTAAGTATGTTACAAGTATCATACAGAGACTGAATGAGCTTCCTCTCAAGTCAGGTAGTGCATTATGTGTCAGTGAGTTTCAAGATACCTGTCCTCCCCAAACCCACCCTTCCCCAAGATGGAGGGTCCCTTAAATAACCTTTCTGACCTCCCCTTCTTGATCCAGTGAAAGGCAGGTGTTGTTTGATGTCAACCAATAAATTAAAAAAGCATTGTGGTCACCTAACGGTGTAACGTGGCTCATGCCCCTGCCCCGATGCCATGAGGTCAGTACTTAAAACAATAGAGGCCAGGCTCACTCCCCCTGTTCTTGCGTTAAGGCATGTAGCTATAACCCGGGGTAACCAGATTGACAGACAGGTGAGGAAACAATGACAAGGGGAGAAAAAAACCAAATAGAAGAGACTGGGATGCAATTCTTCCACAGGGCATCTGCAGACGAATGTTCCTCAGCTTTTTATTGTCTCTCCCCAGTGCATGGGACACACCTTGCCGCAGCAGGTTCTTGTCGGACTTCATCTCCGGCTGCCCTTAGGGCAGGTTTGGGGCTCTCAGTGTCTCTTGGCTGTGGGCCTGGGTGCTACCCTACTGGGCTGCTATGCCTTGTTAGGAAGAAGGCAGACAAGGATTTGTCTGGGTGGTTTGGATGGGGCAGATCCTACCTGGAGCAAGGGCTGGACGGGATGTGACCTTTGGAGGTCCCTGCCAGCCTGGCTGCTCTCCCATTCTCTGCTTCTCCAGCACAGCCCCTGTTTCTGCCTCTGTTCAGCCTATTCCATTTTCACTTCTCATTTTTGCCATATGCTTCCCATGGGGGCTGTTAAAGCCCCATTTCTATTTCAGGCTGATTGTTGCATATAACAGGAAAGCCAGACCCTGATGCTGGTGAGTAAGGGAAAGGGAGAAGAGGGAATTGTGGGGGGGAAGCAGGAAACTCCTGCTTGTTTAATAAGCTGGTGGGATGACGTTTGATCAACAGGGAAAACTCTGTACAGAGATCAGAGCTAAGATGGCCAAAAAGAGGCATGGTGTCCAGCCATATAAACCCAAGGCATGAGACAGAGAGCTGCAGAGGAGCTCCAGGCTGACACCTGGACTCCCTGCATGCAAGGCAGGATGAACATGGATGATTTGCAGGGGAGTAGGACTGAGAATGGGGATGGGGGAAGCTGAGGGATCCAGCCCAGGAGCTAAAGCCAGGACTCACACCTAGATAGGAAGTTGGCATTGAAGCCAGAGGGCATACATGTGAGTTAGAGGTTTATGCTGGTGGTTTATGGAAGGGACTGAAGAGTGCTTTGGAGGTCCCATTAGTGCCTGAGGGGCATGTGAGCAACTTGAGACCTGCCTGGCTCAAGGTGTACCTTGGGGCCAGAGAGCCCAGATCCCACAGGAGGGCAGAGCACAGGGCCAGAGGGTTCAGGAACCTGAGATAGGCTAGCAAGAGCACCCAGACCATGGTCTGGGGGCCCAGACAGACCCAAACCAGGCTTAACAGCCAGAGCAGGGTGGGGACAGGACCAGGGACCCAGGATTAAAGTGGCCTGTATGAGCTGGTCCCAGAAGCCAGGTCCAGTACAGTTGGCCCAGCCTAGAAGGCCCAGCTAGAGGAAATGGGTGGAAGCTGAGAAGACCAAAGCCCCAGCATAAAAATTCCTGGGTTTCTTCATAGCCCTGGCTGGTCAGTCAGGTGACCTCAGCAGCCAAAATTCCAGACGGAGGGGAGAACTGCTGCCACTGTCTCAGTTTCGGGTGACTGAAGGTCATGTGTCTAGTTCCCTTACCTGAAATATGACATCATTTGGAAGCACCGGGCTGCAGCCAATGGGGCTGCTTCCAGTGGGAACTTAGTGATGAGGTCATGACAGGAGTATAAATGGTCCCCATGAGGAAAGGGAAAGAGAGGCATTTGGGGACCAGCCAGGTGGAGTTACATGCAGTACCTGGAACATCTGCAACTCGCTTTCTCCCTCTCAGGATGCTGAGGCTGCTGAAGTGAGTAAACCACTTGTAACTTATCTAGAAATCTAGCTAACTGTACTATATTAGTGTTTCAAACCGCTACTATGCTGGCACTGTTTGCTCTGGGTTATTCTTTGATGCTTCTCTATCCTGTACACCTCCCCAAGCCTACCCTTTTTAAGCAATAAAGCTCTCCACTGTACCAAGCGTGACAGACCCATTGGGAGAGGGGATTGGGTCATGCTTTTAAGCTTCCTATGCTCAGCTGACCAAGGGAGGCTACTTTTTGTGCTTCAGGCTAAAGGAGGCACCCAAAATTCTTGCAGTGAGTCAATCACCCTTAAGGGCTACAAGGCCTTTGTACCACAGGGGTAGAGGGACCAGAAACAGTCCAGACTCCTGGGTGGAGGCAGTGGTTACCCCAGACTTGTGGGTGTGGTCCAAGAAGGGGGCCAGCTGGACAAAAGGTGCCCCTGGGAGGAACTTGGAGCTTAGTAGAGTAGATGGTCAGGTGCAGGGAGGTGGGCGGCTCAGTGCAGGAGCACCCCATACTGGTCCACCACAATGGCAACCCCAGGCACCTTGCCTGTTGCACTGGTGCATTGGCTGGGAAGCAGGCCCTGCAGAGAGTGACATAGCTAGTTACTAGGTGAATACTTGGGGCAAGCAGGTAAAGAAGGAGAATGGAAATGGGAGATCTTCTAGCAGTGTGGTGTGTAGGCTGCTGTGCGGAGGCAAGTAGAGTGTGTTGGAGAATCTATTGGTGGTTGGAGGAAGTACTATGAGGCTCAAATACGAAAACAGTGCAAATAGTTCCCATCCTGACCAAACTATAAACAGAAGTGAGGACATTGATGAGCAGGGATCCTGGTTTTCTCTGATTTTTTTTTAACCCAATTTTCAGTTTAAAAAAGGTAACCCCAAATTCACACTTTTCTGTGATTAAAATGGAACACCACTAATATATAGCTATCTATATAGTGATGCAAGTTATAGCTGTACATATAGAGATGAGAGAGAATGTTGGCTCAGCTGGATGCCATTAGAGGGGAAAGGAAGGGCAGGCTGAGACAAAAATAACCTCATTAAGACAGTGGATGCAAATAGGGGAAAGAGAAGTGAAAAGCAAAGAGTTAAAATGCTTCACTGCAGCAGAAGCAGGAGAAAGAAGTGAAACAGCTGACATGAGCTGAATCCAAAAATAGCAAAGAGCCAAAGCAAGGTTGAATAAGTTAAAGAAGAAAGTATATTTTCATATGAAAGAGAAAGGACCCGCCACAGGGACAGAGGTTGTAATGGCCCATGTGAGAAGGAGGCAACCACAAGGATGGACCAATAGATAGCATGCCAAAGGCAGCAGCAGGCCAAGCTTCAGCAGGAGATGAAAGACTGGAAGGGAAAGTGTGTGCCAAGTGAGCTACATAGCTCAGTGTTGCAGGAAGAAGCTGCAAGTGCCCAAGTCCTGGTAGTAGAACTATTGTGCATAAGTTATAACTAACAACAGCTTTGCAAGCACTCGTGGTGCTCTGGCAAGGTGCCAGAGGACTGGAAAAGGGTCAATGTAGTTCCCATTTTCAAAAAATGGAGGAAAGAGGACCTAGGAAACTATAGGCCCATTAGTCTTACCTCAGTCCTGGGGAAGCTTCTTGAGAAAATAATCCAGGAGCACATCTGCAGGGGGCCAGCAGGGGAAATTATGCTTAGGGGCAATCAACATAGATTAATTAGAGGCAGCTCCTGTCAGACCAACCTGGTGGCCTTCTATGACCATGTCACAAAAGCCTTTGACACAGGAGTCACGGTGGACATAGGCTTTTTGGACTTTAGAAAGGCCTTTGACACTGTCTCTCACCCTATCCTCGTTAAAAAATGAGGTGACTGTGGTGTTGACACCAACACAGTCAGATGGGCTACAAAAAGGCTGGAGGGTCACACCCAGAGAGTGGTGGTGGATGGGTCATTTTTCAACCTTGAGGGACATGGGCAGTGGGCTCCCCCAGGGCTCAGTCCTAGGGCCCTCATTGTTCAACATTTTCATTGGCAATTTGGACAAGGAGGTGAAAAGCACTTTGCTCAAGTTCACAGATGACCCTAAGATGTGGGGAGAAGTGAGCATGCTAAAAGAGAGGGACAGGTTGCAACAAGATCCTAACAGGTTACAGAGGTGGGCAGATGAGAATAGGATGAGTTTCAATATGGAAAAGTGCAAGTTGTTGCACCTGGAGAGGAAGAACCAGTAGCAGACCTACAGGCTGTGGCAGGCCAGTAGTGGGATCTCCTGCATGGAGCCTGTCACCTCCCCACGCCCAACCACGTGCTGGACTCCATGTGTCTCTCCAGGGTCACCTAAGCCCTGGCAGACCCCCTTTTGAGCCCCACATCAAACTCCAGGGGTAATGTGCCGCTACCACCCCAAGAGGGGACCTTCCAGGTTCTGTGTCCTCAGGGAAACACAGGCCTAATAGTCCTACAAGTACTCAACCCAATACAGGCACTTGGGGCACTTCCCGAAGTCGGGGGCCAAAAAGAATAGTCTCCCTTAGTCCGCAGACCTAAGGGGCCTCCTAGGCATAATTAAACCCACCCCTCAATAAGTCTCCTACACCAGTCACAAAGGAGAACTGGACTGGTTACAGAGGGTAGGGTTAGAATAGGGTAAGGGGTAGAGCACTATCAAGGGATTACCACTGAGCAAAGCAAATCTGCTGAGGTAGCCGTTTGATACGCAAATGCATCACTGGGAGCTGACTAACTCTCTAGAAACACTTACGAGTATCACTCAGAAGATGGTAGAGATCTGGCTCAGAGATTTCCAGAGAGAGAGCATTTCAGTTGGATCAGACTCTTTCTGTGTCCTGATGCTTGTGCCATGCTGGTAAAATGGCTTCTCTCCCCCTTCTTCTTGGACCAGGCCATTATATCACCTTTCTGACCTCAGCAGCCCAGTCCAATACAAGCCAGCAGTGTTGGCAATTAGCCAACCAATTTAAAAAGCATCACTGGTGACCTGGGCAGAGGAGCAGAGGCTTTTCCCTCCCCCACTCAGGTGACCAGAGGGACCACAGCCTCAGGACCAGGCTTTTGTCACATACACAGGGAGGAAGATCCCCCCTCCCTCAGGAATTCAACCCCAGTGTCCCAAGCTGACCAGGACTGGTTTCTGGAGAGACACATACGGTGGCATTTCTGCCACACAGGCTGGGGAACTCCCTTCTTGTCAGCACAGAGGCAGAAAAGGATCTTGGTGTCACTATTGATTCCAAGATGAACATGGGCCGGCAATATGAGGACACAGTCAGAAAGGCCAACCATAGGGCCAAGGAGAAGATCCTCCCCCTCTATGCGACACTGGTTAGGTCCCAGTTGGAGTACTGCATCCAGTTCTGGGTGCCGTACTTCCAGAGGGATATGGACAGAATTGAGCAGGTCCAGAGGAGGCCTCTCGCATAATCAGGAGGCAGCAAGGCAGGCCCTATAAGCAGAGGCTACAGGACCTGAACCTGTTCAGCCTCTACAAAAGAAGACTGAGAGGGGATCTGGTGGCTGCCTATAAACTTGCCAAGGGGGACCAGCAGGCAATGAGAGAGTCTCTGTTCCCCCGAGTAATACCGAGAGTAACAAGGAATAACAGCCACAAGTTGACTGACAGTAGATTCAAGCTAGATATCTTGAGGAGCTACGTCACAGTCAGGGCATCTAGGAGTTGGAACCAACTTCCAAGGGAAGTGGTGCTCTCCCCTACCCTGGGGATCTTCAAAAGGAGGCTTGCCAGACACCTAGCTGGGGTCATTTGACCCCAGCATCCTTTCCTGCCCATGGCAGGGGGTAGGATTTAATGACCTGCTTAGGTCCCTTCCTACTCTACCAACTATGAAACATCAGCTGCGCTTGATCAGACCAAGATAGAGCAGAGGTATCAAGGAGATGGAGATTTTGCTGGGCCAGTAGGGGGTGCTCCTGTGTTGAGCAACCCATCTCCCTGCTCCTGACCACCTTCCGGGCTCCGAGTGCCTCCCTGGGGTGCCTCCGTCCGGCCGACCTCTTCCCTGGAGCACATCTGCTAAGCCTGGGTGTCCCGCTGCCACCATCTAAGACTCTGGACTTACTTCTGGCTCTGCACACCTTGGAGAATACAGGCCTGATCATCCAATGAGTCTTAGACCCAATACAGGCACTTGGGCGCTTATAATAGAGGAATATCAAAGGAATCCCATAGAGCAAACCCGGGTGGCTGAGGTAGCCGTCTGAACACGCATCTGAAATACTGTTCTCTAAATATCTAATGGGATCTCAGGTACTACTCACTCTCATCATCCAGAGGTGGTTGGAGTTTCCTTCTGGTGGCAGGGCACACTTGGAGCATGTGTTGATGAGGAGAGAGCCAGGTTCAGATTCACCTGGATGACCACATGGCTAATGGCTGCCCTTCTTCCTGGATCAGGGCCCTTTTATCCCCTCTCTGACCTCAGCAGCCCGGTCCAATCAAAGCTACCAATACTGGACACAAACCGACCAATTTCCCAAGCATAACTGGCTACCTGGGTTCCTGTGCAGGGCCGGGTCTCCCCCCCCACCCAGGTGACCAGAGCATCCCCTCCCAGGCCCAGGCTGTTGTCATGCAGAACAGGGAGGGAGATCTCCACCTTGAGGGATTCAACAGCAGCCTCTCGGGATGGCAAAGGCAGAGGTCTCTGGAGAGGGGCAACGATGGTGGCATTTCTGCCATAGAGATCAGAGGTAGTAAGAAATCAGTCTCTTGAAAGAAGAGTTGGCCCAGATTAAGATGGAATTGTCAGAGGCCGACACATTTGAGGAAGAGATGAAGGGACAACTCACCAGGTTCCAGGAAAATAATTCCAAGCTGATAATGGAAGACCAGGAATTTAACAAGAACCTACAACTGGAGACAAAAGTTCATCAAGAGGGAAGGAAACACCACCTAGAACTAGAATTGCTCACAGCCTTCAGAAGAAGTTGGGGCTGAAAGCTAACAACAGAAAGGAACTGAGAGAGATGAGAAAGTCCCCAGGAAAGTGGTGACACCACTCGGCAGAGACCAACACCAGACAAAGGACGGAGACAGGAAAGAGACATTAAAGAGGGAGGGGACCAGACCCAGTGGTCCATGGTGAGTACAGGAAAGAACCATGGCAAGAAAACACAGCAGGAACTGCACCCAGGGGTGGAGCCACAGGTAGAGCAAAGGTTGATGGTGCAGGGACAGTGGGACAGGCAGATGAGACAGCAGCCTGGATTGCAAGAGAAGGAGCAACATATATCCAGGACAGCCAATCTTGGTCTCAAGGTTGTGGGGTTTGGAGGCACAGGGCAAGGCTGTGACCCTGGAAGGAAATATGGACCTCTTCTTTCGGGAGTGGTGTAAGAAAAGGTGTGGGATGTCCAAAGGGGAATCATAGAATCAGAGACAATCAGGGTTGTGTTAGACTCCAACTCCATGCGGTGCCCAACCACTAGGGAGATGACGATCCAATTGCCCATGGATCTTGTTACTCATAAGCCAGAGCAAGCAGGGAGCAAACACCGGCACATGTTGCTCACAACAGCTTTATTCAGAATGGAGACAGCTTCAGCCAAAAGTCCCAAAAAAACAACAAACTGGGGACCTGCAGTGAACAATAGTTCTTTTCACATTTAATACACCTTAGTTCATGCTCATTACCATTTACTTCACCCTCACTCCTCTGTTCTGCCCATCTCCCCTCCTATGTCAAGCTCCACCTCTGTTTACTGTTTGTTTCATTAACATGGACTTGCATGTGCATTTCACTCATTTACATGCTTTTTGCTATGAGCGCATGTCCAAGGGCATGAACTCACTTCTTTATCTCAGATTCTGGTATCAGCTACGTGTTATCTTTCTTATTCCAGTCTGTTTTTTCTGTCCTATATTGTACCATCGCCACATTCCTTAGGCCCCTGTATCTCATCTTGTTCCTTACTGTAACTGGTTCACATCACATAGACTTACTTGATTTTTTTTCCCACAAAATGGTTAACACAATTAAGACAGTTACTCAGCATAAGCACTCATAAGCAAAATCTATTTTACCTTCTAACAATAGCAGGTGGTATTCATCCTGATTCTTTTATATAATGATTATATATCTTACAACACTACTATATGGTTAGAAAACTACTTGCCTAAGCATCTTGCATTGTTACTTTCAATATATCATTCTGCCTTATAATCAGCAGCTTTTGCTGGGCCACAGATTGAAGCCTTTACTCACCTGCAAATCCAGTGCTCCCCAAGATCCAAATGTATTCACCCTAACAGGTTGGAAAGGACCTCAGGAGTCATCTAGTCCAGGCCTCTGCTCAAAGAAGGACCAGCCACAACTACATCATCCCAGCCAAAGATTTGTCTAGCCAAGTTTTGAAAACCTACAGGGCTGGAGACTCCACCACCTCTCTGGGTAACCTGTTCCAGTGCTTCACCACCCTTTTAGTGAGAAAGTTCTTCCTACTATCCAACCTCAACTTCCCTTGCTGCAACTGGAGCCCATTGTTCCTTGTTCTCTCATCTGCCCCACGGAGAATAGCCCAGCTCCATCCTCTTTGTGACCCCCTGGCAAAGAGTTGAAGGCTGCTGTCAAATCCTGCCTGTCCCTCAGCTTCTCCTCACAAGTCATGTCCCCTAGGCCCCCAAGTAATGTTAATTTCCCTCTGCTCTCTCCAATGTGTCCACATCCTTTCTGTAGTGGGGACCCCAAAACTGAACACAGGACTCCAAATGTGATATTTCCAGTGCTGAACAGATGGGGAGAATCACTTCCCTTGACTTGCTGCCAACGCTCCTACCAATGCAGCCCAGATGCCATAAGCCTTCTTGACAACTAGGGCACATTGCTGGCTCCTATGCAACTTATTGTCCCCTGTTATCCCCAGGTCCTTTTCTGCAGAGCTACTGCCCAGCCAGTCACCCCAAGTCTGCACTGGTGTATGGGATTGCTCCCTCCTAAGTGCAGGGCTTTGCACTTGTCCTTACTGAACCTCATGAGATTCCTTTTGGCCCAATCCTCAAATTTCCCTAGGTCACTGTGAAATCTAGCTCTACCCTCCAGTGTATCTACTACTCTCCCACCTTGGTGTTCTCTGCAGACTGCTGAGGGTCCACTGCATCCCATCCTCCAGGTTGTTAATTTCATAGACTTCATAGACGTTAGTGTTGGAAGGGACCTTGGAAGATCATCAAGACCAGCCCCCTGCTCAAGGGACAGGAAGTCAGCTGGGGTCATAGGATCCCAGCAAGATAAACACCCAAATTTCTCTTGAAGGCATTCAATGTCGGTGCTTGGACCACCTCCAACGGCAGGCCATTCCAGACCTTGGGGGCTCCGACAGTAAAGAAGTTCTTCCTTATGTCCAGCCTGAAATGGTCTTACAGGAATTTATAATTGTTCAATATTGTAATCCCTTGGGGAGCTCTGGTGAACAAAAGTCACCCCAGGTTCTGGTGAACACCCCTTATAAACTTATAGGTGGCCATCAGGTTGACCCTGAGC
>JAGPOW010001133.1:0-13639 GCA_030014935.1 Caiman crocodilus | reverse complement strand
GGTTCCTGACGTTGCTGTAACACTCTGCTAAGCCTGTACGATGAATACAAGTTTCTCATGTTGCATCATATTGGGCTAGCATCAGGGAGGAACTGAGTATAGGTTTGATCTTGTTGAAAGCTGACTGCTGTAGTGGTCCCCAGAGCCATGTCACTTAAGAGGTCTCTTAAAGGCTTTGTTATTGTTGTCATGTTTGCCATAAAGCAACTCAAGTGTGAGGCTATGCCTAAAAATCTGCATAATTCTGGGACATCTTTGGGTTCTGGAAACCCCTCGATGGCTGCAACTTTTGGTGGATCTGATTGTATTCCACGTGGTACAATCCAATGTCCCACAAACATGAACTGCGAAGTAGCAAAAGTGTGCTTTTCATGAAGTGTAACTCCAGCTTCTTGGGGTTTTCTGAGTGTTGCATCCATTCTTGCATGGTGTTCCCAAAAGCCAAAATATCATCAGCCTGGCAAAGAACACCTTCTAAGCCATCCAATATCTGTGACACCCGAAACTGGAAAAATTCAGGAGCGATGAGATTCTGAAAGGTAGCTGTTTAAATCGGTAGCATCCAAATGCAGTAATAAAAGTTGTTAGCTTGGATGATTCAACAGCTAGAGGAATCTGGAAGAAACCTGCCGGAGCATCCAATCTGGTGAAAACTTCAGCTCCTGTAAATTGAGCCAAGGTGTGTTCCACAGAAGGAAGAATATGTCTTTCTCTGCCCACATATGGTTCATCCATGTAAGGTCAACACATATCCATCTTTTGGCACAACCGCCATCCCAGAACACCAAGGAATGGCTTCTTCAATCTTTGTAATTACTCCCATTTCCTCCGTGCGTGTTAGCTCTTCTGTAACTTTGCCCATTAGTGGCAAAGGTACCCGTCTTGGAGTAGTTAATCCATGTGGGATGGCATGAGCTTTTAGGCATAGCTGACATTTACCTGGCATTTTTCCAACACCAGGAAAGACAGTATTTGGTTGGGTGGTAGTGCTCCAAGGACTTCTGTTCCACTATTTCATCCGGTTGATGGACAAGTTGCAGTGCCTGTATGGCCAGCAAACCAAGTAAAGCCACAGCAAGATTACCAGTCGCATAGACTTCCTGGTCTATACATCTTTCCTTCAGTGTCATCTTTGCATTAAAGGATCCCAGTACTTTGCAGGTAGTGTTTCCTGGTCCCCATAGCTGTTTAGCGGGAGTAGGAAGACTACCATCCCAATGTGGGCTGTAGTGAGAATCAGGGATAGCTGAGCCTGCTGCTCCGGTGTCGCTTTTAAATGGCATTGGCTGTCCATTGAGCTCAATTTCTGTCATCCAGACTCTTGGATCTGATGAAGACTCTGTAACTTCACCTAAAAGTACTGTGCAATCTTTTGTTCCGTGACTTCGAAGATGTGGAGCGACAAACTGAAGCATAGTGATCTTTCTGTTTGCATCGCCAACATAACCTGGGGTTTGCCCACCCCTGTGGCATCGGCATCCTTTCCCACTTGCAGGCTCTGGTTACACCACTACCTGTGTTCCTTGTACCTGTCAGCTCTTTTTGCATTTGGTTGTAGTTTCTTTCCAGTGTGCATTGCATCCCTAGAAACTAATGCCTGACAGGACTGAGAACCACTCCTGTTTTCTCTCTGCTGCTATTTAAGTAGCTCTGATTGGCGAGCCTGTGCGATAGCCTTCTAGAGCATTAAATCAGGGTCCAGCTGTCATCTTTGTGAGAGCTCTGCATCACGAAGCCCCGCGACTAAGCGGTCCCTTACGTGCTCCTCCTCAAACGCCCCATATTGTCAGGATTCAGCCAGCATATACAAAGAGGTGATGAATTTGTCCACAGGCTCTGAAGGCTCCTGTTTACTGAGGCTGAATTGAGCTCATTCATAAATCACATTTCTTTTGCGCAGGAAATGATCCGTTAGTGCTTCCATCACTACGGCATATTGCTTTTTCTCTGCCTCTGTAAGAGACAGCGATGGCAGGATTTCATCCGCTTGATCTCCCTTAGAGTACTCACTCGATAAGCTTCCGACTGTTTGTCCAGACCTGACACTTCCCTGGAGTGATTACAACACCTGCTCCATCGAGGCCCCGTTCCAGGGGACTGGCTGTCAAACTGGTCTGGTGGTGCAACTGTGAGTGTCTGCGTGGTCTCTGCAGCCAGCCTCAGCACTGCACTGGGCTCTGCCGCAGGTACAGGCATCCCCCCCAGCTCTGCTCTGCACTCGATTCAGCTGCTGCTCGAGCCCGCCCCGTGCTTTGGGCATCACCTGTCCGATTCCCCATTGGTGGCAGAGTTCAGCCACTTCTGACACCATGTCTTACTTTGGATCATAGGAAGAGGCAGGGAGGCTCTTTTTCTCATCAAGCCTTTACTGTAACAACTAACCCCTGAACCCAAATTGGTCAGCCACCACTTCCTGTGCATGACATCACTCTTTAATAAGAGAGTTAACCCTTACTAGTACGAGGAGGTCACATCTAGTGTAACCCCCTGCTCAGAGCAGGACCAGCCCCAGCCTCAGCTCCATCGTCCCAGCCAAGCTTTGTCTACCTGAGGCTTCAAAACCTCCAAGGATGGAGACTCCACCTCCTCTCTGGAAAACCTGTTCCAGTGCTTTGCTACCCACCTAGCAAGAAAGTTTTTCCTAATATCCAACTTCAACTTCCCTTGCTGCAACGTGACACCATTGCTCCTTGTTCTGTCAAATGCTGCTGCAGCACCAGAGTTTGAGGTCCTGCAGCTCCCAGCCCTGTTTTGGTTTGCAAATAGAAGTGTTGGGAAGTTTGGCCAAATAAGCCCTAAAATAACAATGCTGTGCCCAAGGTAAATTTGTCCGTAAACAGTCAAATACATCTCTCTGCACTCGGGTACAATACATAACAAAAGCAAGCAAACAAGCAAGGGGATGTTTAAGTTAACAGTGTCATTTTGTTGAAGGAACAAGACATTTCCTAACTGAGGGATGCAACTCCAGTGTTTTTCTTTAAGCTTAAATGTCTGAAGGCCTGCGGTTGTTCAGGGTCTCCACTTTCATGTAAAAGCCAGAGCACATTTCTAATTCTGATTGTTGGAGAAGAGCATCATCACATGTAAGTCCCCGTCAGTAACAGAGGCAGGTCTGTCTTGTATGGAGTTTCTTTTGTTTCCATGAACCCACTCATTTCCCATGGAAGAAAGTACCAGAGATGGAAATTCCCTATGCCGGAGCCTGAATCAAGAGTGGGCCTTCATGTGTTTTCCCCAGCTGAGACCTCTTTCCTGCAGCATTCGCAGGCGGTGTTTTCCCTGCGTGTTACATGAACAGGAACGTGCTTTTCCCAAATAGAAAGTGCAGCAGCAGCAGGGTCTTCTGCCAATTTCTGAGCCTCCTGCTGACCATTCAGAGATGCACTTGGATACAAACAGTCAGAGAAGGATGGAAAGCACCGTGATTTGATCCCCAATGACCTTGAGAAGAATGTGTTTTTCTCTGAGGCCGGTTGTTCAGTGAGATTCCAAAAAAAAACTTGGCTTTTGCATGGATATCTCAGTTATTGCCAATAATGGCAGCACAAGGTCTGGAAGGGACATTGACCCCCCTGCCTTGGGGCTTTACACAGCGCTTGTCTGCTACAGATGAAGCTGAGATCTGAGGTGGGGGCAGATTATCAGACGTCTGTCCTTGAGAGGCTCTTCGTGCAGTGTCTGGGTGCTGGCCAGCATCGGAGAGAAGACACTGGGTTTGCTGGATCTTGGGTCCTGTATTGTTATTTCCAGGATGTGTGGTCACAGCAGTGCCACTGTTACTACCCCATTGAATTAAGGCAGTGGTTTTCAACTCTGTTAGACACTAGGCCCTCCTTATTAGACTTGAAACACCCTGCTTTAGAGCCCAGGCCAGCTTTCGTTCATGCTTGGACTCGAGAAAAATACTAGAACAGCTCTTCTGTTGCAGAGAACTCAGATCATGACAGGTCAGACATGGCTTAGACACTATTGATTCCTCTTTGAAATCGTCCCTGAGTTTCCTTTGTGAACTATACGTAAGCACGAAACGTATTAACAGTGCTAATATTATGTGGCACTCATACGGGGATCTCAGGGCACCCTGGCTGAGAATCACTGAACTAAGGAGACATGCAACTTTGGCAAGAACTTGTGGTTCTTGTCTGTTCCCCCCCTCCACTATTTTATATCTACTGGCGCCAGCTAAGCACTGATGGGTGTTCTACTCTTGAAAGGATCCTGTCTTTATAATGCAACAGCAACAAGGACAATCTGAGCTCTGGAGGGGCTTCCCTCTGAAGACAGACTCATTCAGCCAGGCCCGGTCAGTTTAGGAAAGAGATGCTCGAGGGGGGACCATTAGAAAGATCATTTCTAAGCCAACAATAAGTGTTTACAAAATACTAAATGATGAGAAAGTTGCTAGGGATTTATTACCGGCTGTCTCTCACAACACAAGAACGAGGGGTCACAGCATGCAGCTAGTAGGCCATAAATTTAAAACTAACACGAGGAAGATTTTCACCCAGCATGGAATTCAGGTGTGGGACTTGTTGCCACCAGATGTGGTAGAAGCTGAGCGTTCAGCCCTATTCACGTTCTTGAAGGAAAGGGCCATCGATAGCTATGGAGCACAGTAGTGAGGAGCACGGCCTCCTGCCTGGACCCTTGCTGCTGGAGGCTGCAAGTGGGAGAGGTCAGACCCTGGTCACTCTCCCTCCCAGCCTCCGCTCTCTGGAAGGGAGCTGGGCCAGATGGACCTCGGGCCGACCCAGCGCATGGCAGGGCTTATGTTCTTATTTTTGGTGGCACTAACAGCATTAAACGCTGCAAGACAAAACTCCCAGCTCCTTATGTCAGGAAAGACCTCCCTGCTCTGTCCCGTCCCCCAACTCTTTGCTGCCTGACATCTGGGCCCCTTGACATCCAGCACAGCTAAGGGTGTTTTAATTTCCCAAGGGAAGCTCATAGCAAATCCTCCCAGTGCAGAGAAAACTTCTACTTTCGGGCTGCTTTCAAGTTGCAGCAAGGGAACTTTAGGTTAGATATTAGGAAAAACTTTCACTAGGAGGGTAGTAAAACACTGGAACAGGCTCCCCGGAGAGATGATCCATCCTGAGAGGTTTTGAAGACCTGGGTAGACAAAGCCTTAGCTGGGATGATGGAGTTGGAGTTGGTCCCGCTTTGAGAGGGGGTTGCAGTAGATGCGACCTCCTGAAGTCCCTCCGACACTCAGTGCCTACGATTCTGGTCACGGGTGAATCTAGGATATTGACAGGGAGATGCAGACAGCGTGGGGCACCGTGGCATACAACCCAGCACGTATTTCTCTCCAGCGTCTAGTTTCTTTTTCTTGAAGCGGCTCCCAAACTCTGACAGATTGCGCACCGCCAATCCAAAACGACACAACCTTCAGTACCACCAGCAAATTTTTCGGTTCAGCCTTCAGGACCGCCAGCAACTGTTTGCCATATAAAATCATTGCAGTCTATCCATTAACACGTACCGCCGACAGGTCATCCGCGTGCCACCGGTGGTTCCCGTCCCACAGCTCGGGAATGGCTGCTCTAAAGTGAAACAATAAGCCTTATGCTTCCCTAGGGCTGGATCTCCGCTTGCAGACCGGAGCCCGAAACACTTGCAAGGTGACGGGATCCTAAAACACCGCGACAAACTAGGCAAAAAACAAGAAGCCAAAGAGTTTGCTTCCTTCCTCCTGCTAGCATGAGCAGGGCCAGACAGCAAAATCCACCCGGAGCTGCAGTCCAGTATTTTTGTTCCCACCTCTCTGAGTTGAGGCTGCAATTAAGAAGCGGGGCGCTCGGAGGGGTGGGGAAGGCAAGCGGGGAGCAGCACCCCCAGCCGGGCCGGGCCGGGGATGCCCCCAATGCAGCCCCCCGGGCAGGGGGACCCGGCTCCCGCGCCCGCCCCGGTCACATGGAGCCCGGGAGCCCTGCCCAGCGCCGCCGCTTGCGCTTCCAGGTCAGGGCACGGAGCTGCAGCGCGGCGGAGCCCGGATGGCGGCGGCGCAGGTACCGCGGCCGGGCTCGGAGCTCTCCAGCTCCGGCTCCGGGGAGGGGGTGGCAGAGCGGGCACGGCTCCCTCCTCCCGGCCGGGCTGGGTCCCATCGCTCCGAGCACACTAGGGAGGAGCTGGGCTCCTGAGCCCTCCACCTGCCCCCTTGCACGGAGCCCCCTGCTCCTGGCAGCGCACCAGCACCCCTGACCCGAGCCAGCTGGCTCTGCAGGCCGGCACCCCCCAGGCAGGCGGGCGGGCACGGCTGGGTGGGCATGGCCGGGTGGGCATGCAGCTGCTCCCCTCTGCGCCCGCAGGCCTCGCCGAGGGAGGCCGTGGACCTCCGGCTGCGGGAAGCCCAGCGCTTCAAGGAGGAGGGGAACCGGTGCTACAAGGAGGGGTGCTTCCGGGACGCCGTGCGCCGCTACCACCGGGCACTGCTGCAGCTGCGCGGGCTGGACCCCAGTGTGCCCTGCCCGCTGCAGGTGTTCGGTTCCCAAGCCCCGCGGGCCACGCCGGAGCAGGAGCAGGCCCTGCAGGCCACCCAGGCCGACTGCTACAACAACCTGGCAGGTGAGATCGCCCTTTCCATCCCTCTGTCTGCCCCGGACCGAGGCTGGCCCTTGCCAGCCTCCTGGGATGCCCGCCAGAGCAGTGCCGGTGCCCCAGGTGGCCAGCTCCCTCGCAACACCATCGCCCCATGTATCCTGCAGCCTGTCTCCTCCGCATGGAGCCCGTGAACTACGAGCGGGTGAAGGAGTACAGCCTCAAGGTGCTGGAGAAGCAGCCCGAGAATGCCAAGGCCCTGTACCGCGCCGGCGTGGCCACCTACCACCTGCGGGACTACGACCGGGCGCGGTGCTACCTTGCTGAGGCCACGCGGTGGCAGCCCCAGGGTGAGCGCTGGTGAGGCTGTTGGGGGCACGGGGCAAGATGGAGGGACCTGCGGCTCGTCCGGGCTAAATGCGGGCCCTGAGCTAACTGCAAGGGCAGCACGGAGCCCTCTCGGTGGGTGGCAGGGAGGCTGGGGCATGGAGGGGGCACTGGGTGCAGGAAGGGACCATGCCCTATGCTTCAGCGTGTCCCGTCTCTGTCTCCCAACCCACAGACACCAACGTGCAGCGCTACCTGCAGCTCACGGAGTCACAGCTGAACACCTACCACCAGAAGGAGAAGCAGCTCTATCTGGGCATGTTTGGCTAGAGCTGCTCCCGACCCACACCCTGTTGAAGACATCAGGATCCTGCAGCTGCCTCGGGACCAGCCTCATTGTCTGCAAGAGACCTATGGGGTCCCTCGGGGATGCCCTGGACAGGTGGCAAAGACTCTTTTCCCTGCAGGGTGGGCTGCTTTCTGTGCCCAGACGGTCTCTGGGGCCGGGCAGTGACTGAGAGCTCAGCCGGGACCAGGACTGCAGGCTGGGTGTCTGGCTTGGTCAACCCCTCCATAAAGGAGCACGTCTGCCTGCCTCCCTCCCTGCCTGCTGCCTGAGTGTGGATGCCTTCCCTCCCCGCCAGCTCCCCGCCCCAGAGGCTTGCAAGAGAGCCCCGGAGGTCTCTGCTGTCGGCCTCTCATTTCCAGGGTGACCATGGCTGGGCTGCCTCGTTGCCCTAGCGACTAATTCCTGGGGTCTGAGCTATGCCTGGCATCTCAAGCCCCGACCTCCCCCCTACCCTGCCCTGACCCCAGCCCAGCCAGAGAGGGAGCTTCCAGGCATCCCCCAGCTGCCAGCTCCCTCATCTCTGTAAGGATCCCCGGTGCCAGGCTGTGGGGGGAAGCCCAAGCTGGAGCCCGCCTGCTCCGGGGAGTGGGTGTCTTCATGCAGCCTGCTAAAGGCTGCATCCTCTTCCCTTCTCCTTAAACAAACACCGCCTGTTTGCTCTTCCTTTGGGCAAACAACTGCCTGCCAACGCCCCTGTTCCCAGGTGCTCCAGCACAGGGCTGGCACAAGGGGTTGCTGCCTGGGCGGAGGCGGAAGGCACCTGGGCTGCCTGCCAGGGCACCATACCCTCAGCACCTTGCATTTAGCATGCTAGCCCTAGCCCCCAGCCCAGCCCCTTTCCTGCTCTGGAAGAGGCAGATGCTGCATTGTAGCTTTTATTGTTCCCAGAGAAAGGAGAGTGAAAGCTGGTGTCTGGGGCGTCACGGCCCCAGCAGGTAGGGCTGGGGGCCCAGTCCAGGCAGGGGAAAGGCCAGAGGCACCTGTGCCCGAGTCACTTGGAGGCCTTGTGAGCCGCCGGGCGCAGTGAGAGGCGCACCATCCTTTTGAGCTCCTTGAGGGAGCGAGCTCGCTGCAGCTTGGTGCCGCCTGGGTCGCCAGTGCGGAGCGTTAGGGCCCTGCCCGAAGCCGGCGGTCGCCACTCCTCGGCCAGGCTGCCGGCGTCCTCCTCGCCGAGGCTGCAGGTGCTGCCACTCCCCAGGAAGCAGGAGTCCGTGGACAGGGCCAGCGGCCGGCGGCGCGGGGGCAAGCAGGGCTCTACAGCCCGGACAGAGGAGATCTCCAGCACAGATGCCCACTTGGGGCGGCCGGGGCCAGCTGGGCACACGTTGCCCTCTGAGCCGCAGCGATGGCTGCCCTCTCTCCGGCGCCGCAGGCTGAGCCGCCGCAGCAGCTCCCGTGGCCCCAGCCAGCCACGCTCCGCCCCCTCGGCCGCTCGCACCAGCTCCCGCGAGGCGTGCTTGCCCCGGTACAGCCGTTCCCCCACCCCCTGGCCCCTGGCAAGGGCCTCAGGCTGGCACGCTGGCATGCTGGAGCTCTCCGGCTCTGGGCCTAGCGAGAGGTGCTCCAGGAGGGAGCCCAGGGAAGTTGCAGAGGGGGCCTCAGGGGAGCGCAGGTGGGAACAGGTGGAGATACGCCGGCGAAGCTTCCAGCCAGGTGCAGGGCCAGCACCCGGTGGGGAGCCGCAGACTGAGGCCAGCGCCTGGCTCTTGGTGGGCTCAGCTGCCCGGCACCGATACCGCAGCACCAGCTTGGAGATGTAGCGCTCAAGCCGGACCTGGCGCTGCTCCTCCGACAGGGCCGGCTGGTTCTGAGCGGCGGGCATGGCCTCCTCCTCCCTCAGGTCCTCCTGGGAGGGGTCCCGGGACAGCCCGCTAGTGAAGAGGGGGCTCTGCAAGGCCACGGCGTGCAGCGGGCTGGGGTAACAGTAGATCTCGCTGGTGCTGCGGGACACCAGATCGCACTTGTAGGGCCGGCACCGGGGCCCCAGCTCACCCAGGCTCAGCAGGAAGTCCAGGTCACCTGCAGGGAGGGCAGAGGGGGAGGCATGGAGCACAGAGCGGAGGGGGCTGGGGTCCCGGAAGGGATTTCCCCCTCCTGCGGCTACAGGGGCCAGGCTGGGGGTCACAACTGGACATCCGGAGGCAGGAGCTGGAGGGTCGCTGAGTCTGTAATGGGTCCCCAGCTCCATGCCACTCGGAGCTGTTTGGGGGACCAGGAGCAGTCCCCACAGGCAGATCCCGGGGGGCCATGTTTACCTGTGGAGACCGGCCTCCGAGCTGGGGCACCGACCGCCATCAGACGCCGCAGCTGGAGGTCCAGGATGCGGGTGGCCGCCTCGTCCATGGAGTGGGGCCGCGGGCCGGGCAGCCAGGACAGGGATCCACGGCTGCCGGCCCCATCGCTGAGCACCGAGGAGCAGGAGTCGGACAGGGAGCCCATCTCGCTGGTCTCATAGAAGCCTGTGGGGAGCGGCAGCTAAGCAAGGCAGGGCTCACTGTCCACTCCCCGAGCCCCAAACCCCCCGACCTGCCCCCACGCAGGCGGCCAGGGCCCCAGCCTTGCCCTGCCCCATAGGAGGCTGGTGGGGGAAGCTCACAGCCCCAAACTACCGGAGCTGGGCCGGGAATCGGCCTCCGAGGCCTCCAGCAGGTCATCCGAGCGGCTCCGGTCCAGCTGAGCTGGGGGCAATGGGTCCTTGACCTGCAAGGAGGAGCGAAGGGGGTCAGCACCAGGCCCATCTCCCCCTCTCCCAGCCTCCCAAGGTCCCAAGTGTCCCGGGCTGGCCAGGCAGGGTGCGACTGAGGCCCGCCTCCCTCCCCAGAGTTGGCTGCACCTTGACCCCCTGGGGCTGACTCAAGGCAAGATAAGAGCCTCCTGCCCTGGGCTCAAAGGCCAAGGGGGTAAAAACCACACTCCCCAGCCAGGCTGGCCAGCACCGGTAAGAGGCTGGGGGGTTGCACAGTCCTTGCTCTTGCCCCATGGGGTGGCCGCATGGCTGCAGGCGCGTGCATGTGTGCACACACGCAGCTCACCTGGGAGCCGGGCCAGGCTCTGCCCGCGCTTCCACCACCTGCTTGTGGCCCCAGCTGGCACCCGGCCTGGCCATCTGGCTGGAGGAGGGAGCCGGGCTGGGCCGGAGGCGGCGCAGGAGGGCCAGGCAGAAAGCCGATGCCACTAACAACAGGTGAATTGTTCCCTCCAGAGCCAGCCCAGCCCAGCCCAGCCGCGCGGTGCCGCGCCGGCTCCCACTCCCCGCGTAAGCAGCAGCAGCGGGGTGCCAGCTGCCCCGGGGGCAGGAGACGCAGCCCCCCCAGCCCGCCCAAAGCGTAGAGAGCTGTGACCCCTCTCCCTGCGCACCGCCCCAGCAGCGGGGGCAGAGCCCGCTCCCCAGGGACGGCTGCTGCGGGGCTGCGGTGCCCTGCGCCACCCCCAGCGGGGTCACCCCCCCGGGCCAGCGCTGGGGTCCCCCGAGGTGCTCACCTGCGGCGCCGCCCGGCCCAGGGCTCCGGCCACGGCCCCGCGCTGCGTGTCCCGCAGCAGCTCGAGCTCCAGCAGCCCGGCCAGGCTGGCCTGCAGCCGCTCGCCCACCCGGCCCCGGTCGCTGCCGGCCCGGGGCGCGGCGCCGCGGCGGGACATGGGGCTCCGGGGCCGCGGCGCAGACAAAGGGGCCGGGGCTGGTCCGGGCGGGCGGCGGCGGGGCGGGGCGGGGCCGGGCAGGGCAGGGAGGGGTTAAGGAGCCGGGGGGGGCAATTCCCACCCCCGGC
The DNA here is from genome assembly GCA_030014935.1 of Caiman crocodilus. NCBI lineage: Eukaryota > Metazoa > Chordata > Crocodylia > Alligatoridae > Caiman > Caiman crocodilus. The sequence continues at coordinate 2,656 of JAGPOW010001133.1, read as the reverse complement.
CGGGGCAGGGGGCAATTCCCGGCCCCGCCTCCCCGCCGCGCCATTGGCTGCCGCGAGGCGGGGGCGGAGCCCGGCCCGGCCCGGGCAGATATAAGCGCGCGGAGCCGGAGGCGGCGCTGCCGCCGCGATGTCCCCGCACGAGCGCCGCAGAGGCTTCAAGCAGCGCAAGAGCTTCGGTGCGGGGGGCCGGTGCCGGCCGCGGGGGGCGGGGTGCCCCGGGGTGGGGGTGGCCCCTCTCGGTCTTGGCCGTGACGGCCCAGTCCTGCGTCCGTGTCCCGCAGCCTCGAGGCAGCGCGAAGTGGCGGCCGTGCGAGCCAAGTTCCCCAACAAGCTGCCCGTGAGTGAGAGAGACCCCGGGGCGGGGCGGGGCGGGCTGGGGGGGGTCCGCCTGGCCTGGCCTCTGCGGCCCCGGCTCCGGGCGGGCTGGCCTGGCCCAGGGGGGAGCCGTGCTGCTTTCTGCCCCCAGGTGATCCTGGAGCGCTACCCCAGGGAGAAGGCGCTGCCCGTGCTGGACAGGACCAAGTTCCTGGTGCCGCAGGAGCTGACCATGGGGCAGTTCGTGGCCATCATCCGGTGAGGCGCCTGCCCCCCTACGCCACCTTACGGGTGGTCCCTGGCTGGCGGGGCTGGGGGCACAGGGCTGCTTGGGAGGGCCCCCGTAACCGTGCCCCCCTCCCTAGGAACCGCATGGCGCTGAGCGCTGCCCAGTCCTTCTACTTCCTGGTGGAAGGCAACCGGAGCCTGATCAGCGCCTCCCTCACCATGGCTGAGGTGTACGCCCGGAGCCGGGACCCCGACGGCTTCCTCTACGTGACTTACGCCTCGCAGGAAGTCTTTGGCGGAGCGGGGTCGCGGCTTGGGTGCCCGAGTCCAGCTGGAGCCGCATAGACACTTCAAGGATCCTGCTTGGTGCTGTGCCAGGCTGGAGTGACTCTGGAGCAGGCTGCCCATGTGGACGGTTCTTAGATGTTCCCATGGGGCGTGGCTCAGACTCGCCCCTTCTCGTTGCACAGATCCACTGCTGCCCCCCACCATGAGGCCGGGATGGAGTCCTGCACAGGGGGAGCACGGCCCCTTTCTTCCCCCTGCACCCGAGTCTCCCTCTGCACATGCCTGCCCCGGGGGAGGCTGGAGGGGAACTGCACAGGGCAGGGGATAACTGCACAGGGTCAGAACAGGGATGCGGTAGGGGCAGTGGGAAGGGAAGGCACTAGCTCCACTACTCATGGGAGCAGCAAGGCACGGGGTGTCCTGGCTCCCCTGGACCCAGGCTGCTGTCGGTGAGTTGGTAAAGGCTTCCGGCTGCCTGGTGGGAGGGAAGGGGGCCAGGATTTGGGATGTGCATCCACAGGAAACTTGGGGAAGGCAAAGTCCCTTGTGACCTGCCCTGGCTCTGTCTTGGGCAGCTGGACCAGGGCCCAGTGGGTTATGGCCTGAGGCTTGAGGCCACCTGGGTGGGGGTTGCCACAGATGCGGCACGCAGGACCTGGCTCTGCCCCATGTCCCACAGCACTCAGCTTGGTGGTGCCTGAGCAGGAGGCAGGCGGCGCAAGAGAGAGCAAGGCGCAGAGAGTGGGAGAGCTCAGTGCTGGCTTTACTACAGACCTCGAGTCCCAGCCGCGGTTTCCCCCCCTCCCCAGTCCCAGCCTGCTGCAGCGGCAAATACCAGACATGCATCCAGGCAGGGCAGGCTCACAGAAACCAGACCCCCTGTAGTAGGGCTCAGAGACATGGGGCAGCTGCTTTGGATCAGGGTCTTAAAACCTCATTCCCACCCTTTTTGAAGAGCCACAACTAAGGACAGCACTGACCAGCCATGAGCACGTGTATACTCCCCCACTATGGTCAAGTTCAAGTGGGTCCTGGAGAGGCAACTGTGTTCAAACTATGTACAGGAGCCAGTGGCATGTCAGGCCCTGGGACTGGCCCCATCCCCATCTGGTTGGGGCTGGAAGACAGTGGGTGGGTTGAGCGCTCGACACGGGGTCCCCTCACCCCACAGCTGGGGGGAGCAGAGTCCTGCGACTTCCCAGCCCCAGCCCCCCGCAGCGGGGGACTCTGGCCCAGCCCTAGGAGGGGTTGTCCAGGTCCTGTTTGCAGCGCTTGGCAGCCAGGTCCTCGTTGTGGGCCTTGCGAATGTGGCGGTAGAGGTCCCCGGACTGCGTGTAGCTGCGCAAGCAGTAGCGGCACTCGTAGGGGCGCTCACGGGTGTGCACAGTGGCGTGGCGCCGCAGCGTGTAGGAGCATGAGAAGGTCTTGCCACAGGTCTTGCAAGTCGGCACGTCCTCAGCAAACAGCCCAAAACCGCTGTGCGCCTCGTACTCGGGCAGGTACATGGGCTCTGCCAGGGGCGGCGTCACCAGCCCAGGGTAGGCCTGACTGCCTGGCACTGACATCATGTGGTACGGCGGCAGTGTCTCCGGTGCCAGGAAGCCAGCTTCGGGTGATGCCTCCTCTAGCCCTGCCGGCTCCTCAAAGGCCTCAGCATGGCGCCCACAGCCCCCGCCTGGGCCCGTCTCGCGTGGGAAGAGGCTCTCCAGGCTCCGTGGCTCAGCCGCATCCGGCTCCTCATCTGAGATGACGATAGCCTCCACTTTCACTTTGACGGGCCCTGGTGGGTAGAAGCTGTCTGTGCCCCCAGCCCGTGGCTCGGCCG
>JAGPOW010001123.1:71682-97966 GCA_030014935.1 Caiman crocodilus | reverse complement strand
TATATATATATATATATATATAATTAATCCTTTGCTTGTGTACTCTCTGCTATTGATCACTAGTCACAAACACAAAATCTCTCTTTACCAAAAAGAAAATATGGCAATTTAATTCTCAGACTATGTGTTATTCTGAATGTCTGAAATTATCGCTCCCACGAACCTCTTCATTGTTGAATGACATACTGGTTATATCTAGAAAAGAAGCTCTTTCAAGCTCCACCATACTACACAGTACTTGACACTCTAGTATTCTATTATGATCAATGAACATTGTATTGAAAATAACTGCTAGTGGACACAGTAGCTTATTCCTGCTTTAATGCAGGAACAAAAAACCTTCTCCAAAGAAACTGGCAGGGTAATAACAAATTGGATTAGCTGTCACCGCATATTTGTATATAAAATTTCCTGCTGTCAGAGATTCAAGTGGTAGAAGTTAGGACTGCTTTGTCAATTCATTCATAAGGATAATCTGCATGGCTCACTGAAAATGAAGTATAGTCTTGCTGACCCTGTCACAGGTGCCCTGTGCCATCATGGGCAAGTCACAACATGCCTCTGTTCCCCTCAGATTTCTGTAAAATGGGGACAGATGTTGTTTAGCTCTTCCATCTTTTGTCTGTCTCAAGGAGCATGCAGTCCATGTCTTAATGAGCATGCAGTCTATTTCACTATATGTTCAAGATCAGTATTTAGGGAAATTAAGTTGTGACTAGTTAAAAAAAAAATCAACAGGTACTACATAATTCTAACAAACACCCATAATAATATTCTCATTTTAACATGTAGGTATTTCTAGAATTCTGTTACACTTCTTGAAATGATTCCCCCATACACAACTTTTGTGTCCCCCAGCTAATCCTTGTTTCACTATGCATGTCTTTCCATCAATGGTAGTTAAAATGGATGCAATGTTGCAAAATGATGTTTTTCTTTTCTCGAAGATTCTTTAAAAAGAAACCCTAAAAACACATATTTCAGCACTGCCACCCAGTGGCTTACAATTCAACTTTCAAAAAGAAAAATATGCTCCTAGTTACTGACCCTATTAGTACTATGCAATGTGCAGTCTTTACTATTTATACTCATTTTGTAAGACAGCTTTAAATACAGAGCTTCATGTGTTGCAGTGCTTGAGATAATTACCAGATGCTACACAGCAAATGTCGTAGTGCAGGCTGCTTCACCTAAAAAATAAAGGATTCCACTTTCTAGAAATATGGAGTGTAGACTACTTCTTGTGCTTCTTCAAGGCTTTCATAAAGACAAGGAAAAGTTTTCACATTTCATGAGCCTACAATAAATGAGTGTGGGATGAATGTACAATATTACAGAGTTTGAATATTAGGAGGATTGGGAGACAGGTTGCCCTGAAAGACTTAGGCTAGGTATGGATGTTACACTTAACATGCATTAAGCCTACCAAAAACATTTTAAAATCATAGCAGAACAGACACTTAAACAGGCACTTAAAATTCTTTATAAATGGTGAATCCTGCTCTCAATGGATATGGTATTAGATTAAAGCACTTTAAATTAGAGCACTTTTAACATCTGTATCACATCCATCACACTTCAGTGTGGTCACATTCTGCTGCCATGCCAGAGGCCCCTGCTGGGCAGCTTTCTAGCCTCAGCTGGTTTCTATCTGCATAAGCACTGGAGTCCCACCCCTTGATTATCAAAAAGAGGTGACAGAACAGACTCCATCTCTTCTCTTTGCAGCTGGGAGAAAGGGTGGGGAAGCAGAGCCTTTCTGCTGCACAGATCCCTGCAAAGGTTGTGGGTTTAAGTCTTGGTGGGGGATGAGCCAGGTCCACAACACAGCTAGGTTCCATTCCCCCAGCTGCGGGCAGGAGCTGCATCACTTTTCACTGCACCAGAAACAGTATAGATAACAGAGTCCTTCTGTGCATGGATCTCCAGCCCAAAACATGTGGGCTTGGGTCTTGGAGGGGGCCGAGTTGGATCCACATAGCAGAGAGGCTCCAGTTCCCATTCCCCCAGACCCAGTTCAGGTAGCTGCAGCCTGCAGCTGTCAAGGTGCTAGGGTGTAGAGGAAGGGAGCCCCTGCTACTGCCGGCCTCCTTCCCCCTATCTTGGTGGCTGGGCTCTTGGGGACAGGGCTCCCTTCCTCCCTGCTTCAGCCTCTGCAATGCTGCAGGCAGGAGCTGTAGCATGGGGCTGCCCAACCAGCTTTTCACTATGCTGGAAACTGGGGCCACTGGGAAGGAAACACTCTCTGTGGCAAGGGACCCCACCCCATAGCTTGCTGGTTGGGGTCTTGGGACAGGGGCAGGCTGGGTCTGTATGGTAGAGGGGCTCCCTTCCTCCCCCACCCAGGGTCCTGGTGTGATGCCAAGCTAGCCAAGCAGTCCCCAGCTGCAGCTCCTGATTGCAGCTATCAAAAGAGGGGAAGGGAGCCCCCTCTGCCATGCAGACTGGGCCCAGCCCCTCCCAAGACAGCATCAGGATGGCTCCCTTGCCCTGTTCCCTCCAACAACTGCTCACAGTCACCAGCTGGTGGGGGTGTGGAGGTGTTGCTGATGGCTCCTGCAGCTTCCTGGGATGTATGTAGGAGCCCTGTGGCAGAATGCCATCTCTGTCTCTCCCCAAACTCTGTTATCAGGTGAATGCCTAATCTGACAATTTAGTTACCATGGTCACTGAAGAGGGCAGGCATCACTGGCCCCATCAGCTACAGGTAACCCTGAGTTGTAGCCTAAACTGGATAAATTTCTGAGGAAGGGGGAAACCTGCTCCCTCTGCTTATGTGACTAGCCTCGCACACTTGGTTGAAGGCTTAAACTCCCTATTGTTCTAAGTAATGTCATCATGACTGGGAGGGGGCTTGAGACCCTGACAATCTACCTGGTAACCAGTGATGAATTTCAAGTTGGTTGGCTGGCAGCCAACATTTGCTGCCCTTAAGTGGATAAGGTAAATGAGGTCATAAGGTCTATATAAGTGTATCAGGCTTACCTTTCAGAACTGGGGTTGAATCTCAGGCTTGACATCCTGCTGTTTTGATTAGTGGAGCCCATCCACCAGTTAGGAAGCAGCAACAGAAATAACATCATGCCCCTTTTCTGAGGGGAGGGAGAGAAGAGCTCCCCTGGACCTGATTGAAGACTGCAAACTATCAGGTCTGGAAGATTTCAAGGGCGGAGCCTTGGAGCATATAAAAGAAGCTGCATGCCCAGCACAAGGGCCAGATGCGTCGGGAACTGAGAAGAGAGAAGAGTGGGGTTTAGAAGAGGTTAGGAGAGCTGCTCAGCAGGGCAAAGCAGTACCCCAGGAAGAGCCCCTGAATATTTCTATCAGTGGGGAGCAGGGGATGGCTTCAGCAGTTAAGTTCCTTAGCACACAACACAGCATCCAGACCTTGGGAGCTGCGTGAGGCAGCTCGGGTCTGCAACTTCTGGTGTGTGGCTAGAGACACGGTGCACAGGCTGGTGCATGGACCAGGATCTTTGGAGCCCCTGGGGTGGCTCAGGTCCTCAATCCCCAGAACAAGGCTGAGAACTCAGTGCAGGAGGCACTTCGTGGAGGGTGAGAGACCCTGGGAGCCACTTACGGTGGCTCAGGTCTACAGCTGCTGACACGGGGCAGCAGCTCAGTGCAGATGACACAGCCCAGAAGGTCCAGGAACAGACTAAGCCCTGGTGCTGCACAAGGCTGTCCAGGGTCCAACCTCTAGCATAGGATGAAGTGTCCACTACACAGTGGTGCCTGTGGACAGTGGCAGCAGAGTCAGGTGGTAGAAAAACCCAGCAGGGACAGAGCTTGACCTGGAGAACAAGAGGCAACTCTCTGGGACTGCAGAGTAATGTATACATATCATAGGTTTTATTGTTTTGTAAACTTGTACATAAATTATATATATGTCCTTACCCCTTAATGGTTTTGTTGTGATAATAAATCTGTACATAGTTAAGTAATTGATTGACTGGACCTGACTCTATAGGGGACAGAGGCAGCTGCTGGGCTGTTGTGTCCCTCCACAGAACACCGCTCTGCCAATAATTCCCTCAATTGGAGACAGAAGTACAAACCCGTATACACCCTGCCTACATAAGTTAAGGACTGCCCAGGAGGCAGGGCAGCAGACATTATGAGAACTCTCAGAGAAGTTGGATCATCTGAAACTCTCTCTCTCTATCAACTCATGGTCAATGAACTGCCTGCCTCCAGAGGGAATCTTCACCTGGCTCTGGATGATACTTGTGAGTAAGCTACTTGAGATCTAACTAGATATATAGCTTGCAGTAACTCAGATGCGTGATTGAAGACTACTATGCCACTGTTTGCTCTAAGGTATTTCTCTGATATTGCTCTACCCTGTACCCTATTCCAAATCTACTCTTTGTAACCAATAAAGTTCTCTTCTGTAGCTAGCATGAGAGACTTACTGGGAGTGGGTCTAGATTATGCCTTGGGGTCCCCTTGGTTCAGCTGATTAAGGGAGACCACTATTGATGCTTTAGAGTGAGAGAAGCACGCCAGTTCTTGCAGTGGTTCGAGTACCCCTCAAGCATTACTAGGCCTGTGTTTCCCAGGGGGCACAGAACCAAGATCAATCCAGACCCTGGGTGGTGGTGATGTTATCCCCAGGCTTGTGAGTGTGCTCCAAAAAGGGGGTTGCCTGGATGCGAGACATCCCCAGGGAGGCCCTCAGAGCCTGGAAGGTGGTTGGGTTCAGTGAGGTGGGTGACTTGACTCAAGAGCACCCCCTACTGGCCCGCCACCCCGCTCTACCTGCTAACTTTGGCCTGTGCGTGCAAGCATCGAGCACTTCCCAAATAGTACATGTCTGTTTGGTTCATATCCTCTCTAATTTACAGCACTTTATTATACTTTAAGTAGAGATCTTCCACCAGGGTATTTTTGAACATCTGTTCTTAGCCTTACTTTTTCAAACATTGTGTGTGTGTGTGTGTGTGTTTCATAAGAGAGAAAAAAAATCATCCTTAAAAAAGAACCCCATAAAAAGCACAATACAACATTCAAACTTCAAACAAACACACACTGTTAGTGCATTTTGGTTTTTAGTTTGTTTAAACTGCAGATCTAGCCAGCAAGGCATGTTTCTCTTAGATACCAAGAACATAGGAATGTAAAGTGGTATTGAAATGTATGCACCCAAGAATAAAACTAATTCTGCAACCCCTGCTTAGTTGCTGTATAATGGTAGGTGCTACACTCCATGGAATCTTTAATAGCTGGCATTAAGTTAAATTACCCAAGCACTTAGCAATAAGCTTCTGGGCATGGGCAAAACTACCCCAGATTTGACAGAATAAGGGCACCTAGCTCATGCCCTAACCTTGACTGAAATTCAGAAAGAAAGCATTCCACTAATGAAGTCCCCTGAGGTGCTCAGTTTGATATGGGTTCTCAGAGCAAACCTAATAAACAAATAGCAAAGAAATAGGTGTGGCCAGCATTTTCCTTTAAAATGTCCTTGGAAGACATGTACGCCTTTTATCTGGATTAGAGAATTTACTTAGCAAGTAGGTGACCCATATTCCATTTCGTACCTTGAGGAAACTCAAACCTACCTTTTAAAGACATCCCTTACCATCAGGCAATGAATACTTCTTGGAAATCTGTGCAAATCTTAGAGTTTTTTGCAGTACTCTTCATCCCTTCCTTTCAACCTGTGCAAAAAAAAAAAATCCATGTGTTTTAGGACAGAGAGAGAGGGAAGGAGACAGAGAGAGAGGGAGGGAGGGAGGGAGGGAGGGAGAGAGACAGAGAGAGAGGGAGAGGGAGGAGGGAGGGAGACAGAGAGAGAGAGAGAGGGAGACAGAGAGGGAGGGAAGACATTTGGCAACTGAAGGATAAAATACAGAGGCCCAAATCCAACTCACAATTTTGGCCACTTACACACTTATGCAGATTTCAGGTTCTACTTAGTTTGGAAAGGTGCATGTGACAAAGGAACCAACTCATGAGCGGTCACCATACCGCCTGCCCCTCTGTCTAGGGCAGTCTGCCCTGTCTCTTCTGCCATGACTTTTGGATAATCGTGATGTAATAAGCAGGAGGCTTCCCATTTTAATGCTTTCATACCAAGGGGTTTACCCATGTCTCCAACCTTCCCTTACTGTGTCCCATACCTTGCAGATGGCATCCATAGGGTACAGTGCCTCACCGTGACCTATGCTCCAGGTCCCACCCAGGACTCCGATTCTCCCCTGGAGATTGCTGTCACTGTGCTGTCACACTGCACACCAAACTACCCATTATGACTTCCCTGACCCCTTATGGGCTGTCCTCAGCCTTTGGCTCTGCTTGCCCCAGTATCCTCAGTCATGCACTGCATGCCTTCTCACAAAGGCCAGTCAAAGCAGCCAGTCAGCCAGGTGGCATCTTTCCAGCTGTCAGCATCAGATTTCTTCCTCAGCCCTGAGAACCTGGACCTAAATTGGAGGCTTCTCAGTCCATTCCTCCAATCCCAATGCCCTCTTGTGGTCATATGACCACATTACTCTCATTACTCTATTTCATATCTGCCACCTGCCCTGATGCCTCTCTAGCCCTTAAAGAAACAGGCACCCAAAGGTATCCTCCTGTGCCAGTGAACAACTATGTGGAAGTTACAAAATGGGAGGAGGTTTGTCCAACCATTCGTCCAAATAGCCTAATTATTGGAGTACTGTATTTTTTTGGCTAGGGCACATGCTAAGAAAATAGATGACCCAGGTTTTAGACCCTTCCTTTTCTAGAAGGTACATCGTCTACTACCCAGGGAAGTAGCCTAATCACCATGCCATGGGCTAACCACAAGCACCTTTCATCCTTCTGCTGAAACTGACCCATAGCCAGTGCAGAGAGGGAGAACAAGTCAGAAGGCATATGGTTTTATGAAACTGGCACAGTCCTGGAAGGAGCCTCAGATGCTAACCCTGGCTGCTGCCATCCACAGGGTTATTCCATTTCTATTTATCCAATGACTACTAAATGTAATATATAAAAAGATCACTGGGGCATCAGTTTTCCATGAGGCTTTTTTAAAACTCTCACTGAACCATATTTATGTACTCCTAGCTAGATATCTTCTCCTCCTGGCAAGGTATGCTCTAATCGTCTGCCCATGGGCTATATCTACCATGAGCATCTCCTATTAGCTTACTTTAAGTAGCTGCATTACTGAGCATGGTGTCATTATGTCACTTCCTGCTCAGCTGGCTGACTGTTTTCTCATTTAAGGAACCAATTGTTCCCTAGGCACTACAAGGAGAACCTATGCTCTCACATAAAGTTCTGGATTCCATGAACTAAGTAGTGGATCTGGCCCTAACTCAGTTATAAAGAAGTGACCTGAAAACAGAAGGGCTATCTGGTCTTAAATATTAACCTTAGGAACAAAGGATCTCAAGAACTATGGCTGAAAAACACTATAATTTGGCAGTAAAGGAAGCAAGCACTACTTAGAAGTAGAGACAAGGTAGTTTTATACTGCAGAAAGTTTTTAAAAAGCCTCATGAAAAGATGGGAGCATTAGAAAACATGCTTTGCATTAGAAAGTAGCCAATTTTACAATTTTACAATTAGGAAGTAGCCAATTTTACATTAGAAAATATCCAATATAAGCCATTTAAGAACCTTATTGGCTTTATAGAGAGGGTTCCTAATCATTGTTCTGCTATAGGCAGAATATAAATCAAATACCTACGCTACCCTTTTGAGAAGAAAATCCTGTTGTTCTTTGATTAAAATTATCTTTATATGTTTTGAGTTAAAAAAAAAAAGACCTGAGGTAAAAACCTGGGCTGAGTAAAGTCAAATGGGAGTTTTGCCACTGATTTCAATAGGGCCAGAATGTCATCCCTTAGAACTCATAGGCAGCTTTTCTTGATGCTCTAGTACTAATTATAATTGTTAATAGTTCACAGGCAAGTACTTCTCAAAAACCTAATCAAATAGTGAAGGAATGAATTTTCTAAGCAACTTCATGAACAAAATCATCAAGTCAAGTATTTTAACTGGGAGGATTCATGTATCCCTTTTTATACAATTGAATTGGCACCATTAAAACTATGCATACTTATATGTGAGGACTGAACTGTTAGAACACAAATTTTAACTACCTACTGGGAGTCAGGGTCCAGATGTGATATCACTTTGAGGGCTCTTTGCTTGTTCATGCACAGCAGTAAAAGGCAAAGGTGTTGCTTTTTTGTAGATATCACATCATTCACTAACAAGGACACGCAGCTGTGAAAATAGCTGAGGAATGGGGAGTGGACAACCATCATTAATTCTTCCTTGGTCAAATCTTGGTATTTGAATAATTAGTTAACCGCTATCTTCAGGTCTTATTTTTTGTGGACTGGGGGTTCAAAGGGTTTCTTTTCCTTTGTTTCATTTTATGTCTAATTGTCTGATATTATAAACGATTTGGCTTTCCACAGGAAAAAAAAATAGTTTTTTTTTTCTTTACATGCCCACATATTACATATGTAGTGATGATAGCTACGTCCACCCTGCCACAGAATGTGTTACTCAAAAAAAGTTTTATAGAGACTTCTCCTGTGTTGTGAATTGAGTTGTTTTTATGTCCTCAAAAAGCATCAACTCCTATTTATTCCCAAGGCATAACTTTACCAAAGTAAAAAAAATTACTACCAATTTAAGGACAGAGTTTTCAAATCAATGAGAAGCATTTAGAAAAAAAAGATATTCATATTAATTTTGCTTATTCTTGTTTAATATTTAAAAAGACAACTAATACAAATGGCAAGCCCCAACAGTTTATGACTAACATTTGAAAAATTTTGCCCCAGCAAAATTTCACTGAACAATGTAAATTAAAGTTGACTAAAAATATTTCATGAATTGTTGTCAATTTTGCCAATTAATTTTGACTGAAATAATGGAAAAAGATATGAACAAGTAAAAATGTGTCTTTATGACATTTTCGGCATTGATTTTCTTTGGTTTTAATTTGTACTAATGTTTCATTCCATATTTAATTTTAATAAAATAAGATGTTTTAAAAAATTGAAAAAAAACCCTTTCATTTCAAGTCAAATCATTTTTTTTTCTCTTTATAAGAACTGCAAGTGATTCAAGAAGGTAGTTGTTAACATAACTGTACCTGCCTTTTCTAGAAATATATTCTACTAATAAAACCTGATATACATTTATTGAAGATTTGTCCCTCTCTCAAATCACAAATCTTCCATGGAACCATTTTCTAGTTTAAGACTATTTATAGTTCACTATACTTTACCTCAATTTAGTAACCGAAACTATGCCAAGGAAAGGCATACAGCTCTATGAAAGTCACAGAATACAGGATCAATGGATGACATAAAGAGACTATGGCTAAAAAAAAATTCTAACTCTAAAGAAAGAAATCCAAGTCATGTTTGAAGATATCAGCCAGTCCCTTTGACTTATTCTTCAGCAATAGAGTTATTCCTACACAAAGCCAGGATTCAAAAGTTGTCATCGGCAAATTGAGTATCAAATGTACAGATGCCAAGCATAGCTCCATCTCTAAATTAGCATGTGGCAGTGAACCTTTTGTTTCCTGACACTTTAAGGCTGAGAGCAGGCAGCCAGCAGGTTGATGAGGCAGCCATTTTAGATCCAGGCCCACTGGGTTGAGCCAGCAGTCAGCTGCAAGCAACTGGCAGCAGCAACACCCAGCTGAGCTGCTACTCCCAACAACTTGGTGGTAAGGGAGGAACTATGGGGATGGCAGGAAGTTCCCAGGGGTGCCAGTGAAGTCCCAAGCCCCAGAGAGAAGGCTTAGGGCCTAAATAGAATAAGCCCTAGGGAAGGGCCTTATATTTTGTAGGCCTACACAAGGCCTAGGCAAGCCCCTGATGTGGAACAGGCAGGGGTGAGACCTGAGGCTCAGGTGAGCCCAAATGAGAGCAGAGCCATGTTATGAAGACCCTTGGGGCTCTGAGTAAGTTCTGAGTAATCCCAGAGAGAGAGAGAGCTGTATGATAGGACTGTCACGGCGGCGTCCCTCAGGAGGGCCGTGATCTTCTGAAGGCTCTCCGCCTGCGCCAAGTCCGGCCCAAGGCACCCTCTATTCTCGCCCGCCACAACTTTGATGATAGAGGTATATATTGGGAGTTTACCTTTATACCGCCTTGGGCACGGCATACCGGGACCTTCGTCCCTGCAATCTCCCGGACCCACTGGGATGTTCCCCCGTATGCTGGGTGCGTCCCAGGCACCCTGGCCTTAGGGCCAAACGTGGCTCCTACCACCCCTGATACCACGTCCCAAGCCTTGCTGAGATGTACCGGACATTGGTGTGTCAAAACATATGCTTGGCCCCTCTCTAGGGCTCTCAGTCTTGTGTGCTGCCCCTGCCTAGGGGCTCTCTCTCTTGCCCCTCTCTAGGGTTCTTCTATATATTCCCCACTCTTTGGGCCTTTTCTCTTTCCGGTCTCTTAGGCCCACCGCTTGGCTACCCTATAATAAGGCCGGGCGTACTGTGCTGCTATCTCTCTATGAGATCGGGGACCACTGCAGCACCTGCCCTTATCCAGGAGGCATTTTACTGCTAACCCCTGTCTCTCTCGGGGTCCACCACAGCGGCCAGCCTCAGGCCAGGGTCTAATGCCACACTAGCCTCTTGCCGGTTTAACCTGCCCATCCTGGGCTCCACAGTGCTGCCCCTTCGCGTGCTTCTCAAATAGTGCCCCTTGCAGGCTTCTCAAATAGTGCCCCCTGCTAGGGCTTCTCGCAACATGTCACCCCTCATGGGCTTCTCCAAGTGTCTCGAAATGCTGTCCGTCGTCTGGGCTTCTCAAAGATACTGCCACTCATGGGCTCCTTAAAAATACTGCCCCTGCTAGGGTTTCTCAAATACTGCCTCTCGGGCCTCTCAATAGCTTCCCCTCTTGGGCCTGGGGTCTCCTCACCCTGTATTGCTGCATCATCTCTGGCGCTGAATCGTGCCCTCCTGGGCGCCAGGATCCCACACCCTGTGGGTCCTGATGAGGCCTCCTCCTTCCCCTACAGCCTTGCCCAAACCACCGGTGTAAACCACAACCAAAACACAAGCCTCTAGCTATAACTTAAACATCAGGCACCTGGCCATAACTATGTAAGCCTCCTGGCTCCTACTTAGCATCATTGCTCCAGCCTCTGGAGCACTTGTGAGCTGCACTCACATTGCTGTCTCCCAGAGCTCCTACCCCTCTGGCTGCTGGCAGAGAACTGCCTGCTTGGCTCTGGCTTGGGGTTTTATAAGAGCCAAGCCCTGCCCCTTTTGGTCAGCTGACTCACATTAGTTGCCTTGGCAACTTGCAGCTGAGCTCATCATCTCTGCCAGGGCTTCTCCCAGTGGCCTGCTCCCTTCCCTGGAGCAAAACAGGCACTCCCAGTGGCCTGCTGCAATCTACACAAGTGGCGAGCACACACCACGCTCTACCACAGGGGCCCAGGAAGGAAACCCTGCTGCCTAAGAAGGTCAGCTGTTGTGGTGATGGGACCAGAACACCCTGAAGGGTCAATGCAAGGCAGCCAGGGCCAGAAGGTTGAAGGATAATGAAGCCCAACATGAGGGGTAGGCTTGGGCCATGATGGGCTATCTGGCACCCCAATTGGTCTGGAGGGAGAGTCAGGGCCTAGGGAGGCAGAAGGTCCCCTCAATGGAGTGGCGACATCACTGTCTAGGGGAAGAAGGCTCAGTGAGAAAGCAGGGTGAAAGAACAATGCATAGCCCAGTATGCATAAGGCCAAGGCAGGTAGATCTGCATTGGTCCTGGATATGAAAGAAAACTTCACCCTGCTGGGGAAAGATGGTCTGGTGGGATTGCCCATGGCGAGGTCCCCAGAAATGCTAGACCAATTGCCTCCCCAGTGAAACATGAGGAGGGGCACCCCAGCCCCCACATCCTGGTGGGTTACCCAGACCTGGGGAAAGGCACAGGGGCCAGGCATGTCTCTGGACATCTGAACCCCATGGGGTTCAAGACCCCAGGGTCCCCAACAAAGTGGGGGCAGAGATGCAGAACGGCCCTAGCAAGAGGACATATGTGGAAGGCTCTAAGAAGAGGGCATATGTGAAAGGGAAGGTCCTAATAGGAGGGCATACATTGAAGCCCCAGAAAGGGGGCAGTTAGGCCAAGGTCAGTCTATGGACACCTGAGGCCACAATTGAGCCAGAGGCTGAGAGCCTGGTAAGTCCTCAGATGTGGTGAAGCCAAGTGCTGGGTGAGAAGAAGTCCCCAGGAAGTCCTTAGCATGGAAAGGCCATGTTTGGATCAGGAATGAAGAACTTTGGGCAAGTAGTTGGCCCTAATGAGAGGGCAAGAATAATGAGTTACCTGGAGAGGGCCATGGGTCAAGGCAAGGTGAATTGGCTAGCCGCTGTTCAGATCAGGGTTGTGACAGGGACTAAGAGGCTGTACACCAGCCAGCCAAGGAGTGGGAAAAGACAAGCCTGATGGCCTACCTGGTCACTCAAGGGAGCAGGGCAGGTTGGGTATGGCCCAGTGAGAGGCAGCATGTAAGAGGCTTGGTGAGAGAAGACAGAGTGTATGAGGCCAGAGTGAGAGGGGGGCAGTATGAATGAATCCCGATAGGGTGGGGTGAATGGACAAATACATGAATAGTAGTCAGTATTAGAACGTTAGTCAGTCAGAAAAGGCTAATGGTATGTTTACAGTGCAGCTAAGTTTAAGACTGAATCTCATGCAGACATATTTGAAGAAAGAGGATCAGGGTGGCACCTAAGAGACAAACTCATTCTGAGGCATAACCTTTGACAGCCCACAGATACTGATGAAATAGGTTGTCACCTAGGAAAGTTTCTCTCTGAATAACATGCCTCTCTCAATAAATTAGTCTCTAAAGGTACAAATACATGTGCACAAGGGCTGCTGTGATGTGTTGTAATTACAGTGCATCAGAGCAAACTTGATTAATTGAGTCTGCTGGAGCGTGGTAATTATGGGACATTCTTTTATACTTTTTTCAATAAGGCAAGACTACAGGGTTAACAAAAGCAAAACTTGGGTGGTGCTTTACAAATCTTCATAACAGCATATTTCTGTTCAGCTGAACTAGCACTTTTTAAAAGCTGAACTTAAACAGTGGTAACATTATGATACGTTAGCAAAAACTTGCACAGTAATAGCTATTTCTTAAGGACATGATCGCTGTACTTAGAACAATGGCTTCTTTGTCTTATGTGAACTATTTTATGTCAGGCTAGTAGCTTCCTTGCCCATCACAGTCCCCACTTTGTTCCAAACTTCCAGAGGGAGTTTTGGAACACACTTTTAAGTATTCAAATTTCTGTGAGGTTAGGTTTTGATGATTGTTGTTGGATATTTGTACCAACTGACCATACATTTTTACTTCCTTCGCATAAACTGTTGTCCTAAAGAGCATAAACACTGAAAACAGCACAACAGGCAGACTACAGTTATAACAATTCCAATTATACTTAATACAAAAGGTCTAAGCCATCCCATAAGGGAAGGGAACCAATTAGTAAGCCAAGTAAGAGATGCATCTTTGGGGATTTTAGCTATATCTTCAGCTTTTTGGATATGGACAACTGCATCATTGAGGTGGGTTTGAAATATGGTAAAAGACCTGTTAACTCATATACAACATTCTGGTCTGATGCCTGTACACAACCTCTTTGAGCGGCGAAGAAAAAATCAAGGGCTATACAGTTTTGAATTACCATTTGTCAGAGTTCTTCTTGGGTGTCAGCCAAGGCAGTGATGGCCTTTGAGAGTTCTTTGTGACCTTCACTGAATTCATGAGCCATGATTTCTATTACAGCTTGGAGGCATAATGTAAATCTTCTAAGACACATAGTGCCTAATCCTGGGAGCATACCTGCAAGGGAACACTTGAGTAACACTCTTTTGGTAAGTGGAGTTTTTTGATATTTGTTTACTATATCGCAGCTTTCTTGCAAATCCCTCTTGTTTCACCACCTGCCCCATGGAAGGTGCATGGCAAAGGATGTAGAGGGTTTTAGCATCGCTGGATAGCAGATACCTTTTCCTTTGGCAGGGATTTTATGGTAGGTGTGGGAGCCCCAGACCAGTGTTGTGCCCCAACCCAAATCTGGGTTCGCCCCCGGAATGCAGACGCCAATATACACACCTGGCGGTGGAAGTATAAAGAAAAGTTTATTGCTAGCAATAAATGGTGCAAGCTGAATAATTCAAGTAATCAAGCACTCCAAATATTATTTTTGGGGTATTTTTATACGGACGTTTACAAGGTTTTACAAGCGTGCCGTTCAGTAATTGGTTACAAGGGAATGATGCAAGAAGTTCTCTATACCTGTGTTTAAGCTATGTACTTCATTTACGTACGTTTTATTAGCATACTTTCTCTCCACCTACGGGTGTGCTTTTTAGTATTATAATGAGTTCTTTGACCTAATTAGCTGGCTTTTCTTAAGAGGTTTTTCTTTAAGTCTCTCTCACTCATTTACCAGTGCCGCGTCCTTATCATCACAGATGGCTATTCTTTACATAACAGTCTCTTTTCTTTATCATGTTTGGGTGGAGGTTTTTAAGGATATTTCTTACATTGGCAAGAGGATGTTCATGTTACTGCCTCTGAGAGCATTAGCAAAATGAGTCAGGAATGCAATGGGCAAGGAGAGGTTGCAGGGAGTTAGGTGAATGGGGTTGGGATGGGGGGGTAAGAGGTACCTGGGGATCTGCACCCCTCTCCTTACAACAGTATTGTCCTTTTAAAGTAGCGAGGTTTGAATACTTAGGAGGTATTTGGCCACCATTTCCTAGTTTTAGCACTCCTCGCTCACCCTTTGATTTAAAGGAAGGATTTGCAGTTCCATTGAAGAATCATTGTCCCCTGGAGGTATCAGTGTACAAACAATACGACAAGGTATTATTTAAAGAGGAGATGGGATTAGTGCCCTTGGTTAAATTTTTGCCTCTGTAGAAATCATTGTAAGAGCTACAATAGGTAGGAGTTGCTGAATTATTATTATGCCAGTCTCCTCCAATTGAACTAGTAAAAATAGTGGTGACATATGCTGGTGACTAAATTGATGCAGTTTGATACTGAGCAGTTTACATAAAAACACCAATCTCTGACGACAGGCTTTACTAAAAGGGATTCCTTCTGACTTTGGTCCCAAACTTGGTTATTAGAGGAGTTTAAAAGTGACTCAATGGGGCCCAAGGGGATGGGACTCATGGGAATTCTTCCTTGGCTGTGGAGAGTAAAATGACTGCACACGCAACATTTGATGCTCTGGGTGTTTTAATTACAGCACCTCTTGGAGCTGCTTTAATTAAAGCTCCCTTTCCACCTCCCAGAGCAGGTCTACACATGCCCTAAGGTACCACCCTGCCCTGCCATGAGCCTAACTGCAGAGTAACATGGCTAACTACTTTTCTGGATGACACAGATGAATTAACTAAACTTGTGAGCTCAGGTACCAATAGCAATATAGCAGCAAATAGATTTATGTTTAGTTTGGTGAAAAGTAGATTGAAGATGGACATAACAGCAATTTTTCAAATATGTAAAAGACTGCCATAAAGAAGGAGGAGAACAGCTGTTCTCAGTTGCCACAGATTAAATATTTGATAAAATCTGAATGCCAGAAAGTAGGACAGTGAGAAGCTTCCCTAGGAAGTTATAGAATCTCATTCAGGTTTTTGAGAAGAAACTGGATGGCATTTGTCTGGGATGGCAGAGGAATAACATGTATGCAAGTGTTGGACTAAATTAACCTTGAAGTCTTTTCAAACTCTGTGATTCTTAATAAAAGAATACATCTGATACAATTCTAAATTTGGGACCAAACTAGTTACTATGCTCTTTATGCTGTGAAGAAAGTACAGGAAGACAATATCCATAAAAAATGTTACCTGGATATTTTAAAATTTTCACCAGATTCATGTTTTGCTAGAGTTTTGGGTGATGCTTCTGATACTTTTCTTATTAATTCTGATATTATATTTCAATGTATTTGAGAAGATATTTTATTTTTGTGATGTAAAGTTTAGTATTTCCATTCAGAAACATAAGCAATGTTGGTGCATTTGAAATTAAAACAAACAAATATTATAACAAAGCACATGGGATGAAAAAAGAGAATCTCAAATCAGCAGTTTCAATTCTGATTGGCTCTATATAGCAATGAGGGAATTAAAATGACTGGACCATGGTTATAAACAGTTATACCCTGTACAGGAGAAATCGAGTAGACAAAAGGGGCAGGGGCATAACTCTCTATGTCAAGGAGAGCTAAACATCTTTGAAAGCTGATATTGGTGACCAGGCTGGATGACTGGAGACCCTTTGGGTTAAAATCCATGGGGAACATGGCACAGGGGACACAATGGTGGGAGTCTACTATAGACTTCCCATCCAAAGTCAAGAGCTTAACTGGAGTTCGCCAGTTAGCTGAGCCCGCATGCTCCAGGTCCATGGTTGTCATGGGAGACTTCAACTACCCAGACATCTCATGGGAAGAGTGCTCAGCTAAATCCAAGCGGTTGCAAAGCTTCCTCTCATGTGAGGATGACCTCTATCTGATACAAGAGGTCTATGGGCGAACAAGAGGTAAAGCACTGCTCGACCTGGTACTGGCAGTCAGGGACAACCTAATCAGTGACCTAATGATCGATGGGAAGCTGGGTAATAGCAATCATGAGCCGATCACCTTCACCATCTGCCATAAAGCTGGCAAGTCAGTCAGCAATACAGAAGTCCTTGACTTCAGGAATGCTGACTTTGGCAAGCTCAGGAGGCTTGTTGGTGAGGCCCTAAGGGACCATGACCCCAATGGATGTGGAGTTCATAAAGAGTGGTTGCTCCTCAAGGAAACGATCCTCAATGCACAAGCTAATACTATTCCATCTCAGCAAAAGGCAGCAAAAGTCCATAGCAGCCCCCCTGGCTCTCCAGGGAACTAACAGACTTCTTGCAGCTAAAAAGACAGACCTACAAAGGATGGAGGATGGGTTCCATCTCCAAGGAGGAATATTCCACACTGGTCCAGACCTGCAAGGAGCAAATGAGGAAAGTCAAGGCTGCAATTGAACTCCAACTAGCTACAAGTATCAAGGACAATAAAAAGTAAATTTTTAGATTTGTGATGAGCTGGAGGAAATGCAAGAGCAACATTGGACTCCTGCTAAACTAGATGGGACAACTGACAACCTATCCCCAGGAAAAAAACAACCTATTAAATAGGTATTTTGTGTTGGCTTTTCATCAGTCCCACAAGACTCCCCTGCCCATTAGGGGACAGGGAGGCCTGGGTGAAGAAGATTCCCTGCCCTCCATCAATGCTGACCTCATGAAGGAACACCTTGAGAGGCTGGATACCTTCAAGTATTTAGATAGGTACTTGGCTGGGGTCCTGTGACCCTGGCACTCGTTTCCTGCCAATTGGCGGGGGGTCAGACTAGATGGCCTGCTCTAGGCCCCTTCTGACATAGCATTATAACCCATCCCCTGGCATGGATCTTTGAGAACTCCTGGTGCTCTGGTGAAGTGCCTGAAGATTGGAAGAATGCCAGTGCAGTGCCTATCTTCAAGAAAGGAAGGAAAGTGGATCCAGCAAACTACAGGCCCATGAGCCTGACCTCTATCCCAGGGAAGGTCTTAGAAAAGATTATTAAAGAGGCTATTCTTAACAGACTGGCTGATAGCAACATCCTGAGGGATAGCCAGCACGGGTTTGTTGTGGGTAGGTCTTGCTTGACCAATCATATTTCTTTTTACAACCAGGTGACCTATCACTTGGACAAGGGAGAGGGGATTGATGTTATATATCTTGACTTCAAAAAAAGCCTTCAATCTGGTATCCCATTATCACCTCTTGACAAAACTGGCCAACTGCAGCCTTAGGTCCACCACAGTCTGCTGGCTGGGGTATTGGCTCTGTGTTTGGACCCAGAGGGTGGTGGTTGACAGAAGTCAATTGACATGGTACCCTGTGACCTATGGGGCCCCTAAGGCTCTGTCCTTGGACCCATATTGTTCAACATCTTCATTAATGATGTGGACATTGGAGTCAGAAGCAGACTGGCCAGGTTCACCAATGACACCAAAGTCTGGGGTAAACAATCCACAACTGAGGACAGGAGGGTGATGCTGTGGCTAGTAAAGTGAGCAAAACGCTGTCTTGCATCCATAGATACTTCTCGAGGAAATCCCAGGACGTCATTTTCCCATTGTACTTGGGAGGTCGCAGTTGAAGTACTGCATCCAGTTTGGGGCTCTAAAATTCACATAAGATATGGAGAAGCTTGAGAGGGTCTAGAGAAGAGCCACGTGCATAATCAGAGATCAGGAAAACAGACCTTACGATGACAGGCTGAGAGCTATGGGACTCTTTAGCCTGGAAAAATGCTGACTCAGGGGCAATCTGATGGCCACCTATAAGTTTATCAGGAGTGCTCACCAGGATCTGGGGGAACGATTGTTCACCAGAGCGCCCCAAGGGATGACAAGGTCAAATGGTTATAAACTCCTGCAATACCATTTCAGGCTGGACATAGGGAAGAATTTCTTTACTGTCCAAGCCCCCAAGGTCTGGAATAGCCTGCCACCGGATGTGGTTCAAGCACCTACTTTGAACAGCTTCAAGAGAAATTTGGATGCTTATCTTGCTGGGATCTTATGACCCCAGCTGACTTCCTGCACCTCGGGCAGGGGGCCGGACTCAGTGACCTTCCAAGGTCCCTTCCAGCCCTAATGTCTATGAAATCTATGAAAATGAATGTAAAATTTTAGGTCAAATCATTTTTTAAATAGTTCACGTTATGATATTACTGAATTATAAAAGCATCATAACTTGCCTCTTCCAGTTGAGATACATCACTGTTATTGCACGGAAGGCCTATTTTTGGGGGGGGGGTTTAAATATTTTTGTTTTATTTTGTTTTGCTTTATGTTAATTAAATCAGTAGTGCTCCATTAAATAAGTATGCAACATCATATCTATAAAAAAATGAACCCTGGAGTCATCTTGAGTACCAAAAGAGAAAGTTACAATTAAATCAAACCAAAAGAACTATGTTATCAATTTACCTTGGTTAATCTGGGAATCACAGGGGACTATTGATACCATTGGATGACTAATATGAAAATCACATACAGGTCAGATTATTTTGATGGGGCTTTTTTATCGTTTTCTTGTACACAACCTAAAAAAATGAGACCTTAATCCCTCTCTGTGGTGCTTATCTAAATAAATCATTAGAGACAACAAATGATTTGATTCTATTTCATATTTCCAGCTATTAAAATTATCACTTTTCTTATGTCACTTCTAACTTTATTCTGTATGTATCATCATTTTTAGTTCAGAGATTATATTGCATTCTTTTGATTATAAAAAAGGTGGTTTTGTTTATTTTTAATTACCAGTTAAGAATCTAAAAATATCCCCAGCTACTCTTATGTTTTGCCTTATTATTTAGTTACTGCATTTGTTTTATATATGGGGAAAGAGCAGTAGTTTACTTTCTCTGTCTTATCTTTGGTGGATCAGCTACTGTATTCTTCTTCATTTCCCTCAAAGGATTTGCAGGCAAAATCACATTTCTCTAAAATTCTTGGTATGTCTACCATAAAAGAAAGAAAAGTAAACTTACCCCAACTAGCATGCAAAATCACTCCTAATTGCTACTTCAGGCTGTAAAATGGTGAGTCAGGATGGAGTCTACTGCTTCTCTTTAAGATGTAGGATCATTTCAGTTAACCAGGAACTGAGAAACAATACCCAGTGGCAAGTCTCAGCCAGCCAATCCACCTATAAATACTAAAAAGAGAAATGAAAGAACACGTTATTATCTTTGGCTCTCTCCTTATAACAACACTTATGCCAAATATGTCAAAATGTCATCTTTTGCTTCCATTTTACAAATATCTTTTGACCTTGAAGAAAATGAGCATTCTCTATATCATTACGAATATTTGGTCCAATTCCAAAGATCAGTATCTGGGCTACTTCTATAATAGTCATTTTTGTAATTGCCTGTTATAGGTGAAGAATCCAACTCAGTATAGTTTTAGTAAGTGCATGAACAGCCCCAAAGACATATTTAAAGACACTATTAATCAATAAGTTAGTAACTAAAATAAGTAAAAGAGTCTACAGTACCTTCTTGAAAATTTTGACTTTAATCCACCATTGACAATACTCTAAGTCAACGACTGGCCCCGCAGAGTGTAACTGGATCAGGCCAATGGACCCCCTCTCCCTCCTCTAGCATAACTTATCTGGTACCTGCTCCAGCCAGACCAAGACCTGTTTTTCAAGCAGCACCTGCAAATGCTATGTTTAGCATGGGTCCTGAATCAGTTGCAGTGAGCATCAGGTGCACTGCATGTGATGCCTGTTCTGGTAGCTCTGAGATCCACATCGCGCACAGTGCAGATTCCAGACTGGCTAGAGCAGCCATCAGATCAGGTATGCTGGGGCATAGGGGGGGAAGTGGGGAAGGGAAGATAATGGGCTAGATTCAGCCTGTGGACCTCCCTTTACCACAGGTGTGCACTTTGCCCATATGGGTCTGATTAGATGTCAGGGCAACCCTAGGGGGCAGATGCCAGGGCGCTGCAGACAAGATTTGGTCTATGGGCCATATGTCTGGCCCCTTACACTAAGCATTGTTTCTTTCTCTCTCTGTGCCTTCAGATGTATTCCTTCTCATGAGTGTATGGTGGCAAACTAGTTTTAGACCTGGACCTCTTTAATGCATAGCTCATTTTTCTTATCTACTGCTGTGCTCATAGAATATTGAACAATTGACCTTTTCTCTAGATGTACAATATCTGATCTAAATCAGTCTGACATTTGGATCTCAGCTGATATCAAGCCAATCTTTGAAAGTATATTTGGGGACTAGAAAATCATTTATACCATGTATACATATTAATTCTGCCTCTATTTAGTTCATAATCTATCCTTCCTATAAAAGATGTTTTAGAAAAAATGTGAGAGAGTGTATTAAAAATAATATGAAAAGAGGACTATAAACAAAAGTTTTCAATGAAATCATTTGGAGATAAAAGGTTTTAAAGGTTTTTATTTATTTATTTATGTTTTATGTTGTATTTTTTAATTATTTACAACAAATAGAAAAACAGATGTTTTTGCAAAAACCAGAATATACTTACTTTTCTCAGTAGGAGCACAAAAATATAATTTATTTTTCTTTGATATACAAACAGATTTAGGTTTTCCCTCTATAGTTGGCAAAGTCACTCATTTAGCAGTTTGTGGCCACTGAAATTGGGATGATGCTTTCAAGAATAGTTGAAAGGGCCTTCCTGTTACTGCTCAATGTTATTTTTATGTGTACATGCGATTTGCAAAGTCACTGTCTATAAATGCAGGAGATTTCATCATTTACAGTTTCTGTTTATCCAAAACATCAGTGGTAGTGCATTAGACCACAGAAGGTTATTATAGAAATGACCAGCATCATGTTAACTTTTGCTACAATTTCTGTACTACCAAATTCCAAATATCTACCAGGAAAGATGTATCTACCAAGAAAGGAGACTGAACATGACAGAGATGAGAATGTGCTGATGGATGTGTGCAGTGATGAGGATGAATAAAGTGAACAATACCTACATCAGAGGATCGGTGAAGGTAATGGAGGTATCTAAGAAAGTAAGAGAGAGAAGACTGGCATGGTATGAGCATGTTTAAACAGTATGGAAGAATATGTGGGAAAAGAAGTTACCAGAATGTCACTACCAAGGAGAAGGGGAAGAGGAAGATCAAAGACTTGACCGAAGCTGGTGGAGAGCCAGGATCCACAACAGCATCCCTAATTAGAAGGGACAAGTAAGGGAAGAATAAAAGAAGAAGGAATATCTACCAGCCTTTTTCTTTCTCTTTTTCTTCAGCTTTGATCCCATAACATAACCACTATGGGCATGTCCAGATGAGTGTGCATGTGCTTTTCCCTGGGCAAATAGCAGGGGCACATATTTGGGAAGGGTATGCCCTTACATGTGCGTTCTTGTACACAACAAATTGCTCCAGGTGGGGTAGGGAAGGCTGAGGCCAGCACCTGGACAGGCCCCAGCAACCTTACCTGGAGTCCTGGGTGCCTTCTGGGGCTTCAGCAGCAGAGATCCAGGTACATGGTGCCTGGCAGCCAAAGCATGGCTCTGGCCAGCCAGGCACCAGTTTCAGGCAGAGTATGCTGCAGCCACTTGCGCTCCTCTCCCCCCACACACCTTTCTTTGTTGTGTTTTTGTTGCATGCCAGAATTTCCTGGTATCTAATTTTGGCTCTGCACTACAAATATGCTGTGCAGAGAACCTTTTGACCTGTGCTATATGCGTTTTGCAGCACCTCAAAAGTCTTCAAGGCACTGCAAAGCAAACATTCATGCTCATCTGGATACACCCTGTGATTTTATTTCTAATTGCTTGTGGAGGGGAAAAAGTTGATTCTGAATGTGATTAAAATGCCAAATCATCTGTGGCATATTTTGGTACTACTAATTACATCAAATAATAGCTAAATTATGTGTAGTGAACAATTCACCTGAGTTTTTTCTGTTCAGACATTATCCACTATCAAATGATGATATTGACAAATTTATCTGTTATGCTTTAAAAACAGAATTATTAACATGTGAGAATATGATTACCAACTGTGAAAATTAGTTTATTTTTTATATACATTATTTGCTATAGTTATCAGACTTGTAAAGCCACATTACATTGTGGCTCTCCACTGATTTGATGGCCAGATTTTTTCTTGGAGAGAGAAGAATCATAATAGCTTAAGGAAATAAAGACAATTTTAAGGACATCAAGAAATGTTGTATTTAGCTATATAGGTGAACAGCAGATTTAAAAATACATGTGGAGCTGTTTCCTGATTTAAATACCTAAAGAAGAGAGATGGAAGTAAGATTTACTGGTATTTTAATAGATTCTGGTTTAATCTTTTAAATATTTATAAAAAGTTACTATATTTACATGTATATATACAGTCATATCTAGAAGTGTACAAAGCTATCTCTTTCCCTCTTGAATGACTAAAACTCAGTGTCAAAGGTATGGATAGGGTAGGGCTGAATTTGTGAACTGCAGCATATTTTAAGTGTTCCATCTTCACTCAGATATAAAATAAATCCTATTATATAAATAAGTCTATGCACTGATTGCCAGAGATAATTTTCTGTCACCATTATTGACTTTTTCCACACTATTGAGTTGCACATATACACATTTCCCAATTTGCTGCAGCCTTACATTTCTAATTGGACTAGTTACCTTAGTTGCAGAGTGTTGGACTGAAAAGTTGAAAGAACTGCTGTGCATTCATTTATATGCCATCTATTTGGTATCCATTTTACATTCCACTATTGCCAACCATTCCTTGCAATCAGGTACTGCAAAAGGTACAGTTGCTTATCTTTGTCTCTCTTATGTGATTGCCAGGTTTCTGCCTGCCCGGCTGCGTTACCATTGTTTATCAGGAAAAGTATCTTCCTCGTTCCACACTAAATGCTCTTGGCTAGTCACAAATGATGTCAGTATACTTGGAGAGGAAGGTTCATCTGCAGATGAACTGCAGGCAAAATTTTCCATGTAGAAAAAAATAGATTATGATAGTGCCAGATACTACTGAATAACAAAGGGATTGTGATAATCATTCTCTGAAATGCTTTAATGAGATGGTTCTAGCATGCTGAACCAGGTCCATACACTTGTTCTGTATAGTGCATTAACATTTCTCGGGATAATGTATTTTTTATTAAATCCCCTAAGGCCTTGCCCTTTTTAAAAAGGTGTATTTGTACATACTTGTTCATATAATCAAAGCTTAGTTTAAACGATCTTAGAACACCTATCCTCATTTCTTCAAATTTTATGAATGACCTTTTAAAATATTTTGGACTTCCTGTATTTTGCCTGCCCTCTCTTCTTCACTTCATACTTTTGTCACATCTTTATTATAATGAAATGACTAGATCTGCCTTGCACAACACTGAGTGCTTGGACTTAATAGAAAAGTAGCAGATACAATATGCCCCTAAAAGAGAAGAATCATACTTCAAGGAATCTGCCCAGTGATGAGACGTAAGCATCAGAATGCATAGTATATATTTTCCATACTTTTACTTTGGATGATAATTTGTATACTCTATTAAAAGTATGTTCATAATATTAATCTTCTAAATAATGTAATAATTATATTTCCAGATTCAATGGCATCTGCAATTCATTTGTCTGTTGTTTCTAATACTGTAGTTAGAATAAAGGAGAAAATAATGTAATTAAATTGTTTTATATAAATATGTGTGTGTGTGTGTGTGTGTATGCATTCTTGTATATGTATTTGTGATGCTGGGGGGCAGAGGATCAGGGGTTAAGAACGGAAGAATAAGGCTGGGATAGAGAAACTAAAGGAAGAGGAGAAGTAGAGCACAGGTTGGAGAAGTAACAGTGACTGAAAAATTAAAAGCAAAAGCACCCACAAAATTGGAAGGAAAATTAGGATAGCAACAAGTAGAGCACAGGAGACTTGCTTGAGCAGCCAAGGAATACAGAATGTGGACGAAAATGAAATATGAAAGCAACAGAGACATACAGCAAACAGAGGGTAGGAATAGAAGAATGAATGAAATGAGGAAAAGGGGAGGCAAGATAGTTAAAGAAAAGACATTTCATAGGCATACTAGGCGGAGATGTGTTGTGAATGAGATCTGTAAAAACATGTCTGCCTTTTCTAGTAGGAAAAACAATGTTGCTGGGCACAACTCAGTTTGTATACACCGTTTTATGCAATTTAACCATGGTCACTGAATGCTTTTTTAAAAAAACATCAAACATAATAAATCAAACTTCTGAATTTTTAAATTCTTCAAATATTAGTTATCGTTAAGTTATATTTGCCACCATATTTTTAAGCTACAACCCTACATCCCACAACAGCCCCATTGTACAGGGGCTGAAAATATAAATAGAAGGTGAATGGCTACATCTTAGCAATACCTAATTGAAAAGCTTCAGTGTTTCTATTTCCACTTTTTCTGAGGTGGACAGATGAATCAGGCCTCAGATGATAAAACTTGGTGAGACTCCAGGGCTATGTTAGCTTGCTGATGGTCTGTCCTCAATAGGTTTTTTTTTTTATTATTATTCAAATTCATTAACATTATTCTAGGTCTTTTTAGATACTCTTTCTTCCATATGATAAATCTTATTCCTTTACTTTATTGTTTTCATATCTCATAAAAGTTTGCCCTTTCCTTGTCCTTGGTATTTAAGAATTTTATATTGAGCCTGAATGCATGAAAAATTGAGACTCTTGTCTGTTTCCAAATGATAAGAAAGCTATCACCTTTAATTGCATAACTAACTGTTCTTTAAGAACTCTATGTAAAGCCTCTGCTTTTTTTATCTTTCTATTGATTACCAAAATATTATTTCAATTAAAGATAAAATTTTGCACAAAATATTTTTATTTGTTGAAATGTATCAAGTGGTCTTAAGAAAAACTTTAAAAAAATGATTTTCAGCAATTAAAATGCAAGATACTTACATTTTCAGTTTTTTACTAGTTTTTCCTTTAATAAAAAAAAAAATTCATAACAGTTAAGGTGGAAAACTATAAAGCTTTCATTTTCAATGAAAAGAACATTTCTGAGCCCGATGAAATTAGGACAGAGCCTCAAAAAAAGAAAACTGAAGTACTACTTAGACCAGGGCTTCTCAACCTTTTTTAATAAATGTACCCCTTCTGGGCACGTGTGGGGCACATGCCCCTGGGTCTGCATGTGGGTCATGGGTGGGTTGAGTTGAGACATGTGCTGGGCTGTTCCTGGAGGTGGGAGGTAGATGCACTTGGGCTGCACTTGGGGTGAGTTTTGGCAGGGCTGAGAGGGGCGCTATGGGGGGCGCTGCAGTCACCCCAAAATTCACTGTAACACCCTGATGCCTGCTTCCAGCACAGTGCAGCCCAATACCCATGCTGTGAACAGCCCAGCACTGCCCTGGCCCCAGCTCACAGCAGCCCCAGTGCACTGCACCCTGCATACAGATCAGGGGGCACATACACCTCATATGTTCACCATGTGCAGGCAGTGGTAGGAGCCATCCCCGTCCCCATACCCTCCAGACTAGCTGCTTGCAGCTTTGTCCTGTGCTCCACCCTGGATGGGCCTGTGCCTGCTGTAGCCTCAGCCCCTCCCTCCCAGTTAGTCTTACCTCAATCCTGGGTAAGCTCTTTGAAAAAAATTATCCTGGCACATGTCCAGGAGGGCCCAGCGGGGGAATGCATGCTCAGGGGCAA
>JAGPOW010001123.1:54086-69121 GCA_030014935.1 Caiman crocodilus | reverse complement strand
TATTGATCAGGGTTTTGTGTACTTTGATTAATCCTTGTAATAAAAACTTAGTATAGAATCCTCTCGTCTCGAGTCCCTGAATTTGGATCGCCAGAACCTAGCCCTAGCGGGCTGTAACATACACCTATGCAATATCACTGAAGAAGAGGAAAGTGTAACAGAACAAAGACAAATATTTTAAGAACTCTTACTCAGGAGTTATGAATGAATTGTGATCACTCACGGAAGAGACCTTGTAACTGTCAATGGCTCAGGGACAATACGTTAATGCACGATGTGAAGTCAAAAGACAACCAGGCTGTAGTAATAAAGGTTTAATAGGGTGACATGCATTTTTACATTTAAGTGCCTAGTTAAAATCCCATTGAAATCAATACAAAAACTCCTGTTGATTTAAAATACTTTTGGATCATGTTCTATGGGAAGGAGATATCTGGAATCAGATTTATAATCCCACAGTTTGTAGTGAGGAACGTGGTGACTGCTGTTGGATTTCTCTGTCTCAGTTTGTTTGTTTGTTTGTGTGTTTGTTTAGTGTTTTCATCCAGCCAGCATTCCTCTCAAGTGCACTTGGCTGGATCAAGACATTCAGGCCATGTGTGGTTTGTGGCACTACAAACCTCTGCAGTGCCACAAACTGCCCAAGTTGCACATTAATTAGTGTTTGGCATTGCTAATTTTCAGCACTGGGGCATAATTTGCTACTGGTATTTTTACTAGCAAAACCAAAAAACCTGGAAAAAAACATAGGGCAAACCATACTAAAGTGGCAAGCACTGGGATAAATGGAGTCAGGGAGGCAAGCAGCCCAGAGCTATCTCCACCTCCATGTGCTGTGGAGCCTCCATGTTGAGACACGCTGCAGCCCAACCAACTGCCTGCTCCCCCATCTTGAGGCACTCTGTGTCCCAGTCAGGTGGAAAGTGGCTGGCTGGGGCACAGGGTGTCTCAGCATTGGGCTCCACAGCTCCGGTGGGCTACCTGTTTCTCCATCTCCATGAGCTGGTCCACAGCTAGCCAGAGAACAGGATGCCTCAGTGCAGGGGATGGCTAGCCCCTGTGCTCCAGCAAACCCCACTTTGCAGCATGTGGAGCAGCAGGACAATGTAACCTGCTGCAAAGCACACGCGCTGGTGTGTGCACTGGAGCACAAAGTAGAGGCACAAATTCGTGCAGTTACTATTTGTGCTGCTTTAAAAGCACACCCCTACTCGTGTGGACCCAGACTTTGACTTCAACCAATATTTATGGACTGTGTTTCATTTTAATTATAGAGCAAGGAATAATCCCATTTTGTTATAACTAGTTCTTTTTACCTTCTTTTAAATAGAAACATGATTCAAATGGAAACGGGTTTTACCAGCAGAGATGGAGGAAAGAGAAAATTGCTAAAACTATTACCATATTTACTCGAATCTAAGTTGGCTCTGAATTTAAAGACCTCCCTCCAATAATTAGATTCTACATATAGAAAATTTATAATTCTTTTTAAATAATTTTCCAGGTATAGTATGTAACTATCAGAGGGTTGCCTCATCCATATAGAGAAGTAAAAGGATATCACTCAATACAGTAAGGAAAGGTCTTAAAGTCTCGCTGTCATCACAGAACTTGTTCAACAGACTTGTAACTGTGCAGATATGTTTAAACATTGCAGCAATAGTAAAGCATATGACATTTTCTATTTTGGGACTGATGAATGTTTAGATACAGGAGGAGTACATATAAGCCAACAACACAGGACCAGATAACAGGCCATCAAATAGGGGAGTCTGAGTGAGGAGTTCACTGAGAAGTCTGCCCAGGTACTTTTTTTTTTCTTACCCTTCCTTTACTGTAAGTTCACTGAAGGGAAACAAGTGAAGGAGAGAAATGGGTTATTTTTTTCAGCAAGTGGCAGTGAAATAGTAAGAATGAGCTTACAGATGAATCAACAGAGTAGCTGGGAATGCCATAGTGCCAAAGCATCTGCTACTGCCAGCTCTTCCTCTGTCTGTACTTATACAGGCTCTTCCCAGATAAGGTTTCCACTCAGGTTCTGGTCTTGCATTTCAGGAACTGCAGCCTGCATATCTCTGCCAAGGACATCCTAGTGGGAGAGTTCTTGTAGCATGAGAGGTGTCTTCTGGTGACCTAGGTCAAGGATCAGGTAAAGGAAATGCAGAAGACTGTGGGTCAGGAATAGGAATCAACTTAACAAGAAAGAAGTAAAATTCGACATCCTGCTTGCCATCAGGCATCTCTGAGGTAAATAGACTATTCCACCCTTTATCCAAACCTAATTTGCATAAAATGAACTTTTCTGCCCAAGAGAACTTACACCATCCTCCCATTCTCCTGTGCAATATGAAATTTAATTTCTACCTGGAGAAATTGTATAATATTTGCATTCTCCTTTCCCTGAGAAAAGGTGCATGAGCCTGAAAGCTTGCAAATATTCATTTATTTATTTATTGTAACTATCTAGTTGATCTAATAAAGGATATCATGTCTACCACAAGAGATCTGTAAGCATGATGTCTTCATTAAATTGATATAGGAAGATCTCCAGACTCATGGTAGAGAAACAGCCAGGGAAGACACTAAAGACACAACAGAGACAGAGATTCTGGAAGGTGGAGGCTGACAGTTTGTCACCTGTGGTACCAGACAGCAGTCCTCTTCTGAACGTGTGGCTGTCCAGCCAGAGAACAGGCATAAAGCCCTGGTATCAGATGAGCAGGAACACACTTCAGTAGCAGGATCAACCAAACCATGCATCCCTGGAGGTGGAGGTAAGGAGAATTGAGACTACTACCACCAAGAAGAATAGATGAGTGGTGGTGGTTGGCAACTCCCTCCAGCAGGGAACAAAGGCATCCACCTGCCAACCTGATCTGTTGGCTTCGGAGTTCAGCTGCCTTCCAGGTTCCTACATCTGAAGCATCACTGAAAGGTTGCCAAGACTTATTTGGCCTTCCGCTACTATCCCATGTGGACACTAATGAAACTGCCAGGGGTGACATTGAGCAGATCAAAAGTGATTACATGGCTCTAGGCACAAGGGTGAAGTGGATGTGGCCCACGTGGTGCACATGATCCTTCCATTCATGTGTAAAGGCCAGGCTAGGATCAGATGTATCCTGGAGATTAAGACATGGCTGTATACATGGTGTCACCAGCAGGTTGCCCTAACTATGGGGTGGTGTTTCAAAAAGAAAGGTTAGTGTGAGTAGATGGGGTCCACCTGATGAAGAGAAAGAAGAGTATCTTCACATGCTAGCTTGCTAACCTAGTGAGGAAGGTTCACCAGGAGAAACAAACAAAAGTCCAAAGATAAGTAAAGGGCCAAGGGACTTGGATAGAAACTTATTAAGAGTAAGTAAGCACAGAAGCTTGAGTAATGTTTTTAGTGAAAGCATAAGACAGAGAGCTGAAATGTTTATACAGTAATATGAGAAATATGGTAAACAAAAAGAATTGGAGGTACTAGCATAGAATTGGAGGTACTAGCATATAAGCATAGAATTATTATGTGTTTGGGATTACAAAAACCTGATGGGATAGTCCACATAACTTGAATACAGTCCTGGATGGGTATAACTTGTTCAGGAAGTAAAAGTAGGTCTGTTGAAAGCCTCTGGATAAAAATTACAGGGAACAGCAAGGAAATCATGGTGAGTGTCTCTTACAGGCCACCAAATCAGTAGGAGGAGATGGATAAGGCCTTCTTTAAACACCTGACAGAAGTTTCCAAAACGTGGACCTTGGTTCTTGTGAGGGATTTTAATTATTAGAGCATCACTGGAAGATTGGTGGATAGCCATCAATCTCTTCAATGAGTTGAAACTCAAGAAGACATCCCATACAACCTTGAAACTTGGTCATAGTACTTGGAGAGTGTATATGAGTATTGCAAGGAAATACAGAGAGGAGAAAAATTAAGAAGTCTAGTGCATGCTTTTATAAACAATTAGCAAGAGACACAAAAAGGAAATTAAAAGAGATTCTATGACTATTTCAAAAGTAAGAGGAAGACCAAAACAACCCAAAAACCCCATAAGGCATTATGAAATGCAGAAGGCAATCTAGTTACAGATGATATAGAGAATATTGAAGTATCAATGCTCTTTTTACTTCAGTCTTTCCAATAGGGTCAGCTAATCAATGACAAGTGCATTTGGCAGTAAAGATAGGGAAGGAGAAAAGCAGCTTAGAGTAGTAGAAGAACAGATTAGGGATTACTTAGAGAAGATAGATACCTTCCAGAAGATGACTGGAAAAGGGCAAATATGTGGTACATCTTTAGACAAGGTAAGGCATGAAATTAGACAGTCATGACTTACCTGTCTAATTTCCTTCTATAACATGGTAACAAGCTATATGGGGGGAGGGAGGGGGAAAGGTTTTGGTATACCTCAACTTTAGGAAGGTTTTTGACAATGTCTCTCATTGACAAGGTAAGGAAATATAGACTAGAACAAAGTACTGTACATTGGATATATAACCAGTTGGAGCATCGTGCTCAATGAGCTATCATCAATGCCTCAGTGTCTCGTGAGGTGGCATCAAGTCAGATTTCCATGGGTCTGTCCTGAGTTACTGCAGATGACCATAAATTGAGTGGTTACAGATACTCTGGAGGGCAGGACTAGGATCTAAAACAAACTGGACAGACCAGAAAAGTTGTCCTCAATCAACCAGATGATATTAAACAAGGACAAAATCCTGACATTGTGGTGAAATAATTGTATGCAAATATACAGATTAGGGAATGACTGTCTATGTTGCAGGATTCTGAGAAGGACTCAGGAGTTGTAGCAAACCATAAACTGAATGTGAGC
Organism: Caiman crocodilus; assembly: GCA_030014935.1. NCBI lineage: Eukaryota > Metazoa > Chordata > Crocodylia > Alligatoridae > Caiman > Caiman crocodilus. Next base: position 64,298 of record JAGPOW010001123.1, on the reverse strand, counting down.
CACCACTGTGCTCTTGTTGCAAAAGAAAATCAGCCTGGGTTATATTAACAGAAGTGTCACGTTCAAATCAAGGGACGTGATTCTTCTGCTCTATTCAGTACTGATGAGGCCTTACCCAGAGTACAGTGTCCAGGCTTGGGACCCATACTTCAAGAAATCTGAAAAGACTGGAAAAAATCCAGCATAGAGCAATGATTAGGAAACCCTAATAAAATTGATTAAAATCCTGGAAACAAGATTTATGAGGAAAGGCTGAAAGAACTAGGGTTATTTAGCCTGGAGAAGAGAAGAGTGAGGGTGCGGTTTGAGGGACAGGATTAGGAATAATTAATTGAAGCTGCAGCAGAGGAAATTTAGGTTGGGGGCAATTTTTATGAGCAGGTTGGACAGACACTTTGCTAGGATGGCTTAGTTAAGGATAATCCTACCTTGAACCGGGGCCTGAGCTACCCTTCCAGTCCTAATTTCCTGTGATCCTAATGAAGTAAACAATGTATTCAGAATACATCTTTCAAGGAAAATTAAATTTAAATATTTATTGTGCTTGATATTAAGGGATTAATAACCTTTAAATTAAAAATTAGAGTCACAGAGTGCAGAAAACCAACTATTTATCAGTAACTGTTCATACTTGGGCTGAAATCCTGGGCCTGCTACTTTCAATAATAAACCATCTGTTGATACCAATAGAAGTGTATTTCATTAATTTTATTTATTAAGTAAGAATAATTCATCTGCTTCCTGCAAGAGGGAGAAACAACTTAACCTTTAGGAAACGGCACACCTAAAGCAACTTCTCCATGATAAAGGTATTTATCATTCATAATTACATATGCTAGCTGATCACGAATCATAAAGTTCTAGGGTCAAATGGTCTACTGGGGAAACAGATCCATTGAAAATAGTAAAATGGTATCTGTGCCTACCATGATTTTAAAGGATGTCTGCAGTCTAAATTTAATCATCTGTTTTTTATCATTATGACATTTTAATACATTATGGATCAAATCTGTAGATTATTAAAGTCAAGGGTAATCTTTCCATTAACTTCCATGCGCTTGGGTTGCACAAGACTAACTAGCTAACAGGAACAGAAGAAAAAAACAAAATTACCACAATACATTTGTTATATATCACTGTTAAGAAAAGAAAATATCTATGAAAATAGATAGATTTTATTGAAATTTCCAGACGTGCACAGCTTCCACAGTATCTTCAATACTGTGTGCCATCCAGTGAAAGTCCAAAGAAGTAATTTTTTCCTCACATGAGTCATCCCAATGACTCACTGGATTGACTATGTGAGTATGTATTACATGACAGCACTCTAATTCTGAAGTTGACCTCAGGACTTGCTACGCAGACTGCTGTAGCTTATGTGTGTTGGAAAGGTGATCTGTGCACTGCTCTTTTATACTGGAATGATGTGCTGATGATACTAAATATATTGCTTCAGGCATCAACTTCATCATCATAAACACAAGTTCAATGTATTGGGCTACAATGCATCTTAATACCAAACATCTTGATTTAACATGAGCATGAAAAATTGTGTATTAAACTTGTAAATATTTTTCCCCTATAACAAGCTCCACAAATGTGTTATACTTAGTGAATACTCAGGTGTCTTTTCAGATCCTCAGTCCTTTATAAATCATAAGGTATGCATGAGAAAGCAGTTTCATTAATACCTGTAAGCCCCCAACTCACCCAAAAAAGCCCTGATTTTTGTACCAGATTAGCCTGCTTTTATTTACTATATATGTGTATACAAAGACTCCCCCACTCCACCAGGCACAAGAAAACTAAATCAAAAGCAGTGCTATTTTATTTTTCCCTGCTTCGCTACAGGGAATACAGTTCACACAAATCATTTTGGCTGAAGTCTCTTTAACTTATCTGCAACAGTCAGCACTTACCAATTCATTTTCTGGACAATAATTTAGCAGAAGATGAAATAATATGCTCTGGTTTCTCACTCCTAAGAAAATATCCATAGGAAACTTGGGGTAGGGGAAACTTCAAAGTTTTCTACACAGATTTTTCCTCTCATCTACAAAGTGTTGATAAAGGTACTCACCTGTCTTGAAAAGGGTTTGGTGATCTACTGCTGGAAAATGCTCCATAAAAATTAATTATTATTTATTGGTACAAGAAGCTGGTTAATGTCTACCAATGCAAAGACTGCTGATTATTCCAACCTCGGTAAATCTAGGTAATAAACCAGTGCCATTTACCTAGAAACACAGTAGTTCTGTGCTTACTCCAAGCTTTTGTTTCTTCTCTCCCACATTCAAGGAGTGCTAATGTACACTTTTGGGTCAACGATTATCCTGAGAAATTATCCCTAAAGCATAATTTCCATTAAGAGAGCTTAATGAAGCTTGCATTTTAAAATAATAATAATAAAATTGAGATGATAAAATGGAGGAACTTCAGGTGTAGAAAATACCTAAAATAAATGACAGCTGATATTATCTCTAGTTGTACAAAGCCTGACTGGGGAGTGAAGCAGTTAGAAGATAAACTTTATTTTCCTACACTGGCCACCATCGCCAGGGGCTGAAAGATGGCGTCAAGCAGAGATTTCATAAAGCCTATGGTCAGGATGGGCTAGGTACTAAGTATTGCCTTGGTTCAGCCTCCATCAATGCTCTGGTCACTGTAACTGCTCCGGTACTTCAGGGGATATGTGCTTCTCCATGTATAGGGCTGTCTCAAATTATGTCAGTAATCGAGAAATGGCATAAGTGGCAATCTGTTCTAGGGCAACTAAGGGTGACCTAGACTCTCCCTCTGAAGGCACTTCGGATGAGTGTTGAAAATGAAGGCTCTTGTTATCATATCAAAAATGCCACGCTATTTCTACATTCGGTAACTCTAGAATTGGATACAATAGAATTAAAATAGTGTAGCACTGCTCACAGGGTAATAAATTCTGATTCTTAGGTACTCTTGTGACAAACTCTTAGGTTAAATAAGCAGCAGGCTTAGAAATTTTATGAGTCTTGATTATTTTTGTATAGTGTATCCCCAAATTACATTCTACTGTTAATACAAGTATTAACTGCTCTATTTCAAAAGAACAGTTGCTATACTTTTAGTTAAACATAGGCTTTCATATAAATTACTTATCTTAATGTCATAGAAAAAAATCTGGTGGCAGAATTCTGTTACTTCCAATAATGCCTAGAACAATAATTCATGACATAGAGCATTTTTTTCCCTTCAGGAATACACCGCCCCTGTATCTTGTCCCCTATATATTATACCAAGCACTAAATTCAGAAACTCAGCTATTGACAGATTTTAAGGACAGAATGGACCATGAGATCATCTGGTCTAGTTTCCTGAATAACATTGGCTATAGAGATTCATCCAGTTCCTTCTGAGGTGAGCTCAATCACTCAGTCAAGTGGTGGTGTAACCCAATTCAAAAATGTATTTGCCAACTTATTTGAAAAGTAGATATTTTGTTACAAGGATGGATTTTGATTAATATAGTATTTCATCTACATTAGATCTATCAAGGGTTTCTGAAGAGATAGTAGGAGGCATTCTACTGTTGAAAATGTTTTGTAAGATTTGACAATTTTGTGACAAAGCCAAGCAATAAGTCAGACTACTGCAAGTTTGTGGCGTACATTATTTCTAGAGCTCTGTGTACTTGGTAATAAGGAGCAATGAAAAGTTCAATATGCCTTTGTCCCAAGTGATATTTATCTATCATGTTTTCAACGTGCTACTAGATCCCAGTGGAATATATATAATAATTAAACTTACAGTGAAACAGACTCTCCTAACTGTCTACCCTTGATTCTGTTGCAGGTTAAAGGGCAGAGTTTGAATCTCTGTTCTGATAAAAACATATTAAATATGATATTAGTCATCTAAAGCTATATACTTCCCTGGAGACTCCCACTTTTAATAACCTCCAGTATAATAGATAAAGCAGAGGGCAGTAATCATTACTGAAATGGATTTTCTGGCAGAATTAGACATCACCTCCAGGAATCAATAATCATTTTAAGCTAACGGGGTGATTAAATGACCTTCTCTTTATTTTCCTTCATGTTGAGTTGCTTTTTATCTTGATTTAGAGCCACACAGCTAGAACAAAGATAAACAGAGGACTGGCAACATTACAGAGGCACTGTGAGGCCTATCCATTATGAGAGTAAAAGCACTCCTCACTTTAATCAAGGCTTTTGCTGTCCAATCAGTTGTTTCTAAAGGCTGAAACTCAAAATTCTAGACGCAGAATATATTAATGGATTATACCTCAGGCTACTTCTTGTTTTTAAAAGATTTGCACCATTAGTTTTGCTGCAGCAGGTGCTATATTTTTATATTTAATAATTTACTGCTTTACAGTTTGCTTGGGGATATCGCTGTGCTGAACGATAACATTTTCATTAATCCTTTCTGACCATGTGGTTTCTTTTCTATCCCCTTGCTTTCTATGAAGGAGTATCAAATTATTAAAACTTTGTTTTTCTTGCTTTTCTCCCACAGGAGAAAATAAAGTAACTGACTTCAGCGTGGCACTCTATCCAAGAACAGACGTCACCCACATAAGACTTTTAAAAGATAGATTTTAAAATCTTTTGAGATTTTTTTTGTATCTTACTTCTTGAATTCTGAGTCTTTGCATTTTTCATACCTTTTGAGGAGTTCACGTGTGTGTGTGTGTGTGTGTGTGTGTGTGTGTATTTACTTCCTCCCTAGAAGATTAAGAGGAGGTAGATCAATATCTAGACATTAATGAATAAGCAAGGCCAGAATTCATTGAATGGCTCCTTGTACCAATGGGTTTTCAGCAGACAATTGAATGACAAAAGGGTGACTGTATGGGTTTATGTACACAAAGATATGTGTATATATATATAGAATCATAAAATCATAGAAAGAAAGACCAGAAGGGACCTGTAAGATCAAGTCCAGCCCCCTGCCATGGGCTCAAATGAGCTCAACAAGATATTTGTCCAGCCTCCACTTAAAGAGCACCAGAGATGGTGACTGCACCACCTCTGTTGGAAGTGTGTTCCAGATTCTAGTTACCTGTATGGAAAATAAGTTTTTCCTTATGTCCGGCTGAAACGTTTCCTCAACTACCTTGTGTCCATTAGTCTGCATCTTCCCAGGGTGGGGATGGGGTGTGTTTTTTCTGAAAAGTTGTTCTACTAGATCCTGGTGTTCTCCCTTGACATATTTGTAGGCAGCTGTCAAGTCACCTCTCAGCCTTCTTTTGCTCAGGCTGATAGATATAGGTTTATCTATCTATATATACATCTAGATTATATACATGCATAGTACATATATATATAGTATGTATGTACATGTATGTGTGTTAGATATGAAAGAAAAATGAGTGGGTTTCTATACGTGTATGAGTGGGTGTGGCAGTGTATGTGTGTGGATGCGTATAGATGGGTAGTATTTCCAATGATAGGTGGTTGGTATTTCAGTTCCTTATGCACACCTGCATGCATATGCATAGAATTACATTCTCATCTTTCCCCCATAAGATTCTTTCTGAAAACACATTTTTTCTTTGGAACTTTCAGTGCCTATATATTACTATATATATAATGTGATGTCTATATATTTGTATATATGAAATATGAAAATTCTAATATAAAAAGTATTTGTCTGTCTGTCTGCAACACTTTAATTGTACTCTGACTGGTTGTCTGAAACACCCAATCAGAGTGCTTCAAAACCATTCTGGACAGGAAGTGGTGAGGGCAGCATGGCAGAGTGCCACCATGACGGTGGAGCAGCAGGGCAAAGCCAGTGTTGCTGGCCTCTCCCCTCCCCATCCCTGGCAATGCTCCCTGGAAGTGGCAGAGATGGAGTGGCCAAAGCAGAGGAGCAAAATCAGCAGCACTGGCCTCACCCCACCCTGGCCCTGCTCCCTGCTGGTGGCAGCACAGGGTGCTGGCTGAGGGCAATGGAGAGGATGGCGGGGCAAAGCACCACCCCCGCCCACTCCTGGGAGATGACAGTGCGGAGTGCTGGGTGGCAGCACTTTATTCCTGCTCCCCCCCATCATTCCTGATATGCAATTGGCTAGTATTTAAGTATAATTTAAGAAATTCAGAGTATAGCTAATATTTTTCATTACAGGCAGTCATTGACTTACATCATTTCAAGTTACAACATTAATAATTTAAGATATTTATGTAGCTCTTTTATTAAACTTGATTCTTTTGAAATAGTGCAGTCTTCTTAACCACAGTGGATGCATAAGATGGAGAGCTCTAAAAACTATGAAGACTATTTGGAGTGTCTCATTTACTGAAATATCCTTCTACTACTATTGTATCTCTTCAGTTTAAACCTTTGGGAAAGGGTCAGCAGCCTCAGCATCTCGTGCATGCATCATCCCCATGTTTCCAAATGGTGGTGGGGGCACTTTATCTAAAGTTCATCGAACAAGTTAAAGTGTTTAGAGTGTCTCTGCTGTTATTTTGAAGTGTGGGACACAGCACACACAAAACTCTGTGGGAACTTTAATTAGAGCAGCTCTTAAGGGTCCCATCTGTCAAGAGCCATGTGGAAGATGATGTGCAGCAACTTCTCTAAGGTAAAAGAAGTCACACTCAGGAGTCTTCTGTGAAAACAGATTTTCCATCGCATTCCTCAAGCCACTGGGTGACAAGCTAGTGGTAACTGGACCAGAATTTTGAGGTCTGGAAGCTTCAAGTCATGAACTGGCATGAAGATGGCCATTACAAGAAGTTCATCTGTCACTTGAACAAGACACGAGTACAATTCATCAGCTGTACCTGTGACAGAGGAGCCCTCTTTAGGATCCACTCTGCTTACCCTACATGGGGAGGGGACTAGAAAAGGTGTCCTAAACATACCCTGTATAATACAATATCCAGTATTTGTTCCTGACTGGATAACCATATCCAGGGAATCACCTTTACTTTGGTTGAAAATACCAATGAAGACATACCATCATTTTCAGGACCTGGAACATCAGGAACCATGTGGACAACCCTAAAAGTGAACACCTAAAGGGTGCCACACTGCAATTGTGGCCTAAGAAATCAGTCAACACAACATCAGTGTAGCTGCACTGAGTGAGACATGTTGAGTGAGAGATGGGCAGCTCAAAGAACATGGAAGTGGCTACGCCTTCTTCTGAAAGAGTAAGCAGGAAGGAGAATGCTGACTTCATGGAGTTGTTTTTGCCATTAAGAATGAACTCATCAACCAACTCCATGATTTTTGTATTGGAATTAATAAGTGTCTCATGACTCTCCATCTTAAATTGGTGGGAAGCCAATATGCCACTTTCCTTATTTCATATGCCCTGACTCTTGACACTGCCAATGGAAGCAAAGAGAAATTCTATGGCAGCTTTGACCAAGTTCTTTCTGATGATCCAGAGGAAGAAAGACTTTTCTTAGTGATTCAATGCCAGGGTTGGAAGGAACTCTAGCCTCTGGAATAGAAACATCAGCAGGGAAGGGGGTAGGAAAGGTCAACTCTAATGGTATCCTCCTCTTGACCACATGCACAGAACAAAGACCCATCATAACCAACAACCTGTTCTTCAAGAAAAACAGGCACAAAGCATCATGAGAACACCCATGATCTGAGCATTGGCATCTGATTGACTATGTCATTGTCTGTGCCTGGGATCGCAAAAATGTCTGCATCATCTGAGTTATGTTAGGAGCTGAAGACTGCTGGACTCATCACTGACCCATCCTCTTCCACCAATTCTTCAACAAAAACTGGTGAATTCCAATGAACAAAAATGGGAGAATGTTAGCAGCATGTGTGGTGCCCTCAAGGCCACCATCATTGATATGTGTGAAGAGACACTTGGATATTCTACCACAAAACACCAAAACTGGCTTGATGGGAATGACTAGATCCAAGAGTCAATCAATCATGAGTTGAAAGCCTTTTGTACTTATCTTAAATGAAACCAATGTAAAAAAAAAAAAAATTGAATCTCCTACAAGGCAAGGCAGTTGTCCAATGGAAGACCCATCATATGAAGACTAAATGGTGGAAAGACAAGACTAAGGAGATTCAACATTTCATATCCATGATATGCACAGTTTCTTTAGTGCCACTGAAGTCCTTTACAGTTCATGCATTCAGGGATCAACTCCCGTAAGACCTAAGGGTGGAGGAAACCTAATCAAAGAAAAGGGAACCATCAATGCCCATTGGAGGGAGCATTTTAAGACCTTCAATTAAGACTGTGTTATTTATAAGAGAGTTCTCAACTCCATGCCACAACACCCAGTCAGATATGATCTCAGAATCCCACCAATCCTTGATGAGATGAGTCAAGTCATCAAACAGATGAAGAACAACAAGGCATCTGGAGCAAATGGAATCCTGACTGAAATCATCAAAGCTTCATATCCTTCTCTTAAGGATTTGGAATGTTGAATATATCCCAGATTACCTCAGGGACAAGAAGACTGTGACAATCTTCAAGAAAGGAGCAAGTCCTACTGTGGAAAATAGAGAACAGATCATTGCAAGAACCCTCCTGAACTATCTCCTTCCACTTGCTGAAAAGCTTCTTGCAGAATCTCAGTGTGAGTTTAGGGCATCAAGAGGCACAACTGACATGATCTTCACAGCTCACCAGATGCAGAAGAAATGCCAGGAACAACATTAGCCTCTCTACATGTTCTTTGATCTCATGAAAGCTTTTGACTCTGTCAGCTGAAAGGTGTTGTATTGTGGAGAGGTGTCCTAAAGTATGGATGCCCAACAAAATTTGTCACCATTCTCTGCCTGCTCCATGGCAGTATACTAGTGGTGGTTCTCATGAATTTGTCACAGTTCTCTTTGAGGTTAAAATGGGCGTTAAGCAAGTCTCCAATACTCTTCTTAATATTCCTTTCTGGGATACTACATCTGACTACCAGCAAACTTCCAGCCCCTTGTTCCAGCTGGGCTGCTGAAGCAGCCCTAACTAAAGTGGCCCCTGTACCCTCTACTCTGGAGTCTGCTGCCTGGCTATGACCTGCTGGCACCTGCAACAACATCTGCCTCCATGGCTGTGTGCCTGCCAGACTGAGATGGGGACTGCATAGTTGCCTGGGCTGTGGTATGGGTACTAAAGCAAAGCCTCCTGCACCTCTGGTCCAGCTGCTAGTGGGCTGTGGTTATACAGTTGGCCTTCATGCAGCTGTCATGTCTTCTGGTGCCCCTGCCCTGCCTTCTGGGCAGCTATCGCCTAGGAGATGTGCTAATTGCAATGGCCCATGTTGAACTGCTGAAGCATGTGCTCCTGGCCCCAAATGGACAGGAGGTCAGCCACCTTGTCTGCCTTCCAGCTCGGTCCACGGTGTTGGCCCTGGGCAGGCTCCTCTGCCCGGGTCCTGCCACTTGCCTCACCAGCAGAGATCCTGGTGTTCCCTGTTCAAAACCTACAAATTCTCTAATAAAAAACGCAGTCTCTCATTAAAATACCCCAACTTCACATTCTTCTGCAATTTAAACGAAACACCACTATAGACAGGAAGATCAGTTGAGTAATGTTCTATTGGTATATTTACAATTTTAAAGCAATTTGGAAGCCTACCACTGCCTCTATCATCATAATAAAATGCATTCTAAACACCTATACACTTTGGTGTTTGCTTTTGGCTTTTTTATCATAGAAAAATCAGAGCTGCCCTGTCCTCTTCACGCATCATGATGCGAGTACCCTGTCCCCGCCCATGCCCTTTCCCCTCACTTCCAACCCACATATCTGCTAGTGCCTCTCAGTCCTGACCTGCAGCCCTCCTAACCCAGCCCCTGTATTTTGAAGCCTGCCTAGCGTGTATCCTGTAGCATCTCCAACTGCTTTGAGATGCCACAACAGGCACATGCTTGCTCATCTCGACACAGCCACAAAGGGTAATAGAATTTCACTATGAGACTGTGGCAGAAATGCCACCATGGGTGCCCCTCTCCAGAAACCTCTCTCTGTGCCAGTCTGAGAGGCTGCTGGTGAATCCCTCCGGGCAGGGATCTCATCCCTGTCTGCATGACAAAGGCCTGGGAGGAGATGCTGTCATCACCTGGGGAGGGAATGACCCAGCCCTGGACCCGCGCTCAGCTCAGGTGACCAAGAGATGCTTGGGAAATGGGTCAGCTTGTGACCAGGTTTGGCAGTTTCGATTGGATCGGGCTGCTGAGGTCAGGGAGGGTATATAAGGTCCTGAGGAAGAAGAA
>JAGPOW010001123.1:25788-36289 GCA_030014935.1 Caiman crocodilus | reverse complement strand
CCAGGCAAAGCTCTACTCCCGCCTTGGCCTTCCTAACAGCCTTCCTACATGCCCGAGCACAAGAAGAGTACTCTTCTTTGGAGGCTGCTCCCTTCTTCCGAAGATAGTAAGCCTCCCGCTTTGCCCTCAGGGTCCCCTGAATATCCCTATTAAGCCACAGGGGCTTCTGGGCACCTTTGCCTATCTTGCATCGGGTGGAAACGGTCGCCCCTTGGGCCCGGAGGATCGTCTCCTTAAGGAGTGCCCACAATTATGATATCCTATTTAAAAAAAAAAAAATTTTCCTCTCATATTAACCTATAATTGTTAAAAACCTATAACTTTTGGGATGGAAAGCCTTACAAGGATCTTGCCAACATAGCTTCTCTCCATGTAAGTAGAGCAAGGAAGCCAAGTAGAACACTACTGAAGAAATAGCCCTCTTTGAGGACTTAAGTGAAGTTTGACCACCTCTGAAACAGGTTAACCAGCGAGGTTGTGGACTCTCCATCCTTGGAGCTTTTTAATACCTACCTAGACAAAGTCTTGGCTAGGATGATTTTTTTTGGCTTGGTTCTGCTTTGAGCAGAGAGTTGGACTAGATGACTTCCTGAAGTCCAACCCTGATTCGCTATGGTTCTATTATTCTTTGATTCTTTGGGCCAATTTGAATTGCCTGACAGCTGTGGGGGAGTTTTTAGTGCCTATTTCAGGTTGCTTCTGAACTGGTGCACAAGCTTAACTATGACTGCTTAGCAGTTCTAAATTGAGCTGTATTTATGCACATGGTTCATTTTTAGGATGCTGGGGCCAGAGCAATTATAGGAGTTACATGTCCAGCTTTCCCTATGCCCCAGCTAAATGCCTACTGAAAGAATTTGAATCTAATCCTTTTATGTTATTAATGTTTTAAGTAAAGATAGGTGACCCATCCAAAATCCTTTTCAATTTTCCACATAAAACCTTTTCCAGAAAGAATGAAAATTAATCAGAGACAGGCATATTGACACACATCCTTTTTTGTAAAACATTTGTTCAGCATAATTTTCTTCCAAAACAGAGAGAAAACAAATTATGAAACCTTTTAAAGTTTCTGCAACCTAGTTATCATCCTCAGAAAAGCTCTGTATTTTCCTTTAAAATGATGTAATTTAACATATGGGTCTGATAACATTTTAAAAGTACAGATAACATTTAATTGGATAAACGAATCACAGAGAAACAAAATTTAATATGAAGCCAGAATGAAAACTGTGTGCCTTTTTTCATACTAATGAATGAGTCTATATTCCCCACTACTGTTTCTCTTTCCATGACATTGACACAGTACCTGTCCTTCTAGTATGAGTCTCTATTGCATCAAATTGTTCTAATTTATTCCCTAACCCCAAAAGCAACTGTTTCCTGACAAAGTAGCCCTTCCTACTTACCAGTAATCCCTCTTCTGTTCACATTCTGTCTCATTTAATCATTTTGTCTTCAGTTGCTTTGTCTTCTCTCATTATCCTCCTGGAGTTTTTGAACATTGAAATCAACTAAGCTGTTAGAAAAACTTATCTAAAAAAACTAGTGTAGCTGCTGACTTATTTTCTATCTAGTGTGAAATAATTCAAATTCCATAAGCTGAAGCCAACAAAATCTTGTTTGAGTGGTTTTTGCTCTCTGACTCTTTTCCTATGTCCTCTAACATTTTCGGTCAGTTCATTTGCCTGAAATCAAATATGTTCAAAAACCATAGACCATATTCTGGTATGCATTATATTTGAACAAATCTGCAATGGCGTCACAGAAAAATGAGTAGTATTTGACCTCATAATTTCAGTTTTTAGAAATTTTCCTTTTTCATGAAGTTACACTGACAAGTAGGTGTTCTTACTACTTAGCTTTTCCTCTTCCCTGCTTTCATGATGACTGACAAAAGCATATAACTGCATTTATCTCTAGAAGAGTGAACTTGCTACCCACTCCATATCCTCTGGGAGAAATGGCTCATTTATTTTTTGAAAACTGTTTCATTTTTTAAACATCTATTTCCATATCTGAGAGTGTGTATTGCTGTTACTGTTAATGCTTCTGGCACTGGGAATGGAACTATGAAATCAATGCATTGCTTTGTTGCTGATGGTGCCTAATGCAGTCATTCTGGGTTAATTACTCATTATAGCACATAGCCAGAATAGCCAGGCCATGCGATAGTGAGATAAATAAGGAAAGGAATATTTTGTTCCCCTGGGAAATAGCTCAGCAACCAAGGGAGCAATCTCTTCAAGGCTTGAACACTTACCTTGTAGCGTAGGTGACTGGTCATGCTTTTAAATTTTGATTTGAAAATGTACTTTACAAATGATAAAAAACTGTATTTTGCAGGGGAAAAAAATATTGACAAATTTTCACCTAATCCTATACGAGGGGCTCCCTCTAGCTCAGAGTCCATGATTAACTCCTCATGGCTTTTAATACTTGTTTGCTAAATCTATACCACCACATAGATTTCCTTTAGATCCTTTTTTCCTCCTTGGTGTTTTTAGAAATGTAGTCCTATCTCCCCTTTTACAGTTAGTTACAGCTAATTAATTGTTTTCAGGAACTGTTCAGATCTCTTAGTTTCCTCCCTTTTTGCAGTAAAGCTTGGTGACATCTGAGATGTTGCCCTGACATACAGAAAGTGTGACAAAGGTCCCTGTTTGACCATAAGGATGAGCCTGGGAAGGAAGTGTTAGGTTTTTCTGCATACTAATTTCAGTTTATTTGATAGTTCTGGAAACATTTTAACAGGCTTTTATGACTAAATGGATAATCATTAATTATTAACACACCCCAAAACAAAGGCTCCTTTCTTAACATTGGAAGATCATACTCTAGGAATGCTGTGGCCAGGCTGCCTCCAGAGTGAGGGAAGTTGGTTGCATCCATAACATTATTTTTCTACCAATGCGAATGGCTGTCCTGATAAAGCATTAGATATTAGATAATTAACACCAAACAATCTAGTTTTATGAGGAGTACCTCTAGTCAATCCTGTTTGCTTTTATTTTTTCCTGATAAAGTATAAAGGTAATAAAAGTGTGTAATTAATTTTTGTAAGGCATTTAATTTAGAACCACACAACATTCAGATTAAAAAATGAGCACGGTACAGTATCAATAAAGTACATGTTCAATTGGTTAAGGACTAATTAACAGACAATCTTAAAAATAGTTGCCAATGTCCTTTTTGGAATAGATGTGTTTTTGGTGAAATTCTGAAGGATTAGAACTTGGAAAGAAACTATTGTCCATTTTTATCAATGCTCTTGATGAATCATAATATATAAAATCATGGCTGATAAAATATGTAGATGGCCCAAGATTAAAAGAGGACACTACAATAATACAGAGTTATCTGGATCACTTGGCAAATAGGTCCTATTAAAAATGCATTTTAATGCGAGTAAATGCAAAATGATGTATCTGGAGTGTAATTCCATTTCTCTCTGATTGTCTAAGTGGTCATTTTGGCACTTACTTGCAGGCAAGAATTCTGTTCCTTGGTGTGTAATTCTGCCCATGTAGACCTAAACATATTTAATTAACTTTAGAATTCAGCATAGCTAACCATACAAATAATGCACCCACACAAATTAAGGGTGCATTGTACTAAGGTGCCTGCTCCTTTAGGGCAGAAACTGCCAGGGAGAGGGCCCTAGTAGTTAGGCAGGAACCAGACAAGTGCTGGTTACTGTGGCAGCAGGCTGGCACCTGCAGCTGGTCAGCTGACAGGAAGAGGCAGGGCCCTGGGTACATATAAACCTCAGGGCTGGGACTAGAGGGTTAGTTCTGTGTCAGCAGCCAATGGGGACGAACTCTCTTGGAGGAAGCTAACTGGAGAGGCTTGACTGCCTGTTGTGCTTTTCGTAGGATTAAGGGGCTCCAAGAGCTTATGGTACCCTGGCCTACAAGGCACTTAGTGCAGCGGGGGGGGAAACTTGACTCTTTTAAAGGGACAGAGTGCACTATGAGCTGCTAGTGTTATGTTATAACTTAGGGGCTCATATTTTGGATGCTGTTTATAAACTGGTAAATCGGACTAAGGCTATTGGGGAGGGAGGAGGCCTCATTGAGGGCCCACAACAGTGTAGGGACCCCAGCACCAGTGCGGGCACCATGCCAGGGGTAAGCAGATGCCAGTGCAGGTGCCATGACGGGGTGAGCAGACCCCAGCACCAGTGCAGGCATAGTTACTGAGGCCAGACTAAGTTGAGGCCTCAACACAAGGAGACGTTAACATAACATCTGTGAGGCAGGGGGCATGATAAAGGGGTGGGTTTTGGAGTCATGCATTTAGCTCATAAGGCTGGGGGGGTGTTGTAACATCCCTCCTGAGTGTGGGGCGCAATAAAGGGGTCCAGCAACCAAAAGGGTTAGGGGAGACTGTCAGGACTGTGACCAAGCAGCGACTCAAGGGCAGTCTCCCAATCCTTCATTCATAACAACACGATGTGGCAGATAAGATTAGTAGGCGCCCATAGGGTGGAGTTTACATGGTCACGGTGCCTTAGGGATGTCATGGCCATCCCAGGGGTGGATGTAGTGTGGCAGCAACCCTTCTGTGATTTGACCTTCCAGAGTTCAGTACTGCTAAGCTTAAACTGAGTAATTAGAGTGCAACATATAGCTGAAAACTCGAGGTCTATCTAAGCACATATCAGGGACTAGTTTTTGTCTTCAGTTGCAGCACTTCGATGTTACGTAGGTCAATTGAGGCTGCACCAAGTAGTTGACAGAGGAATAAACCCCCCTATGAATAAATTAATTATTGGCTATAATTAAATTTTCTGATACAAATTCTGTTAGTTTTATTTATGTGTTCCAAGTAATTTCTAGTCTATATTTATATCTTTGTACTCTCCTCTGAAGTGTTGACACATGGTTCTCTTTAACATCTCTTTAATAAGGTTTTGTCATGTTAATTAAGCATGACCTGGTGAACATCCTGATTGCCTAATTCTGCATATAAAGGTATAAAACTATATATTTTATCCTTTACTTTGTGAGCTAGTTTATATGATAGAGATAGTGTGGGTACCAATCCTAGGATAAGTATAGCTATAGTCATCAGTGACTTATATTGGCAACAGGATTCATTTTCTCACACAGTTAATCCACCTCACTGAATGACATGAGTTAGGCCAGAAAAAGGACTCTTTTGCTATTATAAGTTTTTTTTCTGGAATAGCTTTTCCTGCTAGTAGTGTAGGTTTTTTTTATAGCTTTAAGGAACATGGATATGCTAGCAAAACTTTGTTGGGTTGATTTGACATGAGGCCTATTGAAGTCGGAAGAAGAATGCATATACTTAAAGGTAAATGCCTTGCTAAACTAGGGCCTAACTGGTCCATTACAACTCTGCATTGCAAGTTCATTATAGATTTTAATTCTAAATATACCTTCAAGTAAAATATAATGAATATGACACAATTATAAAAAGAAAATTGTAAAGAACATATTCATAAATATATTCAGGTCAACTGTTGTACAGTAGACTGAGATATGACAATTTTATATCAGTTCAGCCTTGATTCAATATGTTTAATGACTGATGTACTTTCCATATGTACTTTTAATTAGTAATTCCATCTATTCTCAAATTGCATGTCCGCACATACAGGGGCATGAAGTTGCTGCAGCAAAAATAGCAGCAGTACAGATTTGTGCTGCTGCTTTTTGCTGCTGTGCACACCTGTGTATGTGGGGTAGATGCAGGGTAAATTATCCCTGATGAGGTAGGGAAGGCTGGGGCCAGTACCTGTGTTGGCCTCAGCAGCGTTACTTGGGATCCTGAGGGTCTTCTGGGGAAGCAGCAGTGCTAAGCCACCACCTGGAGCCTGCCTGGCAGCCAGAGTGTAGCTATGGCTGACTAAGCTCCTTTCTGGTAGTGCATGCAGCTGCCACCTGCACCACGCACCCTTTTTTTTTTTTTTTAAGTGGTAGGTTTTTTTGTTTGTTTGTTTGTTTGTTTTCTTGGGGGGGGGGGTTGTGTGTTTTTGTCAAAAAACCTCACCAGAATTGCAAATTAGTATCATGGTGAATGGGTGCACATATGCTGTGTATGGTTTGTGGCATCACAAACTTCACGTGCACACTCATCAGGATGTGCCCAAAATGTTTACAGAAGTTCCATGGAAGGAACATAGAATCAGGACCTTAAATGGGAACCCTTATTTGATGTACATCCCCCTAGAAATATATGGGTTTTTATTTTCTTTTATTTAATAAGATGGGTGTGGAATAACTGTTCACATATCCAAACACTAAGACCCATATTCTATTTCCCAGCTTAGTTCCCACTCATTGCAAATTGATGTGACTGGCTACAGATGGGTGATCCTATTTTGCTTTAGAGACTAATAGATCTCATATTCTTTTAAAAGAATAACCTTAGAATTTTGTAAAAGTAGGACTGGAAGGAACCTTGGAAGTCATTGGGTGCCTATACATGCTTTAGCATGCCTTGCCTTACCTTACCATCATGTGTATTAAGTGTCCTGCATTTCAGAATGGCCGTGGGTGCACTTTAACTAAACCTTGTCATATCACTGTCCAGGAGCTACTCTAATTAGAATGCCCCACTGTTCTCCCACCTTGGAGCACACACGTAGATTAGTCCAACCCTCTGCTTTGGCTAGGATTGTCCCTGTCCACATCATCTCAAAGTATTTGTCTAACCTGGTCTTAAACTTCTACCTATGCAGACATCATGACCTTTGTAAGTAATTGGTTCCACTGTTAATCATCCTAATTATCAGAGAATTTTCCTTGCTGCAGTTTAAGACCATTGCTACAGAGGTAGATTGTCTAGCACCGTGCTTTTTATAATCAGCCTTCACGTATTTAAGACTGTTATCAAATCCTTCCCCACAACTTTTTCTCTTTTCCACACTAAATATTCCCAGTTTTTCCAATCTTGCCTTGTAAATCATGTTTCCTACACCTCAGATCTTTCAGTTGCTCTCCACTAGACTCTTTCCAATTTGTCCACATCTTTCTTGAAGAGCAGTGCCCTTAGCTGGACATGGTATGCCCAGTAAGGCCTCAGCTGTGCTGAATAGAAAAGAATAATTTCCCTTGATTTGCAAGCAGTGCTCCTGTTAATACAGCCTAGTATGCCACTGGCTTTTTTATTGCAACAAGAGCATGCTGTTGGTTCATATTCAGCTTGTAATCCACTGCAGTATTACATTTCTGCAGTATTGCTGCCTAGCTAGTCATTCACAAGTCTGTATTTGTGCATGAGATTTTTATGTCCCAAGAGTTGGGCTTTGCACTTGTCCTTACTGAATTTCATTTAATAAACTTATGACAAGGTTCGTAGGTATCCAGGTCATTCTAAATTTTAGTCCCATCCTCTATAGTGTTTGTAACTCCACTCAACTGGGTGCCAATTATAAATTCGCTAAGTGTGCATTCAATTGTGTCTTCCAAATCTTTAACATCATTAAGATGTTAAACAGTATTAGATGCAGGACAGACCCACAGGGAACCACACTTTGTACCTCTTCCCTATCAGACATTGATCCACTGATGTCTACTCTTGGAGCATGAACATCCAACCAGTTATGTATTATGTTACAGTACTTTTAGAGTGTTTTCTTAGCTTACTAATGAAAATGTCATGTTCAAAGCCTGGCTAAAGTTAAGATATATAAAAAATCCTGCTTCTCCCCATTTCCCACCTCTCTCTCTCTTCCACATAAGCCACTCCCTTTCACAGAAGGCATCAGGTTGATCAGGGATGACTTGCTTTTGATGAATTAATATTGGCTGTTCCTGATCTCTTTGATCCTATCTAGGAGTGTAGGACTAGATTCCTTGATGACATACTCCATAATCCATTCAAATTGACTAGTCTGTAATTCTCAGGAATTGCAACTCCTTCTCGCCTTTCTTAAAGATGTGCACTACTACTTTCACCCTTTTCCATTTGTACAGGACCTCGTTTGATGTCCAAGAGTTTTCAGAGAAATTAGCCAAAATTATCTTGGCCAGTTTCTTGAGTACACTAGGATACATCTTGTCTAGTCCTGTTGACGTGAAAATATCTAGCTTCTCTAAATAATTTCTAATATTTTCTTTCTCTATGATAACCTGCTTGTCTCTTTCCCTATCGTTGCTGCCAAATGTACTCATCATCTGATAGCTGACCTTTTTTGTGAAGACTGAAGTAAAGAAACTAGTAAATGCTTTAGGTTTTACTTCATCATCCATTATCCTTGAATGCCTCTGGAGATGGATTCTATTATGCCTGTAGAGTTGCACCATTCTACCATTCTCTTCAATGGGCAGCTCCAGGAACTAATTACCATATTATTGCACATATAGTCCACCCATGGGTATAAGCCGCATCCACGTATAACCCACAGAAATTTGTATTTTTGTAAATTTGTCTGTGTATATGCTGCACCTGTGTATTCCCTGTGGTGGCATATACATAGGGAAGTGGCATAGCCCAGCCTGCCCTGGCCCAGCGGGTCACAGCCCTTCCTACCCAGGTCCAGTGGGGAGGTAGCGCAGCCTGGCCCGCCCTGGCCCCTGTGGTGGTGGCGGTGCAGCCTGGCCTGTCCGGGCCCAACGGGCAGGCGGTGCAGCCGCCCTGGACCCGGCCCCTGTGGCAGCGGTGGTGCAGCCCAGCCTGCCCGGGCCCTGTGGGGAGGTGGCACAACCTGCCCTGCCTGTCCTGGCCCCTTAGGTGGTGGCGGCACAGCCCGGCTAGCCTGGCCCAGTGGGGAGGCAGCGCAGCCCAGCCCTGGCCCTGGCCCGGCCCCTGCGGGGGGGAGAAAATTCTGTCAATAGCCCTAACCCCCATATAGTCTGCACCCATCTATTTTTTCTTTTGTAAAATCGCACATATCCCACGGGATATATGCACAAAAAATTCAGTATGTTTCATCAGTGGATCTCCATTCTCTTCACGAGGAGCCTTTTCTGCTCTTGGACACCTCCATCCTCTTGTGATTCTGCTTGATCTTCATGGAATAAGAGGTTCTAAGTGAGGAAAGATTTACCTAACAGTGGAAAACATTAAGTTCAACATAAAGTAAGCATTCCTATTCCTCCATAGATATTTTAGTAGCTAGAGCAAATGCTGGATACCTGGATTTTAGACTCCCCTCAGACTCAAAAGCATTTAACACATTTCTTCCAGGTCACCACAGAGTGCCCTAAAGAAAAAGGCATGGTCAAGGCTGAAAATATCTTCTACCCTGTTGCACAACTTGTTGCACAGAAAATGGGATGCTTAGTGCTTGGAAAGACTGACACAACAATTCCATTGGTAGTTAACAGAAAGGCTTTCATAA
The DNA here is from genome assembly GCA_030014935.1 of Caiman crocodilus. Lineage (NCBI taxonomy): Eukaryota > Metazoa > Chordata > Crocodylia > Alligatoridae > Caiman > Caiman crocodilus. The sequence goes on along the minus strand of JAGPOW010001123.1, from coordinate 26,976 downwards.
TAGCTAGGGTCAGGAGGGACCTGAACAGATCATCTAGCCTGACCCCCTGCCACAGGCAGGAATGAATGCTGGGTTCACAAGACTGCAGCCAGGTGATCATCCAACCTCCTCTTGAATTTGCCCAAGGTAGGGGTGAGGACCACTTCCCTGGGAAGTTGGTTCCAGATTTTGGTCACCCTAACTGTAAAATATTGCCTTCTGATCTCCAACCTAAACCTATTCTCCATCAGCGTATGACCATTGTTTCTTGTTACCCCAGGTAGTACTGAGGAGAAAAAATTATCAAGGCTCACATTTGCAAGAGCCCCTATTTGCTATTGATCTCCCCTGATGAGTTTGTAGGCAGCCACCAAATCCTTACTCAGCCTCCTCTTGCTGAGGCTGAACAGGTTCAGGTCCCTCAGTCTCTCATCATAGACCCTGTCCTGCTGCCCTCTCACCAAATGGGTGGCTCTCCTCTGAACCCTCTCCAGGCTGGCCACATCCCTTTTGAAGTGCGGTGCCCAGTACTGGACGCAGTACTCCAACTGCAGCCTGACCGAAGTCGCATAGAGGGGAAGTATCACCTCTCTGGACCAGCTTGAGATGCACCTTTGGATGCATGACAAGGTATGGCTGGCCTTGCTGGTTGCAGTCTGGCATTGGCGGCTCATGTTGATCTTGGAGTCAATAATGACTCCAAAATCGCTTTCCACCTCTGTGCTTTCAAGAAGGGAACTTCCTAACCTGTATGTATGCTATGGATTCCTTCTCCCAAGGTGTAGCACCCTGCATTAGTCTACATTGAACCCCATCCTATTCACATCTACCCACATCTGTAGTCTGTCTAAATCTATCTGCAGCCTCTTTATCCCTTCAAGTGTACCCACCTCACCCCACATCTTAGTGTCATCAGCAAACTTGGACAGCGTGCTTTGCACCCCGCCGTCCAAGTCACTGATGAAGATGTTAAACAGTGTGGGCCTGAGGAACAAGCCCTGGGGTATCCCATCGCTCACATCTCACCAGGTTGAGTATGACCCACCCACCACTACTCTCTGGGTTCGCCCCATCAGCAAATTATTCACCCATCCAACTGTGCAGGCATCAATACCTCCTCTGCTCATGCTTGTAGGGAGGCAGTTAGACAGGCCAAAGCTACCATGGAGCTGAGGATGGCATCCCAAGTTAAGGATAACAAAAAATTGT
>JAGPOW010001123.1:5257-16234 GCA_030014935.1 Caiman crocodilus | reverse complement strand
ACCATTAAGTCCCTTTCCCCTCATCCTCCTTGCAGCCTGACCCAAATCGCTTCCACCTGGTCCTCAGTCACCCCCAAGTTGACACTTGATGCAGAGAAATGTTCTTTGACATAGAGCGCAACCCCACCACCTCTTTTCCCCATCCTGTCCTTCCTGAAAAGGGCATAGCCATCGATGCCTATGGCCCAGTCATGGGTCGGGTCCCACCAGGTTCCCGTAAGCCCAACCAAATCTGGGTCCTCCACAGTCATCAGGAGAGCCAGCTTCTCTTGCTTACCTCCCATATTGCGAGCATTTGTATAGAGGCATTTGAGGCAAGCCACTGCCACCTCCCCCGCTCCACGTGTTTCCCCCAAGCTACAACCATCTCTGCTCGCCCTACTTACCTGGCTCAGTGGCAGAGCATCCTCTCCTCCTCCGGCAGGCCCGTCCCCTGGCGAAGCTAGTTTAAAGCCCACCGCACGAAATCAGCCAACCTAGAAGAAAGGAAATGCTTACCTTTGGGCGATAGATGAAGTCCATCCTCCGCCAGCATGCTCCGCATAGAAAAATGCGGGCTGTGATCAAAGAATCCGAAACCCACATCATAACACCAACCCCGAAGGCGCTGGTTTATGGCTGCGATACATGTCTCATGTCACCTTCCCTGCTGACTCACTGGTAGAATGGAAGAAAACACCACCTGCGCTCCAATCACCTTGAGCTGACTTCCAAGAGCCTTGAAGTCTTCAGTGATGTCCTCCGGCCGGCCTCTCGAAGTGTTGTTGGTCCCCACGTGGACTACCACTAACGGATGGTAATCTGTGGGCCTCACAATCTTCCGGATGCACTCCATGATGTCCCGAACTCATGCTCCAGAGGCTGGAGCGATGATGCCCATGATGATGATATCCCCAATGACCAGGACTCGACGCTTGTTCCTCCTTTGGGACCGCTTCTTCTTCTCTGCTCGCGATGATGGTTCACGATTGGCACCTCGAGGGGGTCAGCAGTCTCCTCCAGGGTAGCCAGAGCCACATACCTGTTCCCAAGTGGCACCTCAGGTACAGGCTCTGCAGCAGAACGGGCTGCCCTGGGTCCAAGGGCTGCCACCGACGAGTCGCTCTTCTGGGTCTGGGGGGCTCCTCAGTAGGTTTCTGGCCCTGCAGAGAACAAAAGTACATGTCAATTTCATGCTCTGCTGCCTGGATCCCCCGTAGCCTGCTCACCTCTGCCTGGAGCTCCCGCAGCCGCTCCTCCAGGGCCTGAAGAAGGCCACAAGAAGGGCAGCCAGGGGACGCCCCAGACATCTCCCCCACCCCCGGGGGCCCGGCCCAGCCAGCACCCCCAGCCAAGGTGAGGGAGGTGGACAGCGGGCCCCCCAGGGGCTGGGTCAGAATGGCGGCCTCAGAGGTGCACCGGGGGGGGCAGCACCTGGGAAGAGGGAGGGGGAGGGGCCAGGGTCCTCGCAGTGGCACTACACGTACTCACCATGTTCCTAGAAAAGGTGGTCTTCCCGCTGTCAAGTCCCTCTTCACTTCCTCCTTGCTCTCCGCCTGCGCAAACACCTGCGCAAACGCCGGCGCGCCCTGCCGGCTCAGCTATAAGCAATACGGGAGGCTCCCCTCCGGATCAGCTTCAGCTGATGGCACAACCCCACTCACCACTTCTCTGCCGCTGCTGCTGCTGCTCCGCTGCTGCTGCTCCTTCTGCTCTGCGAGGGCTCACGTGTGGCCAAGACCACACCTGAACCCTATCAGGGGTCTTTTTGTCTCCCTGCTCTGCTCTGTAAGATCTTTGAAAGGCCTGAGGCTTACTGGTTGCAGTGGAGATGCGAGGGTGAGGACAGGCAGATCTGGCCTGAGGTACCCTCAACTGGTCCATACTAAGGCCAGGGCCTAAGGGGGAGCCAATGGTCCCAGAGAGGAGACCACAGTTGCAGGGAGTGAAGAATGCAATCTGTGAGGCATGGGCCACAATATTAGGGAAGGTATGGAGCTGTGAAATGGATGTCACCCCTAGACATCAGGGTCCTAAATGGGCAGCCTCCCACCTGCGTAACACCTGAATCAGTTTTCCATCAAGGTGTAGTAGGTGAAATTGGGGCAGATGGTTGGCCCAGAAACAGGTGGGCGAGCCTGCACCTATGTTGGATTTATGGCATTCAATTTATGATACACTATAACCTGCCTGACATCTGACTCCCCAGGTACCTCTCCACTTTTACCTGCTACATCCCTCTTCTCCCCTCCCCTCCACCTCCCAGCCTGTCTCTTACCCCCTGATGCCTCCATTTATATTTTCACTGACTGGCTTTCTTGCCTGCATTGCAGATACTTCCTCAGACTGATGAAGTGTTTTAAAACCCTTAAAGCTTGCTAATATATATTTTCCAACTATTCATTTGGTTTAATAAAAGATACCAGATTGACCCAAAGAGCCTTGTCTGCCTATGTCCTTAGACCAACACAGCTACAACCTACACCCCTTTACACACACAAGTGATATGAGTTTACCTTTCAACAGCTTGAGGTGCATTTTCACAGAAACCCATGCACCTAACTCCTTGAAACTTGGCAGGCTTCATACCCTCAGAAAGGGCTACTGTCCTTCCTGGTTTCATCCAAATCTGCAGATAAATGACAAAGTTATAGGTATTTTAGTGATTCCCCATAATAGCCTATGGGCAAATCTCTGAATCCAATTCAGCCAAATTAAATCGGGACAGTGACTCAAATCACCAAATCAAATCACTGTCCCTCCAAATCAGTTGATTCTGAATCTGAATTGAATACTTTCTGCTTCACGCAGGTCTATTTTCTATGGGGTACTGATGGCCTGAATCCATATGGCTCTATTTCAGCCTTAGGTCATTTAAAAGGATTATTAAACAGGTAATAAACTCAATTGGCTCAGACCTGATGGCTAGTCAGGGTACTGATGCCTCACCACTCCAAGTTTCCTCCCTCACTGAGGGAGTGGGGTGCTTTGGGTTATGACATACCCTTCTCACCTATCAGGCTCCTCATGCCTCCTGGTGGGATGAGGTATCTGAGCAGCCCCTCCTGGATCTGGCACTGGACCAGGTCTGGCTTTATCTCATGAAAGCCTCTGCTATACACTGGCAGGACCAAACCTCCCACCAGTTGCCTACTGGCACATTCCCCATCTGTGCTAGTAGGGTGCCTCTTCAGGGAGGCTCTGAAGAGCCTGTTTTTCCCTGCCAGATTCCTTGATTTACCCTCCCATGGACCCACTGGGCTCAGATCCTTTGGAGTGGGCTCTTAGGTGACTGCTCAGTCCCTGTCATGCTGCCACACTGTTCACTGGGGGCTCAGTCCCTGCCATACTGCCTGGCTTCTGCTGGGAGAAGGTCCAGTAGTATCTCTGGGATGCTCACAGGGAGAAGAGGGTCCCAAACTGCCCCAGGTAACTTGGCCATGATGAAGGCAACTGCTTACCCCCCGCTGGCTGCCTTCCTGCCTCTAAGAGGATGTTCAGTGCCTCTTCCTGGTCCTCTGCAGTGGGGAGAGTGCCCGTCCCTTCCCCAGGTGCTCAGCTCTTCCCCAGGCACTCCAGCAGTATGGCCAAGCCCACTTCTCATGTTCCCAGCTTGTGTTCCCCTTGCCTCTGCTCATGGCATGCTTTTGGCCTGCCATTCAGGGGTTCTGGGTCAATTGTCTGTGTGCTTCCAGTCTGCTGGACCAGCCAGCTCAGGTGCAGCCTGGCTGCCCATGCCACAGAGGGCAGGTGAGCCAGGTGTGTGATTATTACAGCAAAGTAGAGGTCCAAAGAAGAACCCATGATATGAAAAACAGAGACTCAGTCTCAGTTGAGACTCTATTGTTGATTAGAGTGTTCTCAATTCCATTCCACAATACCCAGTCAGAAATGATCTTGGAATCCCTTCAGCTCTTGCTGAGATGAGGAAAGCCATCAAGCAGATGAAAAAGACAAGGTATCTGGAAGCAGCTTGAATCCCTGACAAAATCCTCAAGAAGCAGGGAGAAAAGCTTACATCACAGATCCATGCCCTCATCGTAAGGATCTGGATGATGAAGAAATCCCAGATGACCTCGGGGATGCCATGATTGCAATAGTCTTCAAGAAAGGAGAAAGGTCCAACTGTGGAAATTACAGAGGGTTTGCCTTGCTGTCCACCACATGAAAGATCATTGCAAGAACCCTCTTGAACCATCTCCTTCCAGTTGCTGAAGAGCTCCTCCCAGAATCTCATTGTGGATTTAGGGGATCAAGAGGTACAACTGATATGGTCTTCATTGCTCATCAGCTACAGGAAAAATACCAGGAACAACATAAAGCTCTCTATATGGCCTTCTTTGACCTCACAAAAACCTTCGACTCTGTCAACCAAGAAGTGCTGTGGTTATTTTACATCTGGGTTGAGATAGGAGTTCAGTTTGATAGCTGATACCATGACTGAGCAGTCCTATTAAGGATACCTTCTGTTCACTCCACATAGGAAGGGACTAGAAAAGGTGCTCTAAACCTATGATGTCTTATCTGCTTCTGGCTGGGTAACCATGTCCAGTGGAATCATTCTCTCTGCGATTGAAAACATCGTACAAAGACAATGATTTTTCCAGCATGGGATATTTGCATCTTGATGAATTACCAAGACAATGAATGATCAGAAAGAAAAACTGCCATTGTTTCCAGGAAACTAGTGAGATACAACATCAACATTGCTGCTGTGTGTGAGACAAGATGACTGGATGAGTGTCAGCTGAGGGAAGAGAGTGGAGGCTATACTTTCTTCTGAGAGGGAAAGCTGACCCAGGACACATACATTCACAGTGTTAGCTTTGCTATCAAGAATCAGTTTATTAGTCAACTTATGGAGCTCCCCATGAGCATTAATGAACCTTTAATAACCCTTCATTTTAAGCTCAACAACAATCAGTATGCCACCATCATTAGCACATATGTCCCAATGCTTGATGCTGCTGCCAATGTCAAATAACAGTTCTACTCTAACCTTGATCACATTCTGGCTAATACTCACAAGGAGGACAAGATCATTATGCTTGGTGACTTGAGTGGCAGAGTTGGAACCATTGGGAAGGGAGGAGTATGGAAAGCTAACTCCAATGCCATCCCTTTCTGGATCAAATATATGGAGCATGGACATAGGCTTATAATCAGAGACAAGTAGAACTGGAAGGGACCTCCAGAGGTCATCTAGTCCAAACTAATTCCTGAGGCAGAATCATCAAATCACTCCATACAAACCATAATCTAAACTCTACATAAGACTGCCATCAACCCTGAAACAACACAGACTTAATCCCCTAATCTGCCACAAAAAAAGCAGAGGAACCACAGCAGCCAATGTCTTGCTTCAATAAAGTGATGTCAATGTATGCTTAACAGGTTCCAGATAGAGAGCCATACCCTCTGCTACAGAGGAAGGCAAAAATCCCCACAATCCACACCAATCTGACCATGGGGTAAAATTCCATCCTGACCCCAAATACAGTGATCAGTCTGACCCTGAGCATAGTGGCAAGACCCTCTAACCAGGAAACTCTGGCTTTAGTACCATCAGAAGCATTGGCACACCCCAGTTGAAGTCCCCAGCCTGGCTGTAAGCCAACAACCAATGCCTCTACAAAGGCTTAAAAACACCCTGATACACATAGCAGAAAAATGCAGGAGGAGACACATAGTAAAGCCCATAAGCATGGGAAATACCCATGGTAGAATATAGGCATAAGTACACCTAAATTTTCCCTGACCAGTGAGTGTCCAACCTCTTCTTGAACATCTCCAGCAATGGGGAGTCCACAGCTTCCCTAGTCACTATTCCAGAAGTGAAGTTTTTTTCTAGATATCCAAGCTAAACTTACTTTGCTGCAACTTCCAGACATTAGTCCACATCCTTCTATCTGCAACAAAACAGACAAGGTGCTTTCCTTCTTTTTTATGGCAGCCCTTCAGGTATTTGAAAAGTCCTATTGTTTCCCCTCTTAAGTGCATTTTCCACAATCGGAACATGCTTAGCTCATTCAGCCTTTTCTTGTAAGGCTTGCTTTGCCTTTATTATTTTTGTTGTCTGCCTCTGGACCCTCTCTAACTTCTCCCCATCCTTTTTAAAATGTGAAGCCCAAAATTGCACACAGTATTCCAGATGAGGACACCAGTGCTGAGTACAGAGGCACTGTCACCTCCCATGTCTTGCATCTATTGCTTCTGTTGATGCATACCAAACTTGCACTCACTTTTTTTAGCAGTTGTATCACACCACAAACTCATTATGAGTTTGTGATCTACCAGGACATCCAAGTCCTTTTCCACAGATTCATAGATTCATCAATGTTAGGGTCAGAAGGGATCTCAGCAGGTCATTGAATCTGACTCCCTGCCCTTGGCAGGAAAGAGTGCTGGGGTCAGATGACCCCAAGTAGATGCTTGTCCAGTCTCCTCTTGAAAATCCCCAGGGTAGGGGAGAGTACCACATCACTTGGAAGCCCATTCCACATTCTGGCAACCCTTACTGTGAAGAAGTACTTTCTAATGTCCAACCTAAATCTGCTCTCCACCAATTTGTGGCCATTGTTCCTAGTTACTCCAGGATGTGCCCTAGTAAATAGAGAATCTCCTATTCTCAGATGCCCTCCTGATGAATTTATAGGCAGGCTTCTCTTGTGAAGGCTGAAGAGATGCAAGTCCCTCAGTCTCTCCTCGTAGGGCCTTGTGTGCAGGTCTCTGACTATACAAGTGGCCCTCCTCTGAACCCTCTCAAGATTCTCCACATCCTTCTTGAAATGCGGTGCCCAAAACTGGATGCACTACTCTAGCTGTGACCCAACCAGTGCTGTATAGAGGGGAAGCATCACCTTCTTGGACCTGTTCATCATGCATCTGCTAATGCATGATAAAGTGCAGTTTGCCTTGTTGATCACTTCATCACATTGATGACTCATGTTCATCTTGGAGTCAACTATGACTCCAAGATGGCTTTCTGCTGCTGTGCTGCTGAGAAGGTCATCCCCCAGGCTGTAAGTGTGTTGGCGGTTCTTTATGCCCAGGTGCAGCCCTTTGCACTTTTCTTTGTTGAACTGTATCCTATTTCATTCTTCCCATTTTTCCAACTTGTCCAGATCCACCTGAATCCATCCCTATCCTTTGGTGTGTTAATTTTGCCCCATAATTTGGTATCATCTGTGAACCTGGATAGGGTTCTCTCCATGCCCTTGTCCAAGTCACTGATGAAGATTTTGAATAGCAAAGCTTCAAGGACTGGTCCTTGTGGGACTGCACTGCCCACATCTTTCCAGGTCAATATCGACTCATCCACCACCACTCTCTGGGTGCAACCCCTAAGCCAATTTGCCACTTACCTGACTGTGTAATCATCTACATCACAGCCTGTCAGTTTATTTATGAGAACAGAATGAGATCCCATATCAAAAGCCTTCCTAAAGTCAAGGTAGATGACACCTATCTCATCTCCTGCATCTAAGTTTCTTTTTGTGACCTGGTCATAAAAAGAAACAAGGTTAGTCAGGCAGGATCTACCTGCAATGAATCCGTGTTGATCTCCTTTCAGCATTATTTCCCCTGCTGGGCTCCCACAAATGTGATCCTTAATGATTTTTTCCAGAGTTTTCCCAAAGATAGAGGTGAGACTAACTGGCATTTAGTTTCCTGGTTCCTCCCTCCTCCCTTTCTTGAAAATAGGGACCACATTGGCCCTTTTCCAGTTCTCTGGGACCTGACCTGATTACCATGAGTGCTTGAACAGCTGTGCCAGCAACTCTGTTATGACATTGGCCAATTCCTTCAGCACCCTTGGATGAAGTCCATCTGGGCCTGCTGATTTGAACACATCCAGCACCTCCAAGTGCCCCTTCACTAAGTCTGTGCTAACAGTTGGTGGGTTGATGTGCCTCCTGTGTCCGTCTATGATTCAATTAGGAGATTTGCCTTGGTTTGTGTCTAGGAATACAGATGCAAAGAACTCACTGAAAAGTTCAGCTTTGTCCCACACCCTCTGTCACCATTTACCCTAGTTTGTCCTATAGGGGTCCTATGCTACCCTGCACCTTCCTTTTGCTCCTCATATACCTGAAGAAGGACATTTGTTGTCCTTAACTTTTGTGTCCAGCCTAAATTCTAATCCTGCTTTGGCCTTGCTAATTCCCTACAGGCGTGAGCCAGGGAGGTATACTCCTCCTTGGTGCTACCCCCTGTTTCCACAGCCTGTATACCTCTTTCTTTGCTCTTAGGCTTTCCTGGACTTTCCTGTTCAGCCAAGAGGGCTTCTTGGCCCCTTTGCCCCTTTTTATGCACAATGGGATTGTCTCCTTCTGCGCCCATATGATTGCTCCTTTGAGAAATGACTACCTTTCCTAGAACCCCCATTTCACTGATGGTCTAGAATTTTAACGCCTCACTAACTAATCTCCTGAGTACACTGAAATTAGCCTTTCTGAAGTCTGGCACTTCAGCCCTGCTGGTTAATTTATCCACCCTTCACCAATTAGTGAATTTAATCAATTAATGGTGATTATCCCCTAGATTACCTTGTACCTGCAGATTCCCCACCAGGTCATTCCCTTTAGCTAACACCAAGCCCAGCAAGGCATCTCCCTTAGTCACATTGTGTACTTCCTGTGTTAAATGGAGGTCCTTTATGCAGGTTAGTGTTGCACATTCCTGTTACTAAGTGCAAGGCGGGACGAGTTGTCTGGGATAACCACGCGTATCAGTTGTGAAGAAAGGTACTTACTCTGCAGTTGATTTTAGCAGGGTGAAGTTTTATTATGAGGAACCATGAATGCAGGTTATGATGAGCAGATGCAGGAACACGGAGTTACAGAAACCACGTTACGGCAAGCTACTGCAAACGCGTAAAGGCCTTTTTTATGAGACGACGAAGTGACTGGATTGTCACTCGGAGGGTCTCTCTGCCTTCCTGTTCCGCGGTGGGTTACATATACCTGGGTTCGTGTAAGCACACTGTGTCATACTGCAGCAAATTTTAGCCTATGGTGGCGCATATTGTGTTACCCAGCAACAAGCCCTAGCTTATGGTTATTAGCCAAGCACTGGACATCTCTGTCCAATTACATTGTGCTGAAAATTCCCCTTGCTGAGCTCTGCGGTATTCCTCGTCTGGCACAACTGAGGAACCACGGCCTACTTCTTCCTGTGCTGCTAAGCACTGCAGCCCTCTCCTTCTAATCTGGGAGCTGCAGTCTACTTCCTTATTTTTGTGGTCTAAGGTCGTTAGTAGCTGGAGCACTGCTTAAGGTTCTGTTAGTTAAGCAATAATTCAAGCTGTCTTTTTGGACTGTGTCTGGTTCTGTCTCATGAGCATATCACACACTTCTACCTGACAGTTAGGAACCTATGTGAGTGGTTAGATTTGGCTGACTGCTCCCCCCAGTAGATGTCAGGGTAGTTTAGGTCACCCATGACAACCATATCTCTTGACCATACTGCCTCTGACAGCTGTCTGGAGAATTCCAGGTCTAGCTCATCTCCCTGGTGTGATGGTCTATAGTAGACCTCCACTACCAAGTCCCTTTCCCCCCAACCCCCTTGTATCCTGACCCACAGTACCTTGGTTTGGCCCTCCTCTGATCCCATCTTGATTATAGAGGATGTATATAGTTCATTAATATAAAAAGCAACACCTCGCCACCATTTTTTCCCTACTCTATCCCATGTGTATCACCTGTAACCCTCAATGCCTACAGCCTAATCATGGGTAGGGTTGCACCAGGCTTCAGTTAGTCCAGCCAGGTCAAAGTTGTTGCTTGCAAGCAGGAGTGCAAGTTCCTCCTGCTTGTTCACCATGCTCCTAGGATTAGTGTACAGACATTTAAGCCTCACAATGGGTGCCTTTGGCATCCATCTGTCCTGATGTCTATCGAGTCCCTTAGTGCTTACCTTACTGTTTACCTGGACTGATCCAGTGCATTGCTCCTGGTTCACTGATCCTAGGTTTTCCTTATCTCCTGCTTCCCCATCCCCCAATGAACCTAGGTTAAAGCCGTTTAGAGCAGATCATTATTGACTCCAAGATGAACATGAGCCACCAATGCCATACTGCAGCCAGCAAGGCCAGCCATACCTTATCATGCATCCAAAGGTGCATCTCAAGCCAGTCCAGAGAGGTGATACCCCCCCCTCTATGCAACTTTGATCAGGCTGCAGTTAGAGTACTGTGTCCAGTACTGGGCGCCACACTTCAAAAGGGATGTGACCAGCCTAGAGAGGATTCAGAGGAGGGCCACCTGCTACGTGACTGGGCAGCAGGACAGGACATATTGAGAGGGACTAAAGGACCTGAACATGTTCAGCCTCAGAGAAAGGAGACTGAGGGGGGACCTGGTGGCTGCCTACAAACTCATCAGGGGAGATCAAGAGCAAATAGGCACAGCTCTTTTCTCCCCAGCACCACCTGGCGTGATGAGGAACAATGGTCATAAGCTGATGGAGAATAGGTTTAGGTTACAGATCAGACGGCAATATTTTACAGTTAGGGTAGCCAAAATCTGGAACCAACTTCCCAGGGAAGCGGTCCTCACCCCTATCTTGGGCATATTCAAGAGGAGGTTGAACGATCATATGTCTGGGGTCTTGTGAACCCAGCATTCATTCCAGCCTGTGGCAGGGGGTCAGGCTAGATGATCTGTTCAGGTCCCTCCTGACCCTAGCTACTATGATACTATGAACTTGTAAGAGAACAGATGCTTACCATTAGAAGAGAGATGAATTCGGTCTTCCTGAGAGTGGACCGGGACATCCCTCCCATTGGAGGAATGTATTCCCACTCGGGAATTGCTGTTGGGCCGAGGGTGAGGGTTGACCTAGTGGAAGGGCTTCTAGAAGGGCTGGATGTCTTTAAGTCAGCGGGCCTGGATAACCTACACCCGAGGGTGCTGAGGGAGCTGGCGGGGGTGATCGCTGAGCCCTTGGCTTGGTTATACGAGCTCTCTTGGAGCTCTGGACAGGTGCCGGAGG
>JAGPOW010001122.1:193866-208772 GCA_030014935.1 Caiman crocodilus | reverse complement strand
TGCACTCCTCAGAGTTTTACAAATCCGTATCCTTCCTTCACACTGTCATCACTCCTTTGCTCAACCCTTTCATATACACGCTGAGGAATGAGAAAGTCCGGATCGTTTTTAAGGAGACTCTTAGGCGGAGAATCTGAATCATTTCACAAGTGGCTTGAGAAGCTCAGCTTCGTAACATGTAAGTTGCAGGGAGCAAATGAGACATTGGAGATGAAAAATAAGTTGTTTAAAATGTCCTTGTATGCCTCATTGCCTTGGATGATATCATATAATATGAATTTTCATGCATCTCCGCTCTTCCCCCCTATATAACTTTTGTAATTATGGGCACAACTGACTGCAGCGAGAAAACTAAGCAGTGCCCGTCTTGGTATTATGTTGCCTTTCTGAGACTGCTTGTGTCAAATTTTCCCTTTGCAGTCACCTGCTGGTTTTCTCATGAGGTTATTGTTTCTTCCAAGGCAGACAAATATTTTTTCCATGAAGAAATCCTCCTCCCCCCTTTTCTCTTTCTTCCTTGCAATCAGTGCTTGTGGCATAAGTGCAGGGCTGTGTTTATAACAACTGGACCAAGGTTTAGGTGAGCTGAAATCTGAGAGGATTCCTGAAAAGTCTTCAGAGGACCATGAGAAGCAACCTTCAATTGTCCTGCGGTTTAAGGCCTGGGATTTGGATGTCCCCATCTCTTGGGCCAGCATTTTCATCACTCCCTGTTGGGGTTAAAAGAGGAGAGAGAGTCTCCTCTTCTAAGATGAGTCAGCTGGGGGTTTTGTTAGGGTATAGTTTTGTAACGTTGGAGCATACTCTGCATGTGCATTCACACATGCATACATATCTCACTAGTCTGTAGCCTACTATATATGTGCAGTAGTTATTACACATGCACGCTGAATGGGTAATAGTAATATTGCAAACAGTTCCAAAACGGCACTTTCGTGGACAGGTGTGTGCCACATAGGTGCACAAAGGGTAAGAGCATTTTAGCCCAATCTAGGATCAGAGCCTGACGTATTCCAGTGCCATGAAACAACCTTTGTAGCAGCAGGACATGGGCCATGGGTTCCCCTGCTTCATCTGCAGCAGATAAGGGTATTATACCTTGTGGTTCGGTCAGGGTTGACTCTGACATTACATTAATAGGTCAACTAATAGGTTTCTATAGGATGGTTTGGATAGGGAGATCCTGCCTCAGGCAGAGGGCTGGAATACATGATTTCTGAAGGTCCCTTCTAGCCTACTTTTCCATGACTCCAAATGACTGTGCTGTAACTGGTGTTACTGCTCACAACTGTTGCTAGACGTTTGTTTTTCGGGTTTTTTCTGATGTTACTATGCAGTAGCAGTAAGATACTGAGCGGTAGCTTGCTACTACTCAACAGTAGTGTCATGTCATGGTTAATACCTGGCAGTGCTATTGCATGGTAGGAATGAGCTACTACTCAGTGGCTTGTTGCTACTGCACCGTAGCATCCTACATAGCTGCACCCTCTGATTCATGTCATAGTCAGTAACCAGCTCCACTCCCTGGAGGGCTTTCACTGAAAGAAGGGATGTTGAAATATCAGGAAAACAAATCTCTCTTCTCGTCCCCCTCCCCCTGAAAAACCTTGAATATTGGGGGTGAAACTTTATTCAATGCACTGTAAAGGATACAGCACAAGGTACCCGGCGTTCTGATGTCGGGAAGAATTGGCCTATATTGGGCTACCGGCTCTGCTGTTCCCGGGGGGCACCCCCAAACCATTCTGCAACATCCGACATTTCCAAAACATTTTGGATGGCAATGAAATGAGTGGACCTTGAAAGGACACTGGGGATCTCTATGACTCATTAGGCTTACAGATCATTTGAAATACCTGGCCTCAATCTGAAGAGTATGTGCCAGAATGAGGTATCAGCAGGGTAGGGAGGGAAAGGGAAGAGAAGACAATTTTGTTCAATCCCATATAACCGAGTTAGTGATTGCAACAGAGTTTTATTTTGGTAGGATCTGGGACATGTTCCCATGCCTCCATGTTGATGGCAATACAGGAATGAACAGAAGCTAGGAAGCAGGCAGGCCATGGCAAAAGCACACCAACTTTCATCCGTGGCTGGGAACGAAACAGAAACCCCATGTGGTTTCTTGGCGTGTGACCGCAGCTGCCGGTGAAAGGAAAAAAGGCAGAATCCAATGTCAAAGATCTTGACTGCCATCAAGTGCGCATTCATGCACATGACAACGTTTAGCTCCATCCGCTATCTCTAATAGCACCTGACGATCACAGGAAGGATGTGGACAAAGTGAAGGCAGTGCGGCGGAGGGCAATGAAAATGGTTCAGGGGCCGGGGCACGTGACTCCTGAGGAGAGGCCGAGGCTGATGGGCTTATTTCATGTGGGGAAGAGAAGCCTGAGGGGATTTCAAAGCAGCCTTCAGGTACGTGAAGGGTGGTTTCAAAGAGGCTGGAGCTGGACTGTTCTTAGTGGTAGCAGATGACCAAACAGGGAGCAATGGTCTCAAACTGCAGCAAGAGACGTTCAGGTGAGATACGAGGAAACCTTTCTCCCTAGGAGGGCAGTAAAACATTCAAACGGCCTACCTGGGGTGGTTCTGGCATTTCCATCCTTGGGGGTTCTCGAGACCTGGCTAGAAAAGCCTTGTTTGGGGATATCGTTGGGGATGGTCCTGCTTTGAGCAGGAGGTTGGACTAGATAACCTTCTGAGCTCCCTTCCAGCCCTCATTTGCTATGATTTTATACCATTAGGTACGTACATCTTGTGGGGCAGAGACAAACTGGTTGGCCATTTGTGAGTGAGGGGCCTAAACCCCACTTCAGCTCATTTTTGCTCAGCTGTATTGTTAGGTCTAGACATATCTACAAGACCCTACCCTGAGGTACCTAATTGCTTTTAAAAATACCATCAGACATCCTTCCTGCCCCTGTGAGGATCTCAGCCACCACCTTTCTGCATGCACCCTGTTTCCATTTATTTCAACAGCAAAAAGGCACCGAGGCTGTGGCCCAACCTCAGAAAGAAACGTGCGTGTTTTTGAGTGTGTATTGCATGTCTATGTACCGATGATGGAAATTTCAAGGAACATGACCTCGTAATTTCCCAATAAAAGAAAAATAAAGCAAACCCAACTGTCATATTCTAGTCTAACCTCGTGATTCACACTGGCCAGACATTCCCACTTTCTAATGACTATATTCAGCCCATGATTTCTGCTGGAGCCAAGCATGCTTTTGAGGAAGTTGTACAGATTTGATGTGTACCTTCAGGGGATGAGGAAAACTGTATTTCAGGGGAAAGTAACGATATGAAATAGATCTGCAGCTGTGAGAAACTGCCCCTCTCACCTAATGCTGGCAGTAGTAGTAGGTCAAATAATAATACTTGCAGTAGCATCATAATATCTAGGAATTCGAGTCATGGACTAGGAGCCCTACGTGCTAGGTGATGCACCGACCCACCCACACACACATGCACTGAGCAAGCACACAGGCCCTGTCCCAGGCTGCTTACAGGCTAAAGGCCATGTTACACCTTAAGCTGTGAGCCACATAAATGCTGATCGTGTCCCCCACCTGCACAGCTGTGACTTGCCACTACAAGCCTGGTGAGCAGGGGCAGGACTAGGAGCTGTAGCCGTGAGTCGCCTATAGAGGGTTGGTGAGCCAGGACAGGCTTCTATCTTTGCTTTATAGGCGGGCCTGGAAGAGATCCTGGGATACTGGAGGACTTCAGCTTGGGTGACACACTTGTCAGGAGGGGCCACACCTTAATGGGACAGGAGCTGGGTAGTGCAGATCAGAGATTCTCCTGCCTTGGACCGGCATAACGTTGGGCCCCATAATGAATGCTTAAAACCACTCGAAAGTGTTAATGTGTAGATGCTCCAGGGGTTAAAAGCTCCAGGACCTGCCCCAAATTACCATGTAACAAGGCCTTGCGTGCAGAAATACTTCAAGAGGTAGATGAGGACAGAGTGGGGAGAGCAAATAAAAAAGAGGTACAAGCCAGATGAAAATGAGACCTTTTTAGCAGTGAATTCAAGTGATATAGGAGCTTTACATCATTTCCACCAGGTACTGGAACTGAATGGGATCGCGTGTAAACCCAGATCAGGGATGTGCGCACACTCACGTCTGCATGAAGCTGCACTGCTTTCTGCCACAAACCATCCCACTGGTATTGGGAAACCTCAGCCCCTTCCCACTCAGCGCCTTTCTCAGAGCTTCTTTGACCTCGTTGTTCCGGATGGTGTATATGAAGGGGTTTAATGTGGGAGTGAGGACGGTGTTCAGCAGCGACACGGCTTTGTTGAGGCCAAAGGAGGACTGGGTGGGGGCAGGCCTCATATACATGAAGAAAAGGGCCCCATAGAGGATACTGACCACAATGAGATGGGAGGCACAAGTGGAAAATGCCTTTTGCCTCCCCTTGCTGGAAGGAATCCTCAGGATGGCGGCAATGATCAGGATGTAGGAAACCACTGTGAATACAAAGGAGCTGAATATCACCACCACAGCAATAACGAAGCCAAGGAACTCAATAAGCTGCGTGTCCCCACAGGCCACCTTTAGCAGTGGCCCAATGTCACAGTAGAAATGGTTGATCACATTAGAAGCACAGAAAGGAAGCTGCAGGAGCAGGATGATGTGGGTGAAGATGGACAGGAAGCCTGCAGCCCAAGTGCCCAGGGCAAGGCATAGGCAGACTTGCGTGGTCATTATAGTCATGTATCTCAACGGCTGGCAAATAGCCAAGTACCTGTCAAAGGACATCACCGTGAGGATGAAAATTTCAGTGAGGCCAAAAAGGAAATGGAAGTACAACTGGGCCAGGCAGCAGTAGAAGCAAATGGTTGTCCTGGTTGACAAGAGGTTGGCGAGCATTTTGGGGACAACAGCAGTGGTGTACCAGACCTCCAGGAAGGACAGGTTGCTGAGGAAGAAATACATTGGGGTCTGCAGCTTGTGGTCAGTCCTCACCAGGACAATGATGAGGACATTCCCCGCAAGGGATAAAAGGTACAGGACGAGAACGAGGAGGAACAAGGCCACATTCTGCCCTTGTGTGGCTGGGAATCCCAGGAGGATGAATTCGGTCACTCTGCGCGTGCCATTTGCCGAAAACATGTCCCAGGTCTTGAGGCGCTCAACCTGCAGGCAGAAGAGAGGGGAAAATAGTGAACCTCCATCTCTGCAGCTCTAAAACACTTATCGATGGTGTTATAGTTAGTCTGATCTGCTCCAGGACGTTGCAGTTTCCAAAGGAAGAGGATATCTCTATCTAGTTCAGTCTAACGTCCCTGACAATAGCTAGTGCTAGACGCTTCACAGAGACCACACAGCCATGGAGTATTTTACCCATGCGAGAGACTTCGCAGGATCCTAAGCAAGTTTAGAGTCTGCTAACATTGAATTTCAAGAGGACTCAGAGGTCACTACTTGTTTTTTTTTTAAAACCCCAGTCCTAACTCTTGCCATCACCATGCTTTCTTTTCTTTTTTTCTTTTCTTTTCTTTTGTATAAGAATTAATTTTGATATAGCAATAAAATAAAATCAATAAAAGAATAAAGTATAAACTAATAAGTAAAACACAATAAGAAGGGAAAAAAAGTATTACAAAAGAGATAATTAAAGGTACATGCTGTAAGTTTAGTAGAGACTAGGGAAACAGTCTAGTTAACCCAACCAATTAACGAATATACATTTAAAGCATACCAAAACAAAAAGAAATCAACTTATACACTTTGCAGAAGATTTAGTATTGCACCATATCTCTTCACACTGAGCCCCATTATGTCTATATGCATATGTAATATTTTCCAGTAATGCAACGAGTGTATATTCTTTTAACCATTACAAAAATGAAGGTACTCTTGGAATTTTCTGTTTTCTTAATATTATCCATTTCGCAGCCATAAATACTGTAGTTAGCCAGTTTTTGATGACAACAGTAATGAACCTATCATCCCCAAGATCTATACATCTGGTGCTGGTAGGTACCATATTAATTCTTAGGCCTGTGTGAAGCGGCAAGTATTCAATTTGGATTCAGATTAGACTGATCTGGAGGGACATTGATTCGATTCAGTGATTCAAATCACTGTCCTGACTCGATTCGGCCAGTTTGCATCTGGAGATTCGGCAATAGACTTAAACAGGCAGCAGTCCCTGAGGAGGCTGGACGCTGGCCTCCAGCTGGGAAGTCTGCTGTGGTGGGTGGGTGGAGTGGGGAGGGAAGTGGCATGGTGGGGGCAGATCAATGCCCCCACAGTGAGGGAGGGATTGAAGTTGTGGCTAGGACAGGACAAGCTGCCCAGCCAAGGCTGGGGGGGGGGCGTGCATTGTGGGGGCTCCTGCCGCTGCATACCGCCACTGAGCGCTGCCATGTGTCACCAGTCTGGGGCAGGCACGTGGGCTGGGCTGCACTCTGGCAGGTGGCAGAAGGCTCTGCCCTCCCACCACTTGTCCAGCCCGGGCGGTGGGGTGTGGTACGCTCGCCTTGCTGGGTCGCAGAGGCATGGGACAGCTGCTGCGCTGCCTTGAGCAAGCAGCACGCAGGGCAGAAGCTGCTCCAGCTTCCCTGTCCTCTTGGACAAGCTGTGGCTTTGCCCTGCTCTGCCCTGGCTGGGAGAGCAGCAGCAGCAGGGCATGGCAGCAGGCGTGTGCATCCAGACCGTGGAACGGGCTGGCAGCAGGGGCTATGGGGGGATTTAGGGTGGCTGCAACCCCCGCCGTAGTTCCTGCTCTACTGCTTTCTGTGGAGTGGGCAGAGCCAAAGGGCTGCACTCTGGGCAGCGGCCGGGGCTAGTCTCCCAGAGCACAGCCCTAGCTGCACCCACCTGTGGCAGGTGGCGGGGGCTAGTCTCCCAGAGTGCAGCCTGGCCCATCCTGCCCCATGCAGATCTAGGGGCACGTGCCCACTCCCATGCTCTCCGGGACTGGAGGTGTGCAGGCAGCTGTGCCCAGTGTCCTCGAGGATTGTTGCCTGTTTATTCTATGGCCGAATCTCCAAATCGGCACCAGACCTCTCCAAATCAATTCAGAGACTTCTCATTCAATTCGGAGCTTGGAATGGGTCTCCCGATTTGATTTGGATTCTGAGATTTGGCCGTTGGATTGGGCGAAATATCCTCTGAATCAAATCGGCTACCGAAGCTTCGCACAGCCCTATTGCTTTTAAGTATCTTAGAGAACGTTGCACATGGGCCAAACCAGAAACTAGTCAGAATGCTTCGAACTGGAACAGCACCTGGGATTGCAACTTCAGTTTCCTCCCAAATGGAAACCCCATCTTCCAGTCAATCCCCGTCATTTTGAGCAGTGACAGGGAATTCCCATTGTAATAACTTGTTCAGTTCTGGTCACTTATTGTAGAAAGCATTGGCAAAAATCAGGGAAGTAAGGAAAATGACTGGAGGAAAGGCAACACATCCAGGGCATGGACAAACATGCACCCGGAGACATGAACACAGAGCGGAAATGACCCTTAGGCTGGTAACACATAGCAGAAATTACCCATATACATAGCCCTCCCACATACAAAAATATAGCTCTACTCATCTACCAAAATATGTCCACATGTGTTTCTTCACACACTTGCCTCCACATATGTACTTACATACGTTATTCTCAGACTTAAGGACACAAAAACCTATACATCCAGCTAAACACCTTATTCACATGCACACACAAATAGACACCTTTACACACATATATCTAACGACAAGTGGAATATGTGCTCACTCTGATACTATGCTAAAAAAATCACAAACAGCTCTGCATTTGTACACCACACACACTCTTAGCAATACATCCTTTCCCTTACACACAGATCTATTTATCTCTGCCCAGAAGAGAGATACTCACATTGGCCCTTCAGCTTGAAAGATCGAGAAAAATATTCCCTACAACCTCTTGGAAATGTATTTTGGCTTTCTGTTAGAAAAACCTCTCTGTCTGCTCACTATTTTCCTGTGCAGTATATGCCTCCTGCCTACCCACCTGTCTGTTTGCCCAGATACCTAGCTACCCCTCCAGAAAAGTTGAATCCCCAACCCAGAAAGAGTATCTTATGACTGGGACTTGGCGGTCTGATGCCCTCACTCTCCAGTTAGGGGCTGCTTCTTCTATTAGACTGATTTTTCTTGTACAGTCTTTCCTGTTTTTTAAGGTCTCCTTCCAAAGCCTTGAGGTACTTCCCCCCCAGGAAGTGCCTGAGACCAAGTGTTTAATTTAGCACTGCTGCTGGATTAAGCACCTTCCAGCATGTTGCCTGGGCTTGCTTTCTTCTACAGGATCTAAAGAGAGCTGAAGGAAGGGAACTGGAAGACACGGAAGCTTGTCTAAGTCTACCCTAACCCATGAAATTGGTCCAAGGAAAGATACCACCTGCAGAACTCCTTTTGTTCTTTTTGCAAAGATCTGTGCACTCAGAAAGTTGGACTCTTATCTTTTGTTTTCTTGTTCCTCCCACGTCTAGGTGGAATCAAGCCCATGTCTCTCTTTTCCCACAAGGGACACTTTATTAACAGGGAATGGCACAAGGGACACGTCTTTCCTGGAGTGGCCCGCTGGGAAGCCAAGAGGGATGAAGTCATGCGTCCAGAAGGCGGCAAGCGAGAAAATGCTTTTCTGGTCCAGTTAGGAAAATGTTCCCCTGGGAGAGGGGAGTCTAGGGCTTAACTTCTCCTAAACGGTTGCATGCATGTTTTTAACTATTGTGCAGTACATGTGAAATAAAGAAACAATCCAAGAAGCAAACAAAATGGAGTGTGTCGTTGTAGACATGTCGTGACAGCATTTCTTTAGTGGGGGGACTTCTGGGTCTTGGAACTTGTTGTAAAGACCATTTAGTCATTCGGTGGCCATTGGGTAAGAAATGTATGTAACCCCAGGAGTATGGAGTGAAACCAAGCGGTGCCTCCCTTCACGCTCCTTGACCACTGGGCTGCAGTCTGAAGTGGAGGCACGGACAGAAGTTTAGCTGCCTATGTCTTGAGGGGCAGGAGCAAGCTGGGATACTTTTGTGACGAGGATGCCTAAGTCCCACCACAAGCCTCTGAGAAAGAGCTGGTTCTTCCCCTCGGGGGCTCGTCTGCACGGTTAGGGTCCTATGCATGACGGAGCTTCTAGCCCAGGGATTCTCAGCCAGGGTGCCCGGGCGCCCTGGTTGAGATGTGCACACATCTCAACCCCCCAGCATTAGATCTGTACACACGATTCACAAAATAAACCCAAAGATTTCAAATAAGAATCCACAGTGTTCATAATATTCAGGCCTGTTGTTGTAGAAAAGTTGCTCCACTTCCCTAGCTCAAGAGTGCGTGCCGTCCAGGAAGAGCACACACCAACTGCGGAAACTGCCTTGGCCTGATGAAGGCTTTTTGAACTTGAAAGCTTGCTTAATAGCTATTCTCCAACTGTTTGGGTTGGGCTAATAAAAGATATCAAATTCACCCAAGGAACCTTGTCGGCCTACGTCTTTAGACCAACACGGCTACAACCTGCACCCCTACCTTCTTGAGGCACCTTGAAAAGACCCCAGAAGACCCTCCTTCTGTATCTTGAGATGTAAAAATCCCACCTATCCTCTCTCTGTAATGCTGTGTTTTTCAACTTTCAAATGGGTATGAGGATAGTACTCAACCTCTCAGGAATGCCAACATAAAGGCTAGATGGGAAGCTGTTAGAGGATCAGATACTGTTTCTTTGTATCATCATTTTTTATTTAAACATCTACATCTATAGATATATAGACATACATCTAGATAGATAGATAGCTAGATAGACAGATAGATCTAGGGTACGGGTAAGGGTAAGAATAGCTATCTATAGACACATATTTATAGATCTTGTTGCTTCTTATCTGTAGACATATTTATATAAATATATTATATATTTATATATAATATTAATATATATATTTGATTGATATTAAATTGATTATATATATAATATATTAAATATATATATTAAATCATATTCTTGTTATGGTAACTAAAAACAATGGGAACTTTTTTTTTTAATTTCTTCATGAAAAGGGAATCAAAGCATCTAAACTCCTCTGTCATGCAGCCTGGAGACTAATTGATTCTTTATGGAATTGATAACTGTGTGAATCTTGATTTGGCCCTTCCAGGAATGGTGAATCGTCAGCATCCTAAGGTTTCTTCCCCTTCTTCCATTCCTCTGAATAAGCAGAATCTGATATCTTTTACTTGTTTGTCATACCATTTTTGTTCCATGAAAAGTCCAACTGATAGCAGTAGATCAACCCAAGAACCAGGCAAAACTCAAAACAAAGGGAACAGAATCCAGCTGAATATTAGGACCACCGTATTTTCACACATTATTCATGATAAGCGTTTGACTGTGGTTTCTCCTTGCAAACGAGAAATCCATGTTAAAGCCACGGGAATTGAAGCTCTGTCTGGCTGCATCATGCTAGTGGTCAGTCATGAAATAAAAAGCAAATAACGCTTTATTTTTGTATGATTTGTTATTAAAATTTGTCTTCCTGAAAAATTATTTACAAAGCAAAATAGTCTCTCTCTCCTTCAGAAACTTCTCTGGATAGAAAGAATAGAGATTGGATTAAGGTATCTATGAACTCAAGTCCTGGGCCGGGGCAAGAATCACATTTGGCAAAGTGCTATAGAAACACAGAACAAAAAGGCAGTGCCTATTTAAAGAGCTTACAATGAAAGTACAGGAGAAGAGGCAACAGGTAGATTCATACAGACAAGAGCTGATAGCAAAACATAGGAACACAAGCTAAATGTGATGAAGACATTTCCAGTCATCAGTTCAAGCAAACAGGCATGTTTCCAAATTCGCCCGGTGCCACAGCTAGGACTAGGAGCTGGCAGGTCTCTTTCTTCTTCCTACTTTTTCTGCTACCATGTGCATCATATGGGTTATTTCCTGTTTATCAAAGTTAACACCAGCCTTGCAGTCCACTGCCATCCCTTTGCTGTCCCTAAGACAGTAGGCACACACTTCCTGCTGCTACCCCATAGGCTTTGAAACCATCTGTCTGTGAAGCAGCTTGGGGAAATCTTGGTAACTGTGCTCAGCTGATGACCTGTCCCTTTCCTATCATCTTCCTTTCAAAAAGGGCAACCAATAACACACAAGGTTGGGGATTTGTACAAATAGAAAGGAAAAAAACCCAATGGTCCAATCATTAATGGATATGCTCACATGTGAAATTAGTGCAAGGTTGCACAGGCACCTTTTTGCTGTATCCAGCTGCATGGTTTGTCACCACGGACCACCTGGCGAGCTTTGGGCAAACTCACTGCCTTCCAATCCAGCGCCTTCCTCAAAGCCACTTTGAATTCCTTGTTGCGGAGGGTGTATATGAAAGGATTTAACATGGGGGTGAGGACAGTGTTCAGCACAGAAACTGCTTTGTTGAGGCTAAAGGAGGACTGGTGGGCAGTGGGCCTTAAATACATGAAGAAAACTGCACCATACAAGATACTAACCACAGTCAGGTGGGAAGTACAGGTAGAAAATGCTTTCTGCCTCCCCTTGCTGGAAGGAATTTGCAGGATGGTGACAATGATGAAGATGTAGGAAACCACCGTGAATACAAAGGAACTGAGTATCACAAACACAGCGACAATGAAGCCCAGAGACTGGATGAGCTGGGTGTCCCCACAGGCAACCTTGAGAAGGGGCCCGATGTCACAGTAGTAATGGTTGATCACGCTGGAACAGCAGAAGGGCAGCCGCAGCACCAGAAACGTCTGCAGAAAAATGGAGAGGAACCCCCCAACCCAGACGCCCAAAGAAAGTTGGAAGCAAACCCGCGTGGTCATAAGTACCGTGTATCTCAAGGGATGGCAGATAGCCAAGTATCGATCAAAGGACATCACTGTGAGGATGAAAAACTCGGTGACACCAAAAAGGAAGTGGAAGTACCCTTGAGCCATGCAGCAGTAGAAACAAATGGTCGTCCTGGTTGACAAGAGGTTGGCCAGCATTTTGGGGATGATAGCAGTGGTGTACCAGATCTCCAGGAAGGAGAGGTTGCTAAGGAAAAAATACATGGGGGTCTGAAGCCTGCGGTCAGCCCTCACCATGATGATGATGAGGCCATTGCCTGTGAGGGATAGAAGGTAGAGGAGAAGAACCACCAGGAACAAGACCAAGTTCAGGTCCCTGGTAGTCCTGAATCCAAGGAGGATGAATTCAGTCACCCTGGTGCAATTTTTCAGAGGCATGTCTCAGCTTGAGAAGCCCTGGTCCTAAAACGATAGAAGAATGGAGGAGTTTGACTTGTAATCGGGGCACTTCTCATGCTAGTCTAAACTGCCATTGTTAGTTCAGTTCAGTCAATCCAGCATCTTCCAGGATAAGCTATATCAATCTCTTCCAGCAGGTTTTGGTGGTTCCTCCCTGCCCGCCAAACCCAGTCTAATTAGTTTGGTCGGTCAAAGACTATATGAATAGCCTAAGCAGATCAGAGATGCACCTCTGTCAGATCTCTTGTGTCTGCCAGCTGCCAGAGTTCGTGGCATCACTGAAACCCTAAAGCAGCTTTCCCATAAAACAGACTAAACTTTGTACGCGTCCACTCACATGTCCATCTGCACACATATCCCCCATTACACACACACACACACACACACGCAGAGAGATACTTACATTTGCTTTTCAGCTTAAATTATCCAAAAAAAGGCAACAATCTTATCCTTTGGCTGGAAAAAAAACTTAACAACGATGGCCTGTGTAAAACATTGGAAAACTTAAATAGCCTTTACTTAACAGAACTCAGTTCTAACTTCTGTCACGCCACACTTAGAAATCATTAGATGACCTTCTTTCCAGTCATCCTTTACAATGAAAGCATTATAAACATTCAGTCAAAGGATGCTGGCACTTGATTTTAGGCCTCTTCAAAGTCTCTCTCTCCGTTATCCTCCTTATCTAGCCTCCCTTTCTCAATTATCCTCCCAGATCTACATGTCTTCATGTAGTCCCATCTTCTATTCACCCAGCTAGTTAAGGAACCTATTTCTCACTCTAGAAAGACCATTTAGCAACCGGGTGCAGTAAAAGCTAGCCACAAGACATTTGCTACAAAATGCATTTCCAATAGGCAGATGCTCAAACTTGAAGCTGTCTTCTCAGAGCCATCCTATCTTTGCGCTGTCTCCAACTTGCCATGTTTGTCACTAGTTGTTTGAGATATTATCACCACCACCAGATTTTCATTCAAAGCCCTAGAGAGTCTTCCTCTAGGGATAGTCACAGTGACAAACCACAGGCGTCTACCATGAACCAGCTCCTGAAACTGCTAATGAACATGTATGATCTGATTAGTTACTTCTAGTCCAGATGCAGGCTCAAACCCACTGTAAGCAAGGGCCACTTGTAAGCCAAGTCTCTGCCTTCATGAAGAAGGACCCTAAGCACTTATTTAATGGTCCTGAAATTCCCTGTTTGTTTTCCAGGGCATCCTATCAGGTGTATTTATACATAGCCACATCCATACGCAGCCATGCTCAGTCTGCAAAAATATGCTTGCACAACCACGGTGTAAAGCCAGAGCCAAAACCATCTGGGCAGACAGCTGGAAAACTACCAGTTAGGCACACTATAGGAAATAAATATCTGCTTATTGTTGTTCATGTCAACAAATCTCTTTATATTATCCAATTTTTTTAGACTGTGAGTGTACGTTTGGCTGGGTAAATTGGCTACAGATGGGACATGACAGGCATCAGCTATGGGAGTTAAACAGACACTAGTTAAGGAGCTTAAGGATGGGCATCTGGTCAGGGCTGGGACAAGGGGTCCACTTCAACAAAAGATAGTGGGGAGGGAAGTACACCTTGGGCAATGAGGAGGGAAGAGAGTCCATTGGAGGTGTTGGTGGTACATAGACACCTATGTGCGAATCGAGAGAGAGAGACTGTTTAATGCAAAGACATTTTATTATCAGGAAGCAAGAATGCTACTTGGTTTCTTTGATTTCTTTATTCATTTTCTAGTACTTCATGTTCTTCTCTAATATCATGCCTTGAAGAGACATAGGAGATGGGCTGCTGCTGCTGAGCTGGCATTAGCCTCCCCTGGCCTTTCTTGACTCTGGTAAGTATTGTACAGAGGCAGTAGTCTTTACTGGAGTTACTTTTCTATTTCAGGTCTGCTAGTGTTCTTTCTTTCCACCCATGACTCAAAGATACAGGAATGCAGCAATACGTGCAGGCGTACGTATGATAACTTAAAACAATCTATACAGCCTTCTGCTGATGTGTGTACACGCTTCTTTACCATACTCACGCCTAGTGATGTCTGGATGAAGTTGAGCATCTATTAATCTTTTATTTTCTAGGAAGAGCATGTTGCCATACAGTGTATTCTTCATAAAAATATATGTGATGAAATCACAGAGGAGAGAGAAGGGAATGGGCTATTACTTTCTGATTTCCACTAGGCTGTCCAATATGTTTTGTGAGAAATGAGTTACAGATTTCACACTTTCTAGGACACTTGTTGCTTCAGTCACATCATTTATAATAGTGTGTATGTATGTGTGTGTGTGTGTGTGTGTATATATATATATATATGCAAATATATTATTTCCATTTTTAAAACTTTTATATGCAAACATCATGTATTGCTGTGTTTTTTCCATTCTCTACAGATGTACCGGCAGCAGCAGCAAAAGCAGCGGCTAGCACCCATGGCTAACATGACCAGAGTCACAGAGTTCATCTTGATTGGCTTCTCCCTGAGCCACCAGACAGAGATCATCCTCTTCTTCCTCTTTCTTGTCTTCTACTTGGTCATCATGTCTGGAAACTTGCTCATCATCTCCATCACACTGGTAAGCCATCGGCTCCAGGCCCCTATGTACTTCTTTCTGAGGAACTTCTCTGTCATGGAGATTT
>JAGPOW010001122.1:165339-187305 GCA_030014935.1 Caiman crocodilus | reverse complement strand
GCTTCCCCAGCAGAAGTTACTGCTGCTCCAGGACCTTACTAGTCCCCCGCAAATTGAATCCAAGTAAAATGCAAGCACTATTTCCAGGTCCTTCTCTGTCCCCCATTACTTTGGGAATTCATGTCATAAGGGCTACGTCCGCAGAGTACCTTAGGCGTCAGAAGCATCTCAGTAACCAACTTGCATGTGCTTGGACCTCGGAGATAAATCTAGGGATCTGATCTGTGTGTTACCTAAGGACTGCCATGTTTTCTTGCATAGTATACTTCCCTGCAATATATTATGCAACTTGTTTCTGAAAGGCCCAACGAAAAAGAAGAAGGAATAAGCTATTTCCTTGTATTAACTAAGTAACAGCATCTAGGGATCCCAGTATGTGCGCTCTTCTTCTCCCACCTGCAGATTTAATTTTTGCCCCATAAGTAGCAGAAACTCCTCTTACCATATTTCTTGCCTATATTGTACACTCAATTTCTAGCAGCTGCTCATTTGTTTGTGTGTTTGTTTTTTGGCGGGGAGGGGAGATGCACCAATAGACAGGATAGATAAGAGGCTACAATTGGGGATCTAGATGGGAGGACGTGTTCCTGACTTTCTAGGTGTCATAGTCCCCATTCCTGGATGCCAGTGGGGAGGTGCCCACCAGCCAGAGGGAAGGCCCAGCAAGACCTTGACAGTGTTGAAGGAAATGATGTTGCTGCCTGGCACTGAACTGGGCCTGCCCTCTGTCCCAATGCAGTCTAAGGCCATTTCCCTGCTCCGTTTCATAGTAGCTAGGGTGAGGAGGGACCTGAACAGATCATCTACCCTGACCCCCTGCCACAGGCGGGAATGGATGCTGGGTTCACAGGACCCCAGGCAGGTGATCATCCAACCTCCTCTTGAATTTGCCCAAGGTAGGGGCCAGGACCACTTTCCTGGGAAGTTGGTTCCAGATTCTGGCCATCCTAACATAAAATATTGCCTTCTGATCTCTAACCTAAACCTAAATCTATTCCCCATCATCTTATTACCATTGTTTCTCATCACCCCAGGTGGTGCTGGGTAGAAAAGGGATCTTTGTATTTGCTGTTGATCTCCCCTGATGAGCTTGTAGGCAGCCACCAGGTCCCCCTCGGCCTCCTCTTGCTGAGGCTGAACAGGTTCAGGTCCCTCGGTCTCTCCTCGTAGGGCCTGTCCTGCTGCCCTCTCACCAAAGGGGTGGCCCCCTCTGACCCCTCTCCAGGCTGCCCACATCCCTTTTGAAGAGCGGCGCCCAGTACCGGATACAGTGCTCCAACTGCGGCCTGACCAAAGGCTCATAGACGGGGAGGTTCACCTCTCTGGATCGGCTGCAGTCTGGCATTGGTGGCTCATGTTCATCTTGGAGTCAACAATGACTCCGATATCCCTTTCCACCCCTGTGCTTTCAAGAGGGGAGCTCCCCACCCTGTACGAGTGCTGTGGATTCCTTCTGCCAGGGTGCAGCACCCTGCATTTGTCTACGTTGAACCCCATCCTATTCTCATCTGCCCACTTTTGGAGTGTGTCTAAATCTTTTTACAGCCTCTCTCTCCCTTCAAATATGCGTACCTCGCCCCACATCTTAGTGTTATCAGGAGACTTGGACAGCGTGCTTTCCACCCCCTCGTCCAAGTCGCTGATGAAGATGTTAAGCAGTGCAGGTCCAAGGATTGAGCCCTGGGGTACCCCACTGCCTACATCTCACCAGGATGAGTACAACCTGTCCACCACTACTCTCTGAGTGTGCTCCATCAGGCAATTTTGACCCATCCAACTGTGTAGGCATCAATGCCACAGTTGCTTAATTTATTGATAAGGATGGGGTGAGAGACGGTGTCAAAGGCCTTCTTAACGTCTAGAAAGACTACGTCCACGGCAACACCATCATCCAAGGATTTAGTTACCTGGTCATAAAAGGCAATCAGGTTGGTCTGGCAGGACCTGCCTTTGATGAACCCATGCTAGTTGCCCCTGAGCATGATCTCCCCTGCTGCCCCACCACAGATGTGCTCCTGGATGATTTTCTCTAAGATCCTCCTGAGGACTGAGGTGAGGCTTACAGGCCTATAGATTCTTGGGTCCTCCTTCCTCCCTTTCTTAAAAATGGGTACCGCATTACCTAGTTTCCATTTGAATCCTAGGATAATGGAAATCCCTGAAGGTCACCCCAGTGTAACCATTGGGAAACCAAGGAATACAACAGTGAAATGCATGCGAGACTCATGAGGGCTGGGGGACGGTAGGGATGGGTGGGGCAGGAGTACATAGGCTGTAAAAAGGAAGAAGTTGGGGTGGCTTCGGTAAATCAAGGGAAAGTGGGGGATCAGTTGGAGGAGACCCAACTATGGCATAAAGCCTGGATCAAATACCATTTGGGATTCATAGCCAAAGAAGAGCTGGCTCTCGACATACATGTATGAAGCAGAAGAGTACACAGACTGTAAGAAGGAAGAAGGTACTGGGGTGAAAATGGGGCAAGGATATGACTGGGGTGGCTTCAGTAAAGCAAGGGAAAGTGGGGGATCAGTTGGAGGAGACCCAACTATGGCAAAAAGCCTGGATCAAATACCATTTGGGATTCATAGCCAAAGAAGAGCTGGCACTTGCCATACATGTATAAAGCAGAAGAGGGCACCACACTGCCAGGAGCTCATGACTTCAAACCTAATAGTGGCTTAAAAGGATGGAGAGGACAGGGTGCAGTGGAAACGGGGGTAAGCGAAGCATTTTGGGGGAGAACTAGAGAACCACCCATCTTTCCTCACATGCCCAAGGCTGCTCCCATTGCCATGTGATAAAGCTCTCAAGATTTGGCAATATGAGACTGTCTGTGGTTTCCCTTACCACCCATGTTAGCAATCACTTCAAACCACCATTTCACAGCACAACACCCATTTTGGCTGCATCCAGATGTGACGGGAAAGAGGAAGACAGCCAGGAAACCTGTACATTTATCTGGCCAGAGCAGCCTCTTATCTGACAAAGACAATCAACTATCACTGCCTTAGTAGTCACTAATAACAATCCCCCTCATCTCCCCTCTTCCTGATACCTTTTCCCTCTCTCTTTAAAGAAACAAAGAGGTAAGATCACCTACCCTGTTCCATGGGAGCTGGGCACCTAACTCCCCTAAGACCCTTTGCATACCTTGATCTTCTCTTTAACAAACTAACATTACCAAAGAATCAAAGATGGGCTTCCCACAAGAACAAAGGGATTTTGAGGACATGTTTTTAAAAGTAATAGAGGTACCAGTACATTCCCTCTTACTTCATATGTAGTTAGGCACTTAAATACCTTTAAAAACTAGTTTAATCTACCTAGCTTCTGCTGAAATTTGGTTGGACTATATGCTCTGGCTCACCCAGAACTAGTGGAGCAGTAGCAGGAGTTAAGTCATTGTTTCTATAAGGGTCCCTCCTTTCTCTGAGTCTCTCTCCCTGAGGTTATCTGTGGGATTTAGCTTTGCAGAGCATTCAGGGTTTGCACTGTATTTAAACAGAGCCCCTGGCAGGTGCTGAAATTCCTGCTTCAGGGAGTTTCTATGGCAATCTATAGGGAACAAACCGCAGACATTCACAGGCAGGCGTGATGATAGCTGCGGTATTGTAGTGCTGGAGGAAATGGCATCATTTTGCCCCCAATGAATTAAACCAGAGGGATCCACGTGCCAAGACTCAGATGGTTTCAGCATGGTAAGCTATAAAACTGCCTCACACCTATTGCCAATGGGTTAGATCCTTTCTAGTATGGACCCAGGAAGCTCCACTGGAGTTCATTAAAGAAGGTCCCCAGCATAGTGCCAGGAAGATCAAGATGCCTGATGAATTCAAGGTAGTTCTACTGACTTTATTGTGGGCAAGTAAAGAACATGTCAGATGAGATACTTTTCTTTTATTTTCTAGTCCTGCTTGTTACTGTCTTGTCTGCCGTTTTGCTCCAAAAAACAAAAAAAAGGGAGGGGAGGGGGAATGCTGAAGTCAAGTCAAGGATATGTTTCCTCCCTAGATTTCTCCAAATCCTCCTGTCATTGTGTCTGGGATGGGAGTAACATTGTTCTAGTGGGTCCAATTGCATGGCAGGGCAGATATATAGGACACTACCAGGAAGCTTGGCGGTTATATATACTGTGTCTGTATATATAGGACACTGTGATGATATAAATGGTGGTTATATATAATGAGCAGACTGTATGGGAATTAGGCTCAGAAAGTCTATAGCATAGAGCAGTCAGGATAAGGTTGATCAGGGGCTCCAGTCCATTCCACCTTCTTAATATAGGAATGAAGAGGCATTCAGTGACACTGAAAAGGGAAATTTCCAAACTAATAAAAGCATTTTTTCCGTTTCCTTTTCAGAGTGTAATTAAACCTTAGAACTCATTGTCATAGGATGTTACAAATGCCAAGTATTTAAAAGGAACATCAGAAGAGGGCCTGGACATTCAAGAATATCGTGGCTTTCAAGAATATACAAAGGTAGAAGAATTAAGGGCAGAATTATTTCTGAGAGGGTAAAGAATGCCGCATTGTAGGCCTGCAAGACCATCTTAATGTTAATAGTTAGGAAGAATAAACTAAGGGACACTGATGATCCTATGCCTCTCAAGTGGGTTTTTGACCTTCATCCCAACAGTTGGTACTGAACTGTACCGAGGACAGAATGGCACGCCAGATGGACCCTAAGAGTGACCCCTCGAGATTTTGAACTTCCTACATTAATGTTTTCTACATTCTCCCCACGAAAATATCGATTTGACAACGGGCCAGTGACCAGCTTCTACCTATCAATCAGTTAGCATTTTCCTGGGTATCCTTGCCAAACCAGCTAAGAACCGGTCTCCCTGGCTGGAAGAGCCCTGCATCCTTTCCTTCGCTAGTCCCCCTCCATAACATCTGGGGTCTCCTGTGCACAATGGCACCATGGTGACAGAGTTTATCTTTCTGGGGTTTACTAATATTGAAAGACTCCGTGTCTTCACCTCCACAGCAGTTTTCCTCATGTCCATTCTTAGGTTGGTGGGGAACGGGCTTATTATTATAACAGTGATGGTTGAGTGCAGGCTCCAGACACCCATGTGTTTCTTCCTGAGCAACCTCTTCTTCCTGGAGATCTGGTACACCACTGCTGTCTTCCTGAAGATGCTCTCCAACCTCTATACTTTAAGGGCCACCATTTGCTTCTACTGCTGCATGGCCCAGTCCTACTTTCACTTCTTCCTGGGCACAGAAGGGTTCTTCATCCTCACAGCGATGTCCTTTGATCGCTACTTAGCCATCTGCAAGCCTTTGAGATACACTATCATTATGTCCAGGAAGGCCTGTTTCCAGCTGCTCCCTGGGGCTTCATGGCAAACCTGTTGCAGACAGTTATTGTACTCAGGCTGCCTTTCTGTGCCTGCAATGTTATCGATCACTTCTATTGTGATTTTGGGCCCTTCTTAAAACTATCCAGTGGAGACATCAGCCACATTGAGTTTATGGGCATGGTGGCAGT
Organism: Caiman crocodilus; assembly: GCA_030014935.1. NCBI lineage: Eukaryota > Metazoa > Chordata > Crocodylia > Alligatoridae > Caiman > Caiman crocodilus. Next base: position 181,806 of record JAGPOW010001122.1, on the reverse strand, counting down.
AGTGCTAGTACTCTGGAGTTCACTCCTATTTGCTCATCGTCATCACCATCATAAGGATCCCTTCTGCCAGGAGGCGCCAGAAGACGTTTTCCACCTGTGCTCACCATCTGACTGTGGTTGCAATATTCTCTGGGGCTATCATGTATATGTATCTGCAGCCCACAGCACATGCCTCCTTCCAGCACAACAAGCTGGTGTCCTTGCTTAACACAATCATAACACCTGTACTGAACCCTTTCATTTACACTATCAGAAACAAAGAAGTGAAGGATGCCTTGAGGAAGGCTGTAAGAAGGAAGCCTTGGGGGGTTCCAGCCACAAAAGACAGTGGTTTGTGGGGCAATGGGCCGGCTTTTCAGTCAAAAGTGAGATGACCCCAAGACACTGAGGGTCCCCAGGGTGTCAGAAGCTGCAAGATGCCAGAGCTCTGTTGAAGACCAGAAAGTACCTTTGTGTTAAGAATAATTAGAGTAAGTTTTCCATTGGAAAGGACCATAACAGAATGCATCTAGCTGTCCATACATCTTGGGTTGGCCAGGACAGTCCCAGCTTTCAGAGGCTGGTCCTGGCAGGTCAATGAAAATTAAAATAAGCATCTCAGGTGAAGAGGCAGAGTGGCAGGAGTTGTGAAATTGGAAAGCCTAGCAGGCAGCAAACTTGCCCTAAAAAAATGTTAGTTTGATTAGTGGAATGACCATTAACACTAATTGTTACTTCACAGGTGATTGTCAACACCTAGGAAGTAAAGAGCAATGGGCCATTACGGAGTCATTAATGAGTCATTGACTCCCTTAGCTGCCTGAATAGCAATGCCAGAGCAGCCCACCCCTGCCCCCATATGCAGCAACTTCAATGGATTTCACATTGTCCTTTATGGTCACCCTATCCTTTCATCGGTCTACCCATTTCCATTCATACTCATCCATCCATCCCCTACATGCTCCTCTACATCCACCCAACTCTATCTGGTACCTGAATATATTATAAATGTTCTGGAGGGGGAAATCACTAAAAGCCTTAAGTTAAGTTTTCTCCTTTACTTTCTTTTAAGGATCAGGAATTGTGTCTAGTTAAGTTTATATTTAGCATAGGAAAGCAAAGCTGAATGCTTAATGTGGAAATGAAATGGGTCCCAGGCCTGTCCAGGTCCTGGACCTCTCACCAGGTGAGACTATCTTACACTCTCTGCATTAGTTCTCAGATTATTTCTATGTGTTTCAGACATAAGAAAGAGATTTGGAAGAGCAGCCGCATGGATACCAGAGATTTCAGGACCCAGGGAATATAAGAATCATCAAGTCTGGTGTAACAGGCTCTCTACCTGCATCCACTGTTTCCAGCAGTAACACGATATACCATAACTGGAATTATGGGAGACGGTGAAGACCAGAAGTAATGGCGCCTGGTATTCGGGTCTCTCCTCTTATCTGGCACAGAGACGTCGCTGACCTCATGCATGTTGCTTCAGAACGTGATGTCTCCATCTCGTCTTTCCCTCCATTATTAAAAATATAAAACTATAACATTAGGAAGAATAAACTATGGGATACTAATGATCCTATGCCTCTCAACTGGGTTTTTGACCTTAAGAATATAGTTCATTCTTCAGGAAGCAGTTGTCTTTTGTCTTGAATCTTGAATAAATGAGACTATAACCTGTCCGGCATTTAAGCAATTATAATTATTGTTAATTGTCAAATGTATTATTGTTGTCATCATTACTATGACATGCATCCTGAATAAAAATAATGAAGATTGTGAGTGACAGATATTATGCATTCTTAGTAATTATTTTTACTGCTAGATGGATAATCCCCTTAATCACAGGTGCTGAGTCTGAGTAATATGAATATATATTATTACATTTCTTGTTGCCTTTCAGGTCCCAGTTTAGCTCTTCTTACCCAGAAGGAACCTGAAATCTAGAATCCTGGCCTCTTTCAGACAGATTTGAAAGAGACACCTGGGCGCTCTGACATGGGGAGTTTCTGGTCACTGCTTTTTTTTTTTTTCTCTTTTCCTGGTAATGCAAGATGGACATAATTCTGAGCCAGCTGATTAAGATAACAAAAAATATTATAGAGAAGGCAGATCGAGCACTTAGATTCATGCTGTCACATTATAAAAGATTAAAAAAAAAAAAGGACACAATGAAATGGAAAAGCAGCAAATGTTAAACTGTGAAAGCAATTACAGACGTTTGCCCATGTGATATACAGGGAGATCCGAACATCGTTCTCTGTCTGCCAAAAAAGCTGATACATTTGGCACTTACATACAGCATGCAGGTCCATGTTTGCTTTCTGGTAGAACAGCCCTGGAAGCCCTCCAAAAAACGTGGAGAAAAGAGGAAAAGAGCCCGTCCATCTTTTGTTCCAATAAGCTAGTGGGTAGGCCAGCAAGAGGGAGACCAGGACACAGGTCACATACTGCCTCTCACCAGCTCTCCTTTTCAAGCTGAGCCACTGCACTTTATATTTGACAATCGCTGGATAAAATGGATGAACAGTAGGGAACTACTATATTCAAGAGCCCAGGTTCAAAGCTAGATCCTCTCCCTTTCACGTACCCTCTGGTTTTCTCTCTCTTATTTTGACCCCATGCATCTCCCTTCCTCTGCTCCTCAAAGGGCTAGTCTCAAGTCGCGGGTGCTAGAGAAGACTGGGCATTGCCGAACCTGGGGCCTGGTTATAAAATGGAAAAACGAACCACCTCTAGGTGACAGGGGCCTAAAACAAGACAAAAGGTGTGGGACTCACTGAGATGCATGGTGTGGAAGAAGGGAGGCCTAGCTGGGGCCCTTGTTTCCCAGCAGGGTAGAAACTACTGCATTGCTCTCCATCTATTTTATTCAAGGACTATTAAATGCAAGGAACAGTGGCTCAGTTTCTGTGGGAGGGATGTTGAGGGTACTGGGCAGTGCTTGACCTGTTGCTTGGTGGTGAAAGCACTGTGCTGGGAAGCTGAAGAAAGCCACGCTAAAGCTCCCTTCATATCATCTGCACCCGTGGTACATTTCTGATACCTCAGGGGAAACCAGGGTAGGAAAGAAGTAACCTTACACAAGCAAAGAAAAGAAAACAGATCCCTACATGTAACCAGCTGAACCCCTGAAGCATTAAGGGCTTTTAGGATAAGAAATCCATTGCCGTGACTCCCATCTCCCTGATGTAGCCATTAAAGAGCATGGCGCCATCTGTATTTGTGTAGGACATAAGATATATATTTTAAAGGGGTTTAGGAAAGAAAGAGGGGCTGGATACCTTGTGTGGCTGGAATACAGGATTGGAAGTGACCTCCTGGGTCACTGAGTGGAATAGGTCTACCTATTCCAGGTACTGGGCCACAACACCCCTGTCTTAAATCAGTGAAATACATCTTACAACTATTTTAAAGTTGCATGATCCTATTGCTGGTGAAAATGTTCCTCAGACAGTCACCGCTTGGACAGTTCAGACTCTTCTCCAGCCTCCTCTTAGTCATGGCCAGTTTCTACCCATGTGCTCTTTTGCTGAAATTGCTCTGGCACGTAAGCGGTCTTTTTTATCCCCTAACGTTTATCCTTTCAATGCAACTACTGAAAACAATGACATCCCCTCTCAGGCTTCCTTTTGCTAGGTGAGGAGGAAAAGGACTGCTAGAGACGAGCTCCTGGCTAATCAAGTCTCCTCTTTCAAGGAAAGCTTTCCACTACCCTGATCATCCTAGGAGCTTAGGATACTCCTCCAGGCCAGGCTCTGGGATTGAATGTAATTCTTAAAAAAATATAAATCGCTGGTGGAAGGGAGAAAGAGGAGAAAGCATGCTACCACTGAGCCACGAAGCCTAGTATTTCTTCTCTCTACTTGCACCAGCTTGAGCTCACCCTGAACATGGATGACAATGTTTTAATTGTCTTTTTGGAAGATACACTTAATCAAAATTATAATGATGAGTTCCAAGGTAATTAGATGCCAGTTAAGGGCCTCTGGTGTGCAGAGCCGCAGAGCAGATGATGTAGGGGTCCTTTCTGAAATTAAGCTGTGAAACTCTTCAACCTGCTTGGTCCCATCTTTTTAGAGGCACTGATCTGCCTTGAAAAAATCTGTTCTTTGGTCTCTTGGTGACTCAATTCACCGACTGTACATGGGAGATAATGGAACTTCCCTATCACCTAGGGTTTTTGTGAAAATAAATGCATTAAAAACGAGGAGACAGGCACAGAGGAAAGCCATATATGCATGACAGACAGGTCAGCTAGAGCCAAATTCCCAGCAAGGGACAACAGAGTTAAAGTCCTGCAGGTCTGAAGTTCTGTGGAAGGTGGCATTCGACATCTGATCTAGAACATCCTGAGCTGGACAGAATCAGTACAAACTATCATAGCAAATAAAAGTTGATAGAAGATAAACCGAACCCCGAGTGGGAAGAGACCCTGATGCATAGGAGATACAGTAATTGAACAGTCCCATTGATCAATAAATTAAAAAGGTGCATGGTATCGTACATGATTGATTATGGGGACAGCATACATGATGGTGCAGCCAACACCTGGTACACGAGACAGAAAGGTATGTAGGAACATTGCACTTGTAATGATCATTAACCAGCAAATTGTAGGATGCAATGATGCAGGCTTGATAAAAGCACTTGTAATGTATAGACAGTAGATTTGAAATACACTTCACATGTGTGTTCAGCCCCATGCAATCCCTCCTCCCTGATGGCCAACCTCATCAACTGATTGATAGTTTGAATAGGCCCACAGAAGCTATTTGACAGCGTAAACTTAGTTTAGCCTTTATTCATATTGAATTGTGGTAGGACATGATAGGTCCTGGGAGGCAACCACAAGCTGCTGAACCTCTACGCAGATCGTAGGGCTTCAAAGCTGACCTCTTCCTCACCTAACACATGTCATCTTGGGTGGGCTACTTAGCACCAGAAAACGGCATTTATGTGCCAAATGGACAATGAGTGCATCAATCAGTTCTTCTGCCAATATCAGATTTGGGGACTGATTTTTCCAAGCCTTCAAGGAACTGTAAATGTACATCTCCCACTGAAAACCAGTGAGATTTGGAAGCCTCGGTGCCATTTGTACCTATGGAAAGCTATCTTTAAACCTCTTACTGTTCCTTTATGTAAAACAAGGATTAAAGGAGTTTCAAGGACAGTACAATTAATATTAATAAGATGTTAGGGATACAGGATAGGAAAGGGTCTCTTGGGCTATCAAGTGCAGTCCCTCACATGCACAGAACCATTTACTCAGGAAACCCCCCAAATCAACACTTCAAACCCTCACTTGCAACTACAAAGTGCATTATAAGAAACAGCAGGAGTACCCTTTAATGTACCATATATAAAGGCAAGGAGACATGAAGGCACTGTCAATGTGGTACCCTTCAATGACAGAGAAATATTTGGCTCAGAAGTTCATAGAAGCTGGATTGACTCAGTAGTATCTCTTAATGGACAAACCCTGTTATTGGGGGAGAGGTCAGACAAGCTTTCAGACCTGAGTGTAAAGTCCCCGGCAATCTGACCTAAAGGAAAAAAAAAATCCTTCCTAACTCCAAATTTAGGGATTAATGCAACCCTTAACTGAAGGGAAAGGCCTTCTATCATGCAACATCTGAATTTAAGTGCCAACGGGAATATCATTACACCCAAGTCAAAAGCTCCCACCCATAACCATGGCTAACGTCCCTATGCTTCAGTGGGAAATGAATTGCTGTCCCCTTCCCTCCCCTCCAGAAGCTCCTCCAGGATTGTTCATGAAGAGCAAGCTCACACTTATCTCCTGGCCTCTATGGTCCACCAACAAACAGCCCAAAACATGCATTTCCCAGGCACCCTCCATTACATGGTTCATAAGTCACACTGATAATTGAATCAAAGCCTCCAGACTTAGCAGAGTTCTCCATGAAGGTATCATGTTCAGTCTTAAAGTAATCCAGGCTCTTTCGGCCATGCAGCTCCACCCAGAAAACTAGTCCAAAGCTTCGTTATGATCATTAGAAAAATAATTCCCATTATCCAGGCAAATGTTTTCACAAACAGTTTGTAGAAATTTGATCTCTTGCTTAATATGTTGTTTTTCAGCATAAAACCCCACTGTTTTCCCTCCCCAGGATTCCCCTAAAAATGCTTTTTATGTAGAGATGGTAATGCCATGGCTTTTGGCTAACTTTTTGGCCAAAAATGGGAATTTCAATGCAAAGAAAGAAGAAAGAAGAAAGAGAAAGAGGGAGAGAGAGTGAGGCGTTGAAACATCAAACCTTAATGATTTGTGTTACCTGCTTTATAGGTCAGGTACTACAGTGATAGAAGCCAGCAGCTAGCTTAGACAAAAATGAATAACCTTGAAACATACACAATGTGGAGAGAGGAATGTAAGGAATCAGTGTGACCTGACATTTCTTTTTGGTGGTGTTATTTTTTTAAAATAACTTAAAAACTCCTGTGATTACCTAAAATTTTGAAGAGGGAGGAGAGGGGGAACATATTGACGGTAAGTAAAAAATGACGCAACAATCTTTCTTAGCTGGTTTTTTTAATAATTTTGAGACGGTAGTCTTGTTTGATCAAAAATATCTTCTGTGATAGACAATATCACTCACTAAGAAGCCTACCACAAAAAAGAAACAGGTGTTGAAGGATTATTTCTGTCCCTTGTCAGGTGGTTTCCATGAAAATGTAATGTCTTTCCCTCAAGTCACTTCAGTGCATATTCTTGCTTTCACACAACTCCAGTATAGTAACCACAAGACTCTGCGTCTTTCAAAGTACGCTCATCCGCCTTTACTGAAAATCACAGGTGTTTTCAGTCTGACATATGTTCTCCAAAGCTAACTGTCTCATTGAAGCTTGTATGAGAACGTCGTTTTAGTGATGGTTTCAAATATTATTGTTTAAGCTTCAAAGTAGAGAAAAAAGAAAAAAAAATTATTTCGCCTATGGTGTTACAGCAACAGGGTGAAGTTTATCATTTAAAATCAATGGAATTTGTGGCCAATATATGCCGTCTGCAGATTTGGTTGCAAGTCTCTGACAACCTAAAGAAGTGCAGAGAATGGACTGGAAAGGAAAAGAAGTTACATAATACAAAATGATCCTTGTGAATAAACCTGTATAACCTAAGCATTATTTGTGACCAACTGCCTCTCCACCTTGTGTAAAGAAAGGGCTAGACTATTAGTTGGTTTAATAGTCATAGTATCAAAGACATCCCTAGCTCATGCCAACAGACCAGCCACTATAAAACAGTTGAATACCACTGGAGTTAACAGAGCAATGTCCAGGTACCCCAGCTGAGAATATGCCAATGGGTAAAGTTTACTTTGTTACAGAGAACCGTCCTAAGCCCTATGAATCATTTGAAGTCAACGCAGATTCAGTTAGTACAGTAAAAATGGGTCAGTGGTGCATAAGCCTTGTGTTGACCCTTAGCTCAATAACTATATGTCAAAAATAGTAGGGAACCTTGGGAGAAAAAGGCAATGTCTTTAAGTCCTTTAGGATTCTACTTTCCTAACTCTGAGCAATGTTTTTTGCCGCAGTTAGGCCAGTTGCATTAATCACATCTGCTTGCAGAGGAAGAAGCCATTCCAAGTAAACAGGGTTGGTGGAAATGGGGATATCTGGCACGACAGCCTCAAAGGGCACATGTAGACAAAACAGGGGCCCTAAATTGAAGGGGTGGGTTTTAAAAAACACCATTTCAATTTAAGGCTGATTAAACCCCCGTGTGTTGTGCGCACACCCTGCTGACTGACTTGCCTGTCTGGCAGGGAAAGGAGGGATAGCTGCCAGTGGGTTGAGCGGCCCCACGGGTGGCACCTGCCTGCAGGCACCCGGCTCAGGGTGTCCCAGGGTGCACCGCAGTAACAGAGGGAAGCACCAGGCCCCAGCGCAGCTTAGGCAGGCAGGCAGACTCCAGAGGGGAGAGAGAAGGGGTGGGTGCTTTTCTTGGCTTGGGCTGCTGTCAGGCTACCTGCAGGGCTTTCTGCAGAGCACCTAAGCTTCATGGAGCCCGGTGCTTCACTCCATGGCTGTAGTTTGCTGCACACCAAGCCATGTAAGGCTCATTATGTCACCGAATTTCCTACAGTGGCTGGAATTAATGCAGAGTGACACCATGAATGCAGTGGAAAAGCATTTAAACTGCTTTAAAGTGCTGTGCACACATGCCTCTCATTTCATCTGCACGTGGCCAACAACCCAGACAAATTCTCAGTAGAACTGAAGTTAAACAAATGTAATTCACCGTTGGAACCATGGCACACCCCATCACTTGAAGACTGCCATCCCAGATGATAGCATAGGATCGCAGGAAATTAAGGATGAAAGGAACCTCACAAGGTTATTTAATACAACCCCCTGCTCAAGGCAAGTTCATCCCTGATCAAACCATCCCAGCCAAGAGTCTGCCTAACCTGCTCTTTGAACTTTCCAGGCATGGATATTACACAATTTCTCTCAGTAGCCTGTTCCAATGCTTGACTGTCCTCGGAGTCAAAACCTAAAAATCCCCTGCCACAGATTGAGGCCATTCTCCTAGTCCTGTCCCCTACATCAGTGCTTCCCAACCTTTTTTTTCCTCTGTGGACTGGCATGGGAGTGGGATGTGGTGCACGGAGCCAGCTGTCTCCCTCCTGGGGTTGCCCTACCCCTCAGCTTTAACCCCACATGTGACTGCCAGGGGCAGAAACTGCCCACCTGGATGGACAGATGGAGGTCTAAGCAGGGGGACTCGTACCATGACCCAACAGCCAACCTTTCACAGCCCAGTTCCAGGCCACGGCCCAGTGGTTAGAACCTCTGCCCTACATCCACAAAGAAAAGACCATCTCCATTCTCTCTGTGATCACCCTACACATGTGAAAACTTATCACACCTTCCTCCCACCCCAAGTCTTCTCTTCTGCAAACTAAAATCACCCGAGCTGTTTCAGCTTTTCCTTGCAAGTCTTCCCTCCCAGACCCATAACCATTTTGTCACTCTGCACTGGACTCATTCAAGTCTGTCCACATTCATCTTTAAATGTGAGGTCTAAAACAGGACACAGTACTCCAGGTGAGGCCTCACCAGCACTGAATAAAGTGGAAAAATCCCTTCCCCTGTCTTGCAGGTGACATACCACAATAATTCGACCAAGTCTGTTCTTGGCTTTTTTGCAACCAGGACACACTGATGCTCATATTTAGCTTATGGTCCACTATAATCCCCTTCTCAGCAGTACTGCTGCCTAGTCAGTCACTCCCCATTCTGCATTAGGGCACGCAGTTATTCTGTGTCACGTGCAGGGCTTTACACTTATTCTTATTGAATCACATCTGGTTGATTACAGAGCAATTCTCTAATCTATGCAGATCATTCTGAATCCTACCACTACTCTCTAAAGCATCTATAACTACACCAAACTTGGATGTCTTCAGTTCAGGTTAACTTTTCTGACTCCTGACCTGTGCCATAGAGGAGGTCAGGTGAAAGAACCATGAAGGTCTCTTCAGTCCTTCAGGTCTAAGCATTGAGAGAGGAGAAAAATCATTTAGGCTAATGAACAATGCTGATACAGGAACAAAATAATCAAATGAAGCCTGGGGTGGCCTAACAGACTATCATGGTTAAACCAGGGCATTTTCTATAGCCAACAGTACACACAGAAGCCAAAATCATGTCCATTTGCCTTTGGTGTCCAACTAGGAATCAGTAGTTATTTAACCTAAAGGCAGTTTCCAGCATAAATCCAGATTGAGTCTTAAACTCATTATTGCTTCAGAAAAGCAAAAATACATTGGATGTGCTCTTCCATGGTGAAGACTGTAGAACTGCCCAGGGCTAAATTTAAGGAGGACATTAAATTGAGACCTTTAACCTACAGAAAAGCGAGATGTGGGGACAGGGTTGCAGCTTTGCATCATTCTAATTCGTGACACAATACAGGGATGCTATCTTCCTTGCTCCACAGCTGGGAAACCGAGACACAGGACTATGGAAGGCCAGCTTTCAAAGGGACTAGGGAGGTAATGACTCTGACATGTCCTCAGGGAGATTTTAAGAGGTGATTTAGCATATTAGGTGTCCAGGTACCATAAGTATTATCTTATCTTGCTTATGGTATTCTAGCAGTCTCACTGGAGCCCAGATCAAATTCTTCCTTTGTGGATTAAACAAAACTTACGTGCCTAAAGAAGCCACGTGCCAGTGGGGTAGATGCTGTCCCACTGCTCTTTTTCCAATGACTTTTGAATGCAAAATGCAGAATACCACTGGAGGTAGGAATGGGGTCTCAAGCCCCCGAGGTCCCCTATCCTTCCAGGGCAGAGCTGACCTCACTAAGCCATACTCCTTTTGCTTTGCTCTCTAGTGCTAGCTTCTACAAGAAGGCAGGAGGATGCTTTGGGCAATGCCTAATCCATGGCCTCGTAGTTAGAGCACTTCAGCTAGGATGGGGGAAATAGAGGTTCAGATCCCTTCCATGCGAAAGGGCCCAGAGCTTAGCACACCCACTCCTGGGGAAAGTGGCCTAACCACTAGGCTACGTGTTTAAAAGATGGAATGATCTTTTTCTATCATCTATTTGTGACTCACGTGGAGCTACATGCTTTCCCAGAGAGGAGTGGGATCTAAAATCCATGAAAAAGGCTCTTATATCCATCTGAAGGTAGAGGCAGGTCTGGATCCTCATTTCTGTCTTCCTCAATGTATTTAAAACTCTGGCCCAAATGGCATTGATGGCCCTTCCTTAGAAAATATAACTTGCTTATCAGGAGCCCAATTGCTTCCACAGAGATGGCTTAACATTCGGCAAGGTGTTGTCCAGTGGGAGTAAAGCTGTTTGGAGCTGGTCCCAGGGAAAGCAGGGGGTATGCTAGTCATGCCTTACAGAGGGGTAAATCTACGTCTGCTCGACAGACACAGAGAGCTTATTTTGCTACAACTAAAAGCACTCCAAAGCTCAAAGCTGTCTCCAAATTAAAGAAATGCCAGGCTATTTGAATTGAGGCATTATTAGATCCGATTTGATTTTTCTTTATGAGAGGAATACTGTTTTTCTTTTTCTGTCCTTTTGTTTTGCTGCTGTTGTTTTTTTATGGCAAGGGGTTTAAAAGTTACATAAACAGCTTAAAATGGGGGTGGGGAATAGATCTGGGTGTTTCAGATGGGGGGGGTTTAAGCCCTACACCTCTTGACAAATAAAACAGTATTTTGGACCAAAAATCCAGCTGGCCAAAACAGTTGTATTGCATAAAAATATCTTGATGATGAAGAAATGGCAACCAATTAAACTGACTGGTGAATTAGAAAGCCAGAAGGAACCTATTTGACCTCATGTCATCAAGCTTCTTCTTCAACCTAGCCCAGATCACTGATCAGGATTAATTCCAGTCAGAATGGGTTATTTTCTGGGCATGAAATGTTGATTACAGAAGAAACCACCATGGACATAAGTTGCTTTTCCTCCTGAATGATACCTCCTATTAAAAAAATGTGCACCTGATTTCGAGTTTGAATGTGGCAAGCTTCATTGCATCTTTTCATATTCTTAGCCTAGTAGATTGAAGACACCGTGATGATCACATTTCTTGTCACTGTACAGGCTTCATCCTCTAGGATCACACTATCCCTTTATCAAGCTAAACAACATGAGCTCTTCAAATCTGGTGTGGAAAACATGGTTTTCAAACAATAATGATTTCTGATAACAAATCTAGTAGTATTATTATCATCATCATCATTGTTTGCCCTTCCTCATCTGAGATCTCAAGGAGGATTGGGAAGGGAGTGAGGGAGGAATAGAGTTGCCAGCACAGGTTTATTTGATTAGGCTTGGATTTGGTGACACTAGTAGCTGTAGCAGTATTTCAGTTTTAGAAGTTGAAAGGTTTTTAGGCCAAAAGTTACTGTTAGAGTATTGATTGTGGTTTTCTAAATAAATTAAACCAGAGAATCCAATTTGCACGGTTGTAAGCCTCCTTCATCAATTGAATTCACAGTCCTTTAAAACAAAATGTACACTCACACACACTCATTTCCTTGCCTTCTATAATATCTGGGAGATAATGAGTTCTGCAGACATCCCAATTATAATTGTCGTGGTTTAATTACTTTTTCTGTCCTCATTAAAAACCATGCATTGAACTGGTGACAATTCCGTGAGCTAATTTAGTGACGCTCAGCAACACAGCTGTGCCCCCCCCGCCCCTTTTCCCATCCATTTCTGGCACAGAATTTGCACTGCCGGACACCAAAGCAGGGGGTTTTTTGTTTTTTGTTTTTCCACCGTGTCTCTCAATGTGATACAGAAAGCACCAGCTTGTCAGCTGTGATCTCTCTGACCCCTTTCCAGTAAAAAGCAAGCCCTGTGTTTATTTCCATGTGGGAGAAGGTCCCTAACTGACAGCCCTGAGCTAATAATAACACTTTGCAACAGCTGAAATCAATCATCTGTGCAGTTCAGAGCAGAGCTCAACGTGCATGATTCATTTCTGTTTCCTGTCTGCCCCAAGCATCTGTTGATCAACTCCACTCCTGAAAGCACAGGCTGAGGCACTCAAGGGTAATTTTAGCCACTACTTGCAAAGTAGCTTTTGGCAGTCAGAGTGCAAAGGATGAGGTTCTGGTCTCACTTAACCCAGTTTAATTATTATTATTATTATTATTATTATTATAGTTCCATAGCATTCAAAGCCTGCTGGGATCACCATATCATCCTCCCTTACCTCCTGCATATCACTGACCACCTACATATATCCCACATCAATCCTAAACTTTCATCCCCTCGCATATCCTGTGTCAAAGAGCTGCACACCCAAGAAGGGCATTCGTATCTGGATGGGACAAAAGCTAATTATGATCATTAGCTACATTAAAATGCGGTTATTTGATGGGATAGCCACTGGCATCTACGTGAAACATAGCGTTTTAAAAACAAAGGGCCCAGGCAAACCATTGTGTTACTTCAACCCTGAGTTAGAATAAACCATGTTAGTTGTCAGGAAACTAAGCCAGGGGCCAAAAGCACAGACGAGACAAGACAAGGTGCCACCGATGTCTTTGCTACCATAGGGAAGTGATTGAGATATCCCATCATTATCTGTTGTAGCACATTCAAGACTCAACTGAGATGCAAGCTGCCTTCTCCCAGACACTTGCCATGCTGTGTATGGTGCATGCTCCCGGTAAGGAGCTGACCTTTCTGCCATGTAGTGTGGGACAACCTAGCAAATAAGAGACTAAGAAAAGATCATCTCCATTCTCTCTGTGATCACCCTTGACATGTAAAGACTCATCAGATCCCCCCCGGCAAGTCTTCTCTTCTTCAGGCTAAAACCACCCTAGCTTTTTCAGCTTTTCTCCATAAGTCTTGCCTCCCATAACCATTTTGTCACTCTGCATTGGACTCCTTCCAGTCTGTCCACATCCATCTTTAAATGTGAGGCCCAAAACAGGGCACGATACTCCAGGTGAGGCCTCACCAGTGCTAAATAGAGTGGGAAAATCACTTCCCCTGGCTTGCAGGTGATAGTCCACAATAATTCAACCGAGTCTGGTTTTGTCTTTTTTGCAACATAGACACACTGCTGCTCATGGTTCATTGTACGGCCTTATGGTCCACGGTAACCCCCAGGTCCTTCTCAGCAGTACTGCTGCCTTGTCAGTCATTGCTCATTCTGCATTAGGGCACACGGTTATTCTGGCTGAAGTGCAGGGCTTTGCACTTATCCTTGTTGAATCACATCTGGTGGATTACAAAGCAATTCTCTAATCTATGCAGATCACTCTACCACTACTCTCTAAAGCATCTGTAACTCCACCAAACTTGGATGTCTTTATTAGCTCAAGCTAACTCTTCTGCCTCCTGACCTGTGGCATACAGAAGGGCAGGTGAGATAACCATGAAGGTATCTCCAGTACTTCAGGTCTGGATTAGCACTACTTTTTCACTCTTGCTTTTGTCATAGACTTCAGGCAGCACAGTAGGCCAGTCCTCATAGGCCTAACTGCTACTGAAATCAACCCAAGTTGCACATGCAAACACCTCTGAGAACCCATTCCTCAGTTTGCTGTCAGTAGAGAAAGGGCTTGCAGCTCTTCCATAGCCCAAAGAGGCCTTGTGAGATACTCAGACATGGAAACAGGACCTCTGATGCTTTGTCAGTAGCAACTAGAAGAGTTGGAAACTCGGGTCCTGTGGGAATCCCATTGGATCTGGCTGCCACCGACAGTGACCCAGAGGACTGAGACTTCAACTAAAAGCTTAGCAATCCTGAGCTTTGGTTCTGGTTTTGTCTAGCTGAAGGGCTCTGCACTTCTGCATCTGACTGCTGCAAGCTGTAAAGGGAGAAGGGTAGGAGACAGATCAGTCTGAACGAGATATGAAGAAATGTTCTTCCCCTTACCATCCACCCTCTGGCATTGCGAGTGACAGGATAGACAGGCCCATGTTGAGACTCCCCCAAAACATTGATTAGACAATGGGCGGGGGGAAGGGGTGAATTACGTAGCACGCACAATACACGTTAGGAGACTGCAAACAAAAGGACTCGACTCACCCAGAACGCAAGGGACACGCTCGAGAGCCAGATGCCCTCTGGTCTAACATGCCACTTTCACCCCCAAAAAATAGTTGGAAGGAATTTCAGGCCCCGCCAATATGTGCTACTGAAACCAAGGGTGCAATGACAGACTGAGCAATGTATTGTTGTTCTCGTCCATCTCTCTTCTGTGCCTTCAGACTGCCTTTTTTCTTGTTCTTCATCTGGAAACTCTTTGGGACAGGGAGCTTTGTTATGGACTGGGCTTGCACAGCATCAAGCTAAAAGAGACTGTAGACATTCCCAGACCAATTAAACAGGCAACACTAAAAGCCCAGATACAAATAATGATTTGGTCCAAAACAGCTTACTCTAAAGATGAACTGAATCGACCGAAAATACTAGAATAGCACACAAAGCACTCTTATAAAGTGCTTTTTACCCATATATCCCCAGGCCCTTTGCAAAGAAAGTAACTATGATGACTAAACATCATTCTTCAGTCCCATAATGAAACTTTTGAACCCTCCCAGAAGCCATTACTTTAGAGAACTGGAGTTAATTTGGGACAGGTAGGATTGATTCAGAAGCTCTTTGAATACCACAGAGAGATTAACTTTGTGCACTGACCCAGCTGGGCCCAAACCTTCAACTTAAGTTTGGTGATTCACACTAAAGTATGTGCATTACAGAAGAAAACTGCTTCTAAAGCAACACTCTTCACTATATTGGTTGAGTATATTTAGAGGTATGGGTCTTATTGACTAACCCCCATTAATGCTATTGAATAATTTGGGCCTCCATCAATTCAGTAGAGTGGGTTTATTTGAACCAAGATATTTCTGCCAGGTGAGTTCCTTATGGGTGCTAATCACTTGTTCTGGTGGTATTCATCTCTAAGATGGTTCTGGTACTAATTACCAGAACCCAGTGCTGCTTTATGGGGCCAGGCCCATTTACCCTAGCTGGAGACTTCCCTTGGGCCAAAACTGTAATCTTTATTTTGCCACCAGTAGCTCCAACAGCCTGTCTGAAGTGGTTTAAAGCATCTCTGCCCAAGTGTGTAGCCATGCACGGAAATGGCAGGCCACACTAACTCCAAAGGTCACACATTTTGAGGCAAAAAGGGGCCATCACAGTATCACATCTTCCCATGAGACTTGGGCAGCAGAAGGTTACCCAAGTTTCTTTAATTTACCTAATTCACACCTTCCCAAAATGGCAGCTGACCTTAATGTGAAGGCAGCAAATCAAGCGCAGATCAGGCATTGGGAGACCTAAGTTCTGCCTGCCCCAGGAACAAGAGAAAAGCTGAACTTGAAACCTACTTCTCAAGAAGACACACTAAGCACGAGGCCGTCCATTAGGCTTTACTGAGGCCCCCATCACCCTCTCTCTTTCTGAACCTGGCATACAGCACTTTCCATTTTGATTTTATCTGCTGTGGGAAGCAGCAGGGAAGTTTCTGCTCGAAGCAGCAGGGAAGTTTCTGCTCCACTGGGGGTAAGGGGCTAGGCTAACACTCAAGGCCTACACCTATCTGGGGCGTCAACAGCCATTTTAGTAAGCCACACAAACTTGTGTTTCCTCTCCCTGGATGCTCATGCTTCCCTCTTTTGGCTACCTGTCAGCTGCAACACAAAGGCTTGCAAGGGGCTTCAGTGGTGCTTAGCCAGTGTCCTGTGGGTTAAAGCACTGTGGCTGGAAGCAGAAATTTCAGGTTCAGAGCAAGGGAGTCATTGACTCTGAATCTCCCTTTCGTGCTAGACTACAAGGCCTGGCTGGTATAAATGAGATTAGACTTCATTAGATATTTTCCAACTTTTCCACTATATCTGCATAGTTGATCCAAAGACTTTATACCCCAGCTATTTTCTTGCCTTCCTTCCTGTATAACACAGGGAACGAAATTGTGTGCAGCCAGCACCTGGTGTTTGAAGTT
>JAGPOW010001122.1:21774-43493 GCA_030014935.1 Caiman crocodilus | reverse complement strand
GCTTATATTTTATAAGAATGAAATTCAGATTTAATGCCTGAAAAGCTCCATTTGGCAAATTCTCAAAACACTTGGGTCTGAAATTTGATCTTAATCTACTAATGGGAGGATATGCAGATCTCCCACCTATGAGAACTGAAACCTAATTATCCCCTTCTGAGCCCCATTTTGAAACCCAGTACAGCTGTGTATAATTAAATTAGAGCTAAGAGTAGCATTTCTATCATTCCTTTGGAGCCAAACTCCTGCAGATGCAAGTCTGCCGTCAAAAAAGTAAACTCCACTTTCCACACCACTAATTACTTTGGTGAAGTTGTCTCAGTGTCGAAAATTCCCCCAAAGAGATGGAAAATGTCAAGACTCAAGGGCACAGTCTGATTTCCTGCATAAGCTATACAGTTTACTCCTCTAATACTATAGTGAGACAAAAAGCTTGTGTTTCATTACAACATTTACTGGAAGTTCGATCATCTTGAACTGGAAAAATGCAGATGGAGAACCCACCACTTACCCTGTAAATGTGTCTGAGTAGCAATCACCCTCAATCTTTCAATAGACAGCGTGCTCTACTTTTCATTTCTATGCGTCTGGTTTCAAATTCAACTGGCTATACTTTGCTTTGTCAGACTGAAGGGTCCTTCAGTATTAAGTATTTTTCCCTGGGATGGTCCACAGGTTATACCCTGAATTGCAATATTTGTGATAAGCAGCAAGTCTATTAAGTCACCCACTGGGGTCATTATTTTGTATCTTCATTATGTCGTCTCAAACTCTTCAGCTATGTGTTTTTCTTTGTTTCACTCCTATAATTTCAGCATTCATTTCACTACTTAAATATAAGATGGTAAAATCATCTCCCTACTTTTATTTACTACTCATCTATTCATCCTTCATATTGTCCCTTAGGCCATTTGGAAACTTATGCCATTCATCCACAGAAAGCACCTATTTTTTTCACCGTCGCTGCTTTCCACGACAGAATCTCTCTTTCTGTACATCAGTGTCACAAGCGCTCAAAAAGACAGACAGATGCCATCCGAGATGTAATGATGATGGCAATTAGTCTGACAAGGCATGCTAAAGGAGGAGGTGGAAAACCTTCCTGTGCTGCCATTCCTGGCAGGAAACAAAACACAAGTTTCTAAAAACAGTTCCCAGACTCTCTCAAGCTCATTAAAAGGGCCTGTTTTGTTAGCAGAAGTCCATAGCTACTCCGTTATTCATTAGTGTATGATATTGTCCCAGGGGCAAGTTAGCAACAAGCCCAGCTTTCTAAGATATTACATATTGTATCTGAAGAGGGGGTGGGGAATCGCTGTGCTTTTGAACTAGTGTCACAGATGCTCATTCGCACTGGCAGCGAGGGTATAAGAAACAGGGATGCCATTGTACTTTTTCACCTTTTCTTTTTTTTTAACTGAATGCACAAGACTTTCTTGGTGACAGAGAAAAGATTTATAAAAGATCAGGAATGTAGGGCATTTCTTTAAATGAGGAGCTGGTGGTGGTACTGGGAGACGGCATGTTTTAGTGTTCATTATGCTGGAAACTGTGCAAAGGAAAATACAGAACAAGCAGGCCTGTTAGCGAGAGAGAGAGAGAGAGAAAGCACTTCTGGGGACTTATTTAAACTTGCGGAAACAAATGCACACACACAAAAAAAGAAAAAGAAAACCTGTGAGTATCTGTCTGTCTCTCTGTCATTACCACTATGTATTTTAGGTTGCTTTATGAGACTTAATTATATGTTAATAAATCTGTAGGTTTATAAGGATTAAATCCATTATCCTTATAATAATAATACTTTTCATTAGAATTCTTATACTAACTATGCAGAGTTTTAATTTGTAAACCTAATGTCTTTTCTCCTCAATCACTTATATTAAGAAGATTAGCTAAATTCAATATGACTTTTAGGTTTGTGATTGCTGAACCCTAGGAGGAGCTTTTCTTTTTTATCCTCTTTTCTATCAGACATAGATGATTCTTGGTCTGAGCTTAGATTGCCATATTGAAGATCTGCCAAATAAATAGCATTAATAATTTTTTTTTGGTGTTTTGGTCTTCTTCTGGGTGAAGCAAGGTGAGGCTTATTGCTTATTATTATGGGGTACGTCTTGTTAGCTTGTGAGGTGTAACTGTCTGCGTTAGCACCTGTTAATATAGTTTCTGAGCACTTCTAGAGGTCTTATACATAGTGAACAAAAAAGTTAATATTTTCCAAATGCACAGCATTTTTGTTTCTGTTCAAAAGTTTCCAGGTGATCTTTCTGGGTATACGTACATGTTTACGGGGGTGGGGGGAATATCCCAAATCCTGAAAAGTGAAGAAGTCATTCTTTTTATTCCAACATTAATGGTATGTCTTTATTATTATTTTTTTTTTTTTGGAGGAAAGAGCAGAGGGAGTCTGATACGAGTGAAATGTCTGCACAACATCTTGATAAAAAATGGGTGAGCCCATTTAGTCTGTATTTCAGTTTGGACTGCTGGCTAGCATTTATTCATATGACATGAAAACCTGAATAGATTTGGCAACTCTCTTGCTTCATCGGATAACTTGCTGGACATGAGGCATATTCCTTAGGAGGCTGCTTCTCAGTGTAGAAGCTCGGGATGTCTAGGTTTTGTTCATGCTCGGAAAGACAGAAATATCTCGTGAGCACAAAACAGAATTGATATGGGAGCTCTGAGCCCTGTGACTGACTCTGCCAAGAGAGTCGACCTTTCACCATTCTAGCGCGCACTCTGTTTTGTATTTGGGTGTCCCAGTAAAAAAAAATGTATGTTCCCCTTCTCACTTTCTACACTGTGACCCATGGGTTGATTTTCCTGTTGATTTCAGTGGGCCTTAAATGACATCTTTCAATCACACATTTTTGAATATTGCTCATCTCTTTCCCATAACTTATTCTCAATATGTCCTTTACATGTTTCCAACACAGACGCAGCTGATATAATGAAAAACCACACCACTGTGACAGAGTTTGTTCTCCTGGGATTCACTGAGGTTTATGAGATCCAAATTCTTCTCTTCGTCCTGCTTTTGGTTATCTACCTCTTGACTTTAATAGGTAACTTTCTCATCATCTCCATCACCCTTCTCGACTACCGTCTCCACACGCCCATGTATTTCTTCCTCCGGAACTTCTCGCTCTTGGAAATCAGCTTCACCTCCGTGGTCATCCCCAAAATGCTGGTCAACCTATTATCGGCGAAGAAAACCATCTCAATAACAGCTTGTTTCATACAGTCCTTCTTCTATTTCCTCCTGGGAATTGCTGAGTTCTTCCTCTTGGCTGCCATGTCCTTTGACCGCTATGTCGCCATCTGCAACCCACTCCGCTATCCCATCATAATGAACAGCCAGCTCTGTGTCCAGCTGGTGCTCAGCTGCTGGCTGGCAAGTTTCTTCTTTGTCTTCATGACCACCGTTGTCATTACCCGGCTCCCTTTCTGTGGCCCCAATGTCATCGACCATTTCTTCTGTGACAACTCACCTCTGATCAAACTGTCCTGCACAGACACACGGTTCATCCAACTGGTTGATTTTATTTTTGCTATCATCATATTGCTGGGCACGCTGGCTGTCACCACGGTGTCTTACATCAACATCATCTCTACCATTCTGCGCCTGCCCTCAGCCAAGGGGAGGCAAAAGGCATTCTCCACCTGCTCCTCGCACATCATTGTTGTCAGCATGTTTTATGGCAGCTGCATCTTTATGTACATCCGGCCCAACCAGAGCATTGGGCTCAACATCAACAAGGGCGTCTCTGTCCTCAACACAGTGGTAACCCCTTTACTGAACCCCTTCATATACAGCCTCAGGAACAAGCAAGTACATGAGGTCCTAAGAGACACAATGGGCAAAAGAAGAAAATGACCATATGAAGAGTGTAGAAGAGATGAGCAATATTCCAAATGTATGCATGAAAGGTGTCATTTAAGGCCCACTGAAATCAACAGGAAAAAACCTTCTCTTGGGTTGGGTGGGCTTTGGATCGGACCCCTTTTTGTTTGCTTGTTCCTGTGAGTTATATGCTGCCCTTCCCAATAAAGGCCCAGAGCAGCTTAGAGTAAGAGAACAGCAGAACTTAAAAGAGTAACTAGAGTATCCAAATAAAACCAAAACCCACGTAGCAACATCGAAACCTAGCTTTGTTTGGTAGATGCCAAGCCAAAAAGGAAGGTCTTGAGACATGTCCAGGCTCAGACTCTGGCAGGCCTTCAGGGGTTGTTCCACTGACAGCCACACCATTATATTCTCCCAATGTTAACACTATATGTTCTCAGTGCCCTGAAGAACTATTTTGGCAGTCATTTCTTTAAAAGGAGGACCTAGGCACCAGTCAACCCCTTTCCTGAAAGAGTTTCCAGCCAAAGTATAGAATAAAATAATACCCAAGATGAGTATGGGATAGAGAAATAAATGTAAAATTGCAGCAGAGCAATGATGATAAAAGTTATGTATATCTAGCCCATTAATAAACTGGATACTCTTCTGGAAGGCATGCTTTTGTCAGACATTAATCATTGGTCTGGAAGCAATAGAAACTATGTGAAATCCTACAGCCTGCACTCTTGCAGGTCATGTAAGTTGAACAGCATTAGTGCCTGTCTATTTTTTGGAAGTGGGGAATAAAGGTTAAGTTAGCTTGCACAACTTAACAGGAAGGGTGAGAGAATGTAAGCTGGACCTGGGTAACAGAACTAAGAATATGGAGAGAGAAAAGCAGGCAAAAACCTCTGGTGTCCCATGAGTTTAAGATGTTCAGTTTTCTTTTTCACTGTTTTTAATGGAGATAGTTTACTTTCCAATGTCCCTCCCTGCTTCTCTACTAGGGAATGACTAAAGTGTAAGGAAAAATGCCAGGGCTATGCATACACTGTGAAACAAGTTTACCAGTATGCACCGGGTCATTTAGTTCTTAGGTTTTGCAACATTTATGTCATTGGATATGAACTGGAATGACTCGTTTAATGAGTAATATATTATCTCAAAAATTGTCCTGAGCATCCTGACATTGTCTTGGGTGTCTTTGACAAAGCACCCCACACCTTGATTGTGGGCAAGCTTGAATGGATCTTGAGAGAGCAAAAATCAGCAATAGCCCATTGCAGTCCAGCTAGCTGAAATCAGCTCTGGTTCTGACAATGACCTCTGGCTGCTCTTATTACTGTGATTTGATATTTTCAATAGTGTCTTGAGCCACCAGTCAAAATGAAGCCAGCCTTCATACACAGTGTGAAAGGGATGCTGCTGTGTGTCTCGGGAGCACTAATCTCTCCTTATGGCTCTGCCAGTGGCCAAGCCACAAGTGTGGTAATGGACCTGCTTGAGATGCCCTCCAACCCAAGAGGTGACGTACAGATGATGAGAGGATATGACCCATTCCCTTTGGCTTCTTCAGCTTCTCAGTGGGTATGGAGGAGACTTATACCTAATGTCCCTTGAATATCCCAAGACGTCAAGTGTGTACCTGCTAAGTCCTGAACCATAAGACCTACTGAACGCATGCATCTCCATTTGAAATCTCTGGGAATTTTGATTCCTCTGAACCTGTGTATTACATCAGGATGAATCCAGACTCATTCCCTCGGTTGTAAAGAGAGCAGGTAAAATAATTCCTATGATAGAGGACACGTCCTGTTGGTAAGTCTTAGAAGTCTACCGAGGACACGAATGCTTCTATTCCTCTCTGACTGCCAGAGGTACTGGGGCACAGAGAGGCAAAATGACTTCACTGAGGTCCCTCAGCAAGTCCGTGGCAGGGACCGTAGCAGAAGCCAGGCCACTTCAACAGTTCACTCAACCACACTGCTATAAAAGTGACCTTTATTTATTTGAATTATTTGGGAGGAGATGAATTAAAAAAACCTTTCAGAGTAGGAAAAAGGGCCCTCCTTGGGGGTTTTAAGATGAAAAGTTTCTCAAAGACAAGATAGACTCCTAACAAAACACATTCCTGATCAGTGTCTCGTGTGTGTGTGTGTGTGTGTGTGTGTGTGCGCGCATGCGCGTGCACGCACATGCACGCGCACGCATTCACATGCACAGAGGTACTTACATGGACTGGGCATTGTCAAACCATAAACTTCGCTCAACAAATAAAGAAAAAAAAATACTTGGGGATTCCAGGGATAAATTGGGTTGGTGTCTCTTGAGAGACCTGCTAATGAGCAATGAAATAATGCCAATGCAATATGCCTAGCTAATGTAGGAGGAACTTCTTGTTAATGCAGAGAAATCCTGCATTATCTTAAAGGACACCTGCAAAACTGACAAATCCTCCTGGTTTTTGAATTTTCCAGCTCTTTCATGCATCATTTTAAAGAACTCAACACCTGAGCTAAGACCCTGAACTCCAATAAGCTGCAGAACTTATTATTACCTTATGTAGTATCCACTTTCATTGCACTTAAGTGACAGAAGAGAGTTAGCTGGTAGCAAGAAAGTACTTTTAGAGGAGATCCTATTCTTCTGGAGTCACCCCATGTCCTTAAACACTTTTGCTAATCCTTAAGCAACAGATTCAGGACCAGATGTAATGCCTCGAAATTAAATTATTCAGATCAGGAAGATCTCATGACCGCTGTCAAATAACCCTTCCTTTGTCCATGATACAACTGGTGAGTTTGTTTCTTTCTTTTTGTTTCTGTCTTCGTTCCCTATGTCTTAGGGCTACGTGTATTTTACCGTCTGTAAGGAAGAACATGTACTCTTCTACACTCTGATGACAGGAGAGGGAGAAAATAGCTATCTTAAACTGAAAAGAGACTTGGAAAGGCAAAACTGGAACTTCAGGTATAGAAGGTGGCTTCTTCTCTGTTAAAAGGAAAATTGCCCTGTCAAATCTTTTGAAATATCCCATCCAAAAATCCTGCCTGGGGTGATGTTCACCTTAACCATAGAAATAATAATTTTCATAGTCTTCAAATAAACGGCGCCCCATGCCCTTGAGCTCTCAACATCAATAGTATGTGTGTGAGCGGAGGAAGCCATGGGCTGGAACCTATTGGATAAGCATACGCTGAAAAGGGAGTCTTGCCTTCAAATAAAACCCCCCCAAGAATTATTGGCAGTATCTCGTATTGGATCAATTGCAGCGGGATAGACTTAGGGCAGCTTTGGAGTACCAGAATACCCTTCCTCACAGCTATGGGAGAGAAGCAGACAGAGCAGAGCTAAGTGGAACGAGAGCTTGTGCACACACACAGCTACAACTTCACTTCAGCACTAATATTCTGCCTTCAAAGCCTTTTGCATTAAGTATTTTTAAAGTGGCAGAAGGTACATACCAAAAAAGCAAAGAAGTGATGTCAAGAAAGCTATGAGATCACATTGGTCATCAGGAAGTGAGGGCACATCCTTACAGCCATGTGCCTTGTGTTGGGTGGGGGGAAAACCCATTTTATTCTCTTTGGTGGGATTTTTTTTTTTTATGTTGGGGGGGGCGTTGTTTGAAATTTGGAAGTAATTAATTGCCTGACATCTGTGCGATCCCTTGAAAAACTCAGCCCACAGATACCTTGGTTCCCCGGTCAGACACTAGTTTGTAGCACCCATGCTGATGGTTTCACTACACATATAAGCAGCGGGGGACAAAAGCATGGTTTAGCTCAATCCAGTTTCCATCCAGGAAGAGCGCACACCAACTGCTGAGACTTCCTTAGCCTGACGAAGGGTTTTTGAACTCGAAAGCTTGCTTAATAACTATTCTCCAACTATTTGGGTTGGTCTAATAAAAGATACCAGATGCACCCAAGGAACCTTGTCTGGTTTAGCTCAAGGAATTCATAAAACTAATGGAGATGCTAGTGTTCATTCCATGGAAGTAAGTCTTCTTTTGGAGGGGGGTACATGAAAACTCAACAGACAGGAGATCAGAAAGGCTACTATAGACAGGTAGATGGACAGGTGTCCCACAGGCTTTTTCCACAATCACACTGTAGTTTCTTTCATTATATTGCTGTTACTGATGTTTGAGTGAGTGAGTGAGAGAGTGGGTGAGTGATACCCCACCCCTTCCAAAAAGCTTAGAGCAGCTTGTGTGCAGATAAACTTCTGAAACAGCAGCGCTCCAACGTTGAAGTTGCTGCCATTATGATACTAGAAAGCTAAACCAGCATGGTTTTAGCTTCCTTTATGAAACATAGACCAAAGAAGAAACTCTCTGCCACAATTAAGTTGCATTTTTTTCTAGAGTTTGATTGCTGGAGACCACATCCATGCAAGGAGTTTGCTTATAATGGAGATAGAAAGTATATGTTGAGACGGTTTAGGATGTAGCCGGGCTGGACCCAGTGAACCTTGCCTGCCTGTGCTGAGACGAGCACTTTGAGTGAATGTCAAATAGCTGGGGAAAAGAGCCAGGTGTGGGAATAACATTTTATTACTTGTCCTCATGAATGCTTCTTTGTCCTTACTCTGTTACTCATTGCTTTTTATTGTGTGTGCATAAAGATGAGCAACACATGGAGAACCAGACTGCAGTGATGGAGTTCATCCTCGTGGGTTTTCCCAGTAACCACCAGCTACAGCCTCTCTTTTTTGCAGTGCTCCTAATCACCTATGTCCTAACTGTAGCAGGAAACATTCTCATCATCATCATCACTGTTGTGGACCATCGTCTCCAAACCCCGATGTACTTCTTCCTTAGAAACTTCTCTCTCCTAGAAATCAGCTTCACCTCTGCTGTCGTCCCCAAAGCCTTAGGCATCCTCACATCAAACAGAAAAACAATTTCTTTACCAGCGTGTTTCACTCAAACCTTTTTTTATTTCATGCTGGGCACTACAGAGTCCTTCCTGTTAGCAGCAATGTCCTTTGATAGATATGTGGCCATCTGTAACCCTCTGCACTATACCACCATCATGAACTCTCAAGTCAGAGTCTGGCTGGTGTTGGGCTCCTGGATTGGCAGCTTTCTCCTTACTATTGGCCCAGCAATGTTGCTCTTCCAGATGCCTTTCTGTGGCCCAAATGTCATTAACCATTTCTTCTGCGATAACTCACCGCTACTTAAGCTTGCCTGTGCAGATACCGAGCTCTTGGAGTCTCTGAGTTTTGTTGTAGCTGTGTTTTCTTTGTTGGGCTGTTTCACTGTCACGGTTGCGTCTTACATTAGCATTGTCATCACAGTGATGCAAATGACTTCTGCTGCCAGGAGGCAGAAAGCCTTCTCCACCTGTTCCTCTCATCTCGTTGTGGTGTCCATCTCTTATGGCAGCTGCTTCTTTATGTATGTCAGACCCACAAGGAACAGCGAGCTGGATCTCAATAAGGGGGTTTCTGTTCTCAACACCATGGTGTCTCCTCTGCTCAACCCCTTCATCTATACCCTGAGGAACAAGCAGGTTCAGGCGGCCTTAAGGGATATTTTTGGCAAGGGTGGAGGTGTTTTCTAAGAACCAAAAAAAAATAAATAAGTCTCTCTCCTTTCTTCCTCTTTTGTTCATGATTTGAAGTCCCAGTAGTCATGGGTTTTTGGTCAACTACATTTTTGGGCATCTAAGGCCACCAGCAATAAGGGACAGGTCCATGTGCCCAGCTCTCACCCCAATCAGTACATTCTGCTCTTATTTCACTGCATTTTAGGCTAGAGCTCCCATCTCCATACTTCTCGGTCGACAACTTTTACCCTTGAACCTTTGGTAGTCTATCCCTAGACTCTCACATATACCCTTAACTATGCTAATATCTCTCAGACCTGACCCATATCTGTTTCAGGCCTGCTGTCCTATTCTACAGTTCACTCATTCATTTGTTTTGGCACACTTGCTGCCAGTATAAAGACATGGCGTAATAATGATATTATTAATGGTATTACTTTTCTTTGCTATGGGGATGTAGTTGGGGTCGGGTGAGGGTCGGCCTGTTATTTTATGTAAATCGTTTTTTCCTTTACACTCCCTTTTGTGAATGTGCAGACCAGATTTCCCCCAATAAGTACAGAGCTGTTAAGCACAGATCTGTTTCCCATCAGCACATCAAGAGAAATGTCCATCCGCTATGCATTACCTGAGCTGTGTAGACATCTTGTAGTCAGCAAGAGGTTATGAATTAAGAGGTTTAGGGTTCCCTCTTCTGGGATATGCCTGACAATATTATGAGAAACATAATGCTACCTATTGGACACATGACTCCTTGTAAGATGTTGGTGACATTCTAGCTTACATATCAACTTTTTCCAGGCCAGGTTGACTAGTTCTCAAACTAGGGTTTCTTTATAAACAGATCATTTTTTAATCTAGCCTTTTTGCTCAATTATGCAGCGTTCCCATTCCTGGTTTTTTTATTGTTATCTTCTTATGTCAGAGACAGTTGCATGTCTGTTGCATTGCGGCAATATTTGTCCCACTTGAAGGAGAGGTTCTGTATAATCCTTCCTGCGCTTAAAAGCACCATGTATTTTGCACAAAGGAGAGAAATCGTGGAATGAGCATGCTGTTCCTTCTACATCAGTTATTCTTAGATGAAGCGCTATAAAATAGTATTATGCATGAAGGGCTACGAACAACACCGTTCTTCAGAAAACGATACAATAAAACTGGATTAAACAACTTCTAATTTTCTCTTACATCCAGAGTTAATAATATGAGTCTTCGAATAAGTCTCAACTGTGGCAGACATAGATTTTTAACGCTTAAAGTTGTAGATTTTAGCCTGGGAAACTGTTTACAGTTCATATTCCAATATAATATTGTTCTCAGTTAACCCTGTGTCGTGAATGAGGACCAGGCTAATCAGGTCCCACCTGAACATAACAGCAAGGGAGAGGTCCTCAGTCAGTAGAAAGATTTTCCATTATAATTGATTCAGTGTTAAACAGTCCGTGTCTTATCAGCTGACAATCTGGCATGATACTCTCTTGGGGATAATGCCCAGAGTGGAATAATAGAGTGAAACCTTGGAGAGAAACCCAGAGTAGTCCACAGGAAATTCCAGATCATATCAGATCAGGGCAGCGACTGGAGTAAGAGTCTTCATAGAAAGAAGAGCAGTTATAGAATAGCCTCTTATACAACTTCCACCCTTACTCTTTCCAATTACCAATTAACTTATGCCTTCTACAGGTGGGTTTATAGATTTGTTCTTGTCCATATTCAATCTAGGATCTCTATGAGTATTCTCGTTACCTGTTTGAAACACTGATTGCTTCCACAAACAAGTTATCATCTCAAGACATTTTTCTGCTGGCTTACTATGGCATACAGATACTGAAAAGAATGAGCCTGAAAAGACTCAGTGAGTGCAGTTCAGTTCCTATCTCCAAAACGGATTTGCTGTTTGCAGAAATGTCAGTGTAAGGGGAAAGAACTCTGACCGAAGAAGGAAAAGCCCCCGTTCCACGCCCAGCTCCTTGTCCCCCCCCAAAAATAGAAATTCATAAACACATTCAGTTTGGTAGAACATTTTCCTTCCCCACTTCCCAAATTTCCTGCTTGACTGTCACTTCAGTCTTCTCACTGATAGTCCAATTTAAATTGATGAGATTGATGGATGCCAGCTCTTGGCCTCTTTCTTCACTAGGCAGTCTGAGCAACTGGGCTGTCCAGCTGTAGATCTCTTCTCAAATTCATTTTCCACGTGCAAGGAAAAATTGCAATGGAAATAAGTCCTGTAGGCAGGTGACAAATGCAATTAATTTTATTTTGCCATGAGACAGTGATGGACAGAAATGTTGATTGTGTAGTTTGCCCTGGAAAACCATTCTGATACAAGGTTCCAAATTAGTTTTCATTTTGGGTAAATGCAAAGGAATCACACCTCAGAGGCTTTTAAGATGTTGGCTCCAATCCATTTAGGTTTAGTAAAATAGAAACTTGAATGACATTAAAGCTATATTTTAACCTGTTTATGCTTTTTGCCCCCTTTTTTCAGTCACTGTTGGGAGCAGCAGTGGGAATGGAAAATCGAACAGGGGTGGCAGAGTTCACGCTGGTGGGGTTCCTCAGTACATGGGGGATGCGTGTCCTCTTCATTGCCATTCCTGCTCATCTACTTGGTTACGGTGAATGGAAACCTGCTTCTTGCGGTCCTGATGCTGAGTGACCAGAGGCTCCACATTCACATGTACTTCTTTCCGGGGAACTTGTCCTTCCTGGAGATTATGGCAACCACTACTGTTGTACCAAAGATGGTCTCAAGCATCCTTGCTGGAAGTGGCACCATGTCCTTTGTTGGCTGCATGGGCCATATCGATGTCTACTTACAGGGAATGGCTGATTTCCTTCTCCCGGATATCACGTCCTTTGAGCGCTACCAAGCCATCTGCAAGCCACTGAGGTATGAAGCCATCATGAACAACAAGGTCTGTACCACGCTCATCCTTTTTTCCTGGACAGGCAGTTTCTTGACCACTAATATACCCTATAATTTTCCTCACCAAGCTGAATTTCGGTGGCCCCAACACCATAGACCACTTCTTCTGTGACAGCTGGCCCCGCTCTGATACCCAGTTCCTGGAACTGCTTGACTTCATCCTATCCTCTCCCTCTACAGCTAAATTCCCCGACTTTCAACATCAGGTCTTACACCCCCTCATCTCCACCATCATCTGGATTCTGTCATCGGGAGAGAAGCAGAAAGCTTTCTCCACCTGCTTTTCACACCTCCCCATGGTGGTCATTGTCTATAGCAGCACCATCTTCCTTTATGTATGGCCGGAAAAGAGGCTTTCCTTTCTTCTCAATAAGGTGGCAAGCGCACTGAGCTGCATTGTGACACCTCTCCTGAATCCCTTCATTTTCAGCCTCAGGAATGAAAGAGTGAAAGAGGTCTTGCGGGATTGTTTCATAAAACATAAACAGAATTTTTCACGTTGTATATGAGGGACATGGAACTCGGAAAAGTTAGGATTATGGGTGTCCTTTGTTTCGACAAGGCACAAAACTTATCCACTATAACCAATAATCAAGAAAGACAGAATAGCTGCTTGGAAATGAGTTTAGAGGAAACATATTTCTTCTGATTCTAGGAGAGAATTAGAGGTCATTATTTAGGCTAGAGATGAATATATGGAAAGCATAAGTAGCTTTTTACTACAGAATTGTACCAGATAATTTAAACTGTTTTTGCATTTTAATCACAATCCATGATATTCATAATCATTTTTACTTAACAGTTGCGAACATGAGAAGGAGTTGTGTTGCCAATACATTTAAATGCAAGTACAAAAAAAGCACAGCTTGCATTTAGTTTTCACTGAATTTTATTCTACTCCACTTGTATAGGCATTCTGAGGTGTCAATGATAATATTTTCGAATAAAAAGTCTTGAGAAACGTTTTATTTCTTAAAATGTTACTTATTCAGTATAACAAAACGTAATGTTTGCAATTACTGTGCCTGCATAATTACTTGGGATGCACAGTCTCCCTTAGATATTGATGGATGACATCTTCAGAGGTTTTGGAAATGCCTTACACTGAAAATCACCATTTTTTTTTCTCTGAGGAAATGTGAATACTGGAATGGTTCTTCTAGTACAAAGCAAATCACGGACAAACAAAACCAGCTTGGGCCAAGGCATTTCCTTATCCAAAATACATTGGCTTTCATTTGAACCCATTTGTTTGTTTTCATTTAGTTTGGGGTTTTGTTGTTGTTGCTGTTTTTGGCAATTATGGTTCCCCCTGAAAACCAACATTTTTTACCAAAATACTAACATGTTTTCTGTAAACAAATAATGTATTGAAAGAAGGAAATGTAAGGTCCATGTCTCACTTTTATCAGTATGATCTTGGTGTCTTCCCTTGTAACTACTCAAGTTATTGACATATACTTTGAGGCCAAATTCTGTTGTCTTGAGAACAGAAAATATGTTCCTTCAGTATTTGTAGAAGCATCTTATTCCATTGTGTATTTTCTTGTAAGTGCTGGAAAATGCTTTTCCAGCATTTTTAACACTCAAAATCTTGTTCTAATAAAAAAAGGAACCTTCCTGTGAAAGATTATTTGGAAAACAGACATGACTTAAGTAATCTAAGCTCCTGCTTTTGATGATGATGATCTCAGTAGTAATTATGGAAACAGGGGGGTGGGGTGACCCACTGAGGTATATGCTAGGGCTATGTGAAAATTCACTGGCTGTTTTGTTTCAATGCTGGTTCAACTCGTTTTGAGCTCAAAACAGTGGCATCGAAATGAAATGAAAGGCTTCGAAACAGCCTTGAAACAAAATGATGACAGTTGAAACATTTCAAAAGTTTCTAAATGTTTCGAGTTTCAAAGCTGGGCTTATTTGCAGCTAAAGAGAA
Source organism: Caiman crocodilus (assembly GCA_030014935.1). Classification (NCBI taxonomy): domain Eukaryota; kingdom Metazoa; phylum Chordata; order Crocodylia; family Alligatoridae; genus Caiman; species Caiman crocodilus. The sequence goes on along the minus strand of JAGPOW010001122.1, from coordinate 29,229 downwards.
ACGAAGGAGAGGGAGGAGGAAGAGCAGAGAAGGGCTGCTCTGATGTTGTCTGTGTAGCTGGCCAATGACTGTCATCCTTCTCTGAGGTCCCTTCCAATCCCAAGGCTCTGGGGATGGGATGGAAAAACTGCATAAACAGCAATGTTTTGAACTGAGCTGAGCTTTCTCTTTGCCTTCCTACTCATAAGTGACATGAGTTTTCACTCTGAACAGTTAAATTTAAATTTTCTAAATTTTTTAGGGGCTCTGCAAGCCAGATAAAATGACCTGCTGGGCCACATCCAGCCCAGGGGCCACATGTTGCCTACCCCTGCTCTAAGCCATGTAGCTTCGAGATCGTTACACTGGTAACCTTAAATTTTCCCCTCTCTTGGCTCCACCAGGGTCCAGCTTCAAATGAGTAATGGTGGTATCGTGTGGTAGTCGCAAGACAGTGTTGGGTAGTCAGAGAGATTCCAGTTCAAACCTTCTCTTAAACAGGGGAATGAAGATGCTAGGTTTCCTACCATCTGGGTAAGATGCCTAAATCTTAAATTGCAAGATGCAACATGGAATGAAGCTCCTCTCCCCTGCCCCCATCCTCCCAAAATTACATTCAGGTACACACGTATGTATCTGGGTAGCATATAGCCAACTGCAAATGCTCAGTGTCTAATTGTGTGATTATGCATCCGCTCTGAAGGGGAAATAGAAGCACCACAAATGCCCATTATGTGCCTACAACACTGCCATTTAAATACCCAGGGGGAAACAGAATTCATCCCTTAGTGCTTGACATCAAAAAGGAAGATGAAGAACGTCTTCCACTGGGATGCTTGTCTAACTTGATCCCAACCTTGCAGTTGGTCCAATAAAAGATACCACCCACAAAAATGTTTGCCTGTCATAGGATACAAGACTCATTCTGCCTGTGAGACAAATCAATAGGTGCATTTTGTAAGGACCTCCGTGAGTTTGGGGCTGGTGTGTTGTCTAGCAGAAGATGGGAGAAAAGGAACAGCACCCCTGATATTTTTATGATAGTTCTCCTAAATCTGACCTTTTTCAGAGAAAAAAAAAAAGCTTTAAAACTAACAAAGAATGAAAAGTATAGATTGTTTGTTAAAAAGGACAATCAATACATACAATATATTTTAAACAAACACTTGTCTACATGTGTTTAGTTCTTCTGATACTTTTTTGAGACAGTGCTCTAGCCCCAGGAGACTGTTAACCATTCACTTAAACTTAACTAAATGCTAAGAAGCAGTAGCTGGCCAGTCTACCATTGACTGCCTCACTCATTTAACCCCATAAACTGAAAGATCTGCCTTCAAAGAGCCACCTACAAGAGCTGATGGGGGTCTTATGGGCTTGAAGAGCTGGATCCGGGGCCCCACTCTGTACCCCTGCCAGCTCCCAAGACTCCCAACACCCCCCCCCCCCATAGGTGGCTCTTTGGAGTCAGAACTTCCCATTTATAGGGTTGATTGAATCCAAAGTCCTGGTAGATTGGCCAACTACTGCTCATTAACACCTAATTAAACTTAAGTGAATGATTATCAGTCTACCTGGTCAGAGCATCTTGCTACTTTTCTGAAGAACTAGAGTAGCTTTGCTGGGAAATAATTTCTGCAGTGTCCCACCCCAGAGACAGCTGCTCTGCAAAGACAGCTGAATTTCAGGATACTGTGCAATGTAAGGTACTAGCTATACACGGGTTATTATGCTGGGTAGTTTATATCCATTGCTGGTCTTTGCACAATGGGCTACATTCTGCTTCATGGTTATACAAGATTGAATCAGGAGTGACTCAGATGACGTCAGCTCCAAACAGAAGTGCAGCACACACCTCAAATGTCTTGTATTTTAAGGCAAGCTGCAGTACTTTAAGGACTAGAGCAGACAGACATTTCTGACTTTGTAGCTGCAACCCAGACATTGTAAGTGTACAGCCCCTAGAGTGTCCTTTAAACGCACAAAAATCAAAACTCATGGAAGAGGTGATATCTATTAGGAGAGCAACTAGATATTTGCAAACAAATTATTGTGTTCATTTGCAAACTGTCAGGCCCACGCACCCATCATCAGACACAGGAGAGAGCAGAAACTGATAGCAAAAGAAGAGGGTTCCAATCATCAGCAACATGAGCTTGAAACCAAACCCACCCTGCTCCACAATGAGTGATGTTTGCACGCCTCTTGTTACAGACAACCCTGCCTAAGAGATCCTATGTAGATACATACATGTAGATAGATGTGTTGTGAATGGGTGGTGAGTTTTGTCTGCTCCCCATGGTGTGCATAGGACCTTGGGGGGGAAGGGGTTGGGGGTTTCTGGTGTACGGGGATTTTGTGACCCCTTCCCCCCCTGGAGTGTCAGCTCTCCCTACAATGCTGGGGAAGGGGTGAATTCCAGTTGTGCTTAGGTTTTTATCCACTCCCCAGAGCTCACATGGGACCCTGGGGGAGCTTTCTGCAGTCTTATGGTGGGAGTTTCCCTTCCCCCAGGGGAAGACTTCCTTTGTGGGCTCTGCAGAGCAGAGCTTGCATTGCTGGCTGTAATGCATTCATGGGGGGAGGGAGACTGGTGCCCCATTTTCCCCTTTTGCACCCTTTTCCCCACCCACTGCTGTGTTTTGAATAAATACAAAATAAAACCAACACAGACAAAAGATGCTTATTTTTATTTTAGGGTTTTAGTTTTTCAGTTACACACAGGGGAGTGATTTGAACTGATACCAGGCTGCTAGTCGTAGAGCTAGCTACCTGCACTTAGTGGTAGCAAATAGGAGTGACCACTTAGAAAGCCCTGGTTAAATGCACATGCAATTTAGGTGAATGAGGTGTCTTGACACACACGGCCCCATTTTGGCTTACATTTAAAACACATCCAACCAGCTTTAATTAAGGCGATTTCTGCCACTTTAAAAGTCCCTTAAAGTCAGTCATGTGTATTAATTGACTATTTTAGTCCACTTTAAATGGTGAAAATTATCAAGTGTAGAAATGTCCTAAAAGTGACCATCTGTAGTCCCTTCCACCCTTATGTTTTTAAGAATATGTAAATCTTTATGGCAAAGTTGAAGGTCCCAAAACTACAATACTAGGAATACAGATCAGACTTACACGTTAGGAAAGTAGCCTGTAAAGAAGATGAGCAGGAAGATTCCCCATACAGAAGCACATTCTCAAGGGCACTTGTTGTTTTTGCAGTCTGTGATCAAATACACCCTTGGTCATCTCATCTCCAGACTAAAAGATCCTAATTCTTCCAACTTTCTTTGTGCATCATGTTTTCCAGAGGTGGGACCCTTTTTGTGTTTGGAAATTTTGGGGTTCTTGGGATGCTAAGTCTGGGGGTAAAAAGAGATGACCTTTTTAATCCAGGGTTGATAGCCCAGGGTTTTGATTCACATGAAAACTCTCTAGGATAATCACATATATACAGATTAAGTCGAAATGAACTAAAACTAGTTTTGATTGTCCTGGGACAATATTAATTTAGTATTGCAAAGATATCTAGGTAGGACAATGGGCTTGTATATCTGTAGGATCCCAGGATAAAGGCTTGGTCCTGGGTGGGGGTTGGTCATCCACTTTTAGAATTAATTTTGCAGTAGTTTATCCTGGTCTGGCAGCCATCTCCATATGCCCCCAAAATGTCTTCAAGTATTTAAACTACCACCTGGCTAAAAGAACCTCTTCCAAAGAAGTTTGCTTGTTAACTTTTAGCTCTGTTCTGTCTGCTATGCACTTGGAAGATTTCTGGAAACATACTGCATAATCTGTCCTCTCAAACCACTGAGCTGCTTTTACCATGAGACACGTTAAGCGCAGCTGAACTTAATCTTACATAGAATAAAGTTGGGAAGTTTAACAGCTTGTCCGAAATTGTTTGAGGAGATAATGCAGGATTGCTGTAGCCTAGCAAAAAGTTCCTCTTGCTCTCAGTAGGCATATGAGGGTCAACAGCATTTTTCCATGGCTCATTAGCAACCCGCTCAGGAGATACCAACTCAACTTCTCATGGCATTCCCCAGGAAAAAAAAACATTCATGTGATAGTGAACGGCTCAGTTTTTTAACCCTATTTCTAGTCCCTGCCTGGGCACAAATGTACACAAGGTATGGGAAGGTCAGTATTGGGAAGGTCAATATTCACTCATCACTCTCTTGCCCTTCCAGGTTATTTTATTAGTCACAGGAAGAGAAGGGCTTCCTGTGCCACTGAGTCCAATCCCCCAAAAGTGCAAACCACATTTAATGGAGCCGGTAAGAAACTTAGATTTTTGCAAAACACAAAGGTTAAAAAAAAAAATCACCTGGAAAATATCAAGAAGCAGTCCCTCTTCTGTCATGAGACTCATCTCTTCCTCTTCTCCTAGAGACCTCAAGGGGATCAAGACTCCTGTCTGGTGTGTGTTTGTGTCTGCTTGTGCATGTGTGTAAGGAATACGGCACAGTAAACACAGCAGTGGAATAAGATTCAGGAGCCCTGTGGTCTGCTTCTTCATGTATTATTAATGTATGAATAATTATTTAATTTCTGTCATTGCTACCCAGGGAAAGAATCTGAGTTTTATCCCAATCTAAGTGTAATTTTGGACACACACATGAGGGAAAAGGAGGAGGGTCCCCTTCTCCCCCTATTTTCGCTCCAGTAGCTGTAAGGTTGCATTAGTCCAGTTTCCCAGCTTGGTGCTCCAATAAGCAGGTAATAGGTTCACAGATTTCATAGACATTAGGGCTGGAAGGGACTTGGAAGATCATCAAGTCTAGCCACCTGCCCCAAAGGCAGGAAGTCAGCTAGGGTCCAAGGATCCCAGCAATATAAGCATCCAAACATTAGGCATTATCCAGTTCTCCCTCCAGCCCTTCTCTTAACCGCTGAGCCACTGCACCTTGCATTTGATAACCATTGGATAAAACAGATGGAGAAAAGTGGGTAAGTTGTGGCCCAACTCAGAGCAAGGGTTCAACCTAGAGTCCTTTCAGAGAAGCATCAGGTTCATGGGAACAGGGACTCCCCCAAAGCCTGCTGGTCCCCTGTGGCTAGTTTGTAACAGGCTACTAGGTCCCCTCTCAGCCGTCTCTTGTGGGGGCTGAGCAGGTTCAGGTCCCTTAGCCTCTCCTCGTAGGGCCTGCCCTGATCATGCGGTGGCCTCCTCTGGCCCCTCTCCCTCCTGAAGTGCGGCGCCCAGAACTGGATGCAGTCCTCCAACAAAATCTGCAACTCTAACATTTTGTAGAAAACACCAGACTGCAACTGGACATTTGGAATCGGGGCAAGATCAAATGTGAAAAGCACATAGGCTGGCACAACCAAAACTGCTGCGTACACGGGAAGATACGGCAGAACGTTGTAATGAAATAGTCATTAATCAATAAACTGTAAGATGTATGGCACTAAAAGTGATCTTGTGTGGTGAACAATGTGGGTAAGTATTTCTAAGGTATGAGATGATAGAATAGAAATACACTTTGGGTTTTTATTTGCCCCTGTGCTATCCCAATTGTCAGCCAGTCTGAATACCTGGCTGAGAGGATTAATAAAGGCTACACGGAGTTTGTATTCACTGAATGGCTTCCACCTGTTTAATTGAACTGCATTGAGGTAGGTCCTAACAGGTCCTTTGAGAAGTCATAGGAAGATTTTTAAAAGAGCCAGGCTGCTGGGCAGCCAATCCTTCTTGCTTTTGAGGTATTTCAAAGGTGGTAGGGAAGGAGAATTTAAAGGTATACTGAGAGCCTTAACAGGAGGTATTTGGGGTGGGGAGGAGAAGGGAGATGAGTTGCTTCCAGAAGTAGGCAGCAGCTGCTGAGAAATAATAAATATAGCCCTGGGTTCCCAAATACCACATTTAGTGACTAGTATTCCCAGTCACTAATCCTTTTGGAGGATCTAGACCTAGGAGTCCATCATCCTGCTGAGCTGCACTTCCCAAATGACCTACCTAAGCATACACAGGAAGTCTGTGCTGGGCCAGAGACCTGAGCCAAGGTTTCTCCAGATAAGCATCTTAAAAAAAAAACCCACTGGGTCACGTTCCCTCTCTCAGGGAATCAAAAAATACAGGTTGTATCGCTATCAAATATTACAGATATGTCAGCTATAACAGCATAATTGGTAACTATAAAAACACAGGAAAAGTGCTACACTTCAAACCAGTTGCATTTAGGATCAACATTTTGCCAGTTAGATAACTTGGATCATGCCAGCTTTCTGCAGCGATAACGGAGTACACTCCTGATGGGCAAGCTCCTACCCCATTATGAAGGGGTTAGAAGATACATTTCTCCTTACTGTAAGATTTGTAATTGTTATTTAGTAACTATAGTTATTTCAGACTGAACATGTGTGTGAGAGGTATCTTCACAACAGTGAATCTGTACCATTATGCCATGACACTGATTGGTGCTGATGCTTTCAAGCACGGCGAGGTATGCCAGCATGGTTTACATGATAAACACTTACGACCATAGTGTTAAGAACATTGTGATCTTCCTTTGCTCTTTGCAACAGGAGACTTGCTGTGTTATATTTCTCTAGTCCAAATATGAATGGATAATAAGAGCTGGCATTTTCCAAGAGGTGTCTCCAGTCTGTACAGCTAGAGGGCCACTGTGCTGCTTTATTCCAGGTGTGTTCACGGAAGAAAACACAACATGAGAAAGCCTACAAAGCTAAACCCACATCAGGAGCACAATATCTAATTCACAGTGGATAAGGTAAAGAGAAAATGGAAGACAGTGAAACAGCTGAACAGAAATAATACTGAATAGAAAAGAGGAAAAAAAATTATAATATAGAGCTGCCTCCCATTGCTGAGATGGCAGCAGCAGAGGATTCAGAAAGACAACCAGGTGTTTTTCAGGAGGGTTGCAAGTAGTAACATAAACATTAAAAATGAAGTCTAATAGCCCATCTGAGTCCGCCAGTCCCACAGTTACCTGGGCTGCATCCTTAAGTCACAGCAAGTACCATAGCCAATAACACTTAGGGTAGCAGTGTAGTTGCCATCACACCTACCCACCTTGGACTTCCCAAGCTGAATGCCGTGGTACCCTTTAGAGCTGAGTTAACCTGAGGCATTCTGTGGCAAAGGTCCAGAAGAAACACTCATGATTTTGAGGCTATAATAAGATCCCTTCAGGTGGTCACCATAACACCTCCCAAATTTAAGGAAACAACCTAGCCCAAATAATATGAAATTAAGAATTGAAAAAAATATAGACATAAAGAGGTGTTTTCCTCCTCATCAACTTTTAAATTTTTAGGGTTCAAAGTTCAGTGGGATTTAACTGATGAAATACTAATAGAGTAGATTCCCTAAGTGTCTCGGCGAGTGTGAACTAACGCTCAGCCTCTTGACAGCATTCCTCAAGGCCTGCCTGACTTGCTTGTTCCTGAGTGTGTATATGAAGGGGGTGAAGAGCTGGATGCCCAGCGCGTAAAGGAGAGCCAACACTTTGT
>JAGPOW010001119.1:0-12514 GCA_030014935.1 Caiman crocodilus | reverse complement strand
GGTCTGTCCCTGCTGCGGGAGGGACGTGGAGTTTGGTGGGTGAGAGCAGGGGTGCCGAGCACTCGGGCACTGGGGTTTTCTGCAGCTCTGGGAAGGGGGGAGCTGTGTCAGCAAGGACTTCTGCAGTTGAATCAGGCTCGCCGAGCCCATGTGCTCACAGGCAGGGTTGGCCACGAGCCCACGGCAGCCACGTGCTACCCAGCACCTGGTGCTGCTGGCTTTGAGATGTGGGAGACATCTCTCAGGGTCAGAGGCCGGAAGCTGAGTCAGACTCAGACCTGTGCAGCTTCTTGACTGTGGGGGATCTAGGTCGCCCGATGGGCAGACAGAGATGGTGTCATGCCAGACACAGAGGGCACCCATGGGCTTCCCTGCCACTGCATAGGATTGTGATTTAGGCCCCTGCATAATGTTAGGAGGCTGGAAGCCCAGACCCCTGGGATCTGTGCAGGTCATGGGGCCGGGTGGGTTAGAGCAGGCAGAGCTGGGAGTCAGGACACCTGTGTTCCCTCCTCAATCCAGGAGTGGGTGAGATCTGATGGATACCAGGACACTTGGGTTATTTAGCTCTGCACCCTGCTATTGGCTGCCCTAGAAAGTGGCACCGTGGTTGAAACCACAGCCCCAGGGTGAGAGCTCAGGCACCAGGCCCCACTCCTCCTGTCACTGAGCCCTGTGTTGCTGCTCCCCAGTGCTGCCAGCACCTCTCGCTCCTGGGCTCGCAGGCTAGGAACAGGACTGAGGCATCCCGGCTTATCCCCTCCCCAGGCTTTCTTCCCTCTTCTCTGCTAGATCTGGACTACAAGCCAGGTGTCCACGCTCCCAGCCCCGCCTGCTGCAACATTTCAGACCCCACTCCCCATCCAGACCTGGAATTGAAGCCAAGCATTCAGGCCACTACCCCGCAGACCCCACTCCCCTCCCAGAACAGGAACACAGCCCATGCGCCAGGGCTCCCAATGTTGCCCACCACCTGTGACCCCATTCCTTTCCCTGGGGCGAGATCCCTCAATCCTAGTCCCCCCCACTGAAACCAATACCCTATGCTGAGGAGTGGACCCAGGTGTCCAGACGCCACCCTGTGCTCTCCTTTGCAGCGCTGAGACCTGGCGGGGTACATGATGCTGGCATTAGCGCTGAGTTTCTGAGGCCATGGCGCTGGAGCTGGCGTGCCTGGTGCTGTACACCCCCATCCTGCTCCTGGTCCCAGGATCCAGCCTGGGCGAGGTGCTGGGATTGGAGCAGGTTGGGAGCCCGGGTTCTCTCCTGCTGTGGTAAGGGGTAGGGACTTAGAGCAGAGGGGAAGTGGGGGGCAGGACATGGAGGCTGGAGGGAACCTAGGTGTCCCCTACCCTGCTAAGCTCACCTAACCCCTTCCCTTGCGCTCCTGCAGCTGTCAACTTCTCAGTGATACAGGTGTCAGCAGAGCTTAGAGTCCTGGAGAGCACCAATGTGTCCCTGGGCTGCTCAATCCTGCAGCATGCCACCAAGGGTGCAGCTGTGGCAGCACTGGGCAAGCGGCACGGAGGCTGAGCTGCACCCTGGCCCCTTGTGTGGACCAGGCCCTGCCACCCACAGGCTTCAGCCATGGTTGTGGCCATCTGGCCCTGGCCCATACCTGCCCCGTCAATGCTGACACCTACATGTGCCACAGTGAGGCCCAGGACCCCAGTACCCAGCAGGGGAGGCTGAGGCATGGCAGGGGAATATGGGGTGTGCCCATCAGGGAGGGGAAGGCAAGGGGTGGCCAGGACCCTGCCATGAGAGAGAGAGAGAGAGAGAGAGAGAGAGAGAGAGAGAGAGAGAGAGTGTGTGTGTGGGGGGGGGGGGTGCATCCGTGTGCCAAGCACCTGTGTGCCATGGATACACATGTATGTCCTGGGCACATTTCCCAAGGGTGCATGTATCTGCATCTCAGACACCTGAGTTCTCTGTCTGTACATGTTGGGGGGGAGGCCCCTCGGTCCCGTGTGTGTCTCTGTGCCTTGAACACCTGAGTTTTGTGTATGTGTGTGTGTGCATCTATGTCCAAGACACCTGGATTCTGTATGTGTGTGTCCTGGACACAGGGGTGGGGGATGACGGGTGACTAGCAGACAGAGGAACTAATGCCTCCAGAGGGCCCAGCCCCCTGCACCCCATCTGCCCCCACAAATGACTCCCCCATCTATCTGTCCACCCCCCTTAGCCCCTGAGATCTCAGTCCAGTTGCACCCGGGCCCAGAGCTGTGCTGGACCTTGCTGTGCCAAACCGCTGGCTTCTACCCTGTGCCTGCCATCCACAGCTGACACCGGAGGACATGGCCCTGTCCCTTGCCCGGCCCCCACCAGCCTGCACAGAGCCCAGTGCCCCCCTTGCCACCTGCAGTGCCCTGCACCTGCCCATCCTGGCCCAGGGCACCCCGTGTGTGCCAGGTGGAGCACCCCTCACTGCCCCAGCCCCTGCGGACCCAGTACGTCTGGGGTGAGTAGGAGTCCCGGGGTGGGGTGGATGGGCATGGCTGGGAAGCTTCCTCAGCTGCTCCACCCCAGACCTGGCTCCATCTTGGCACTGAGTAGAAGCCTTACACCCGTGACATTGTTCCCCACAAGCTGTTACGGGACCCAGGTGTCCAGGCTCCTCGTCCCACCCTGCCCTGCCGCCCTCCCAGCACTAGGAAGGGACCCAGGTGTCTTGAGTCCTTTCCTTGCCTGCTCCTGCCAGTCCCAGAGTGGGACACAACCCAGGGGTCCTGGTGCTGACCCCACCCTGCCACAGACCCCTGGGTGCTGCGCCAGGACTCGCTGGTGCTGCTGGCCGCTCTCAGCCTGCTGAAGATGGTCCTGCTGGGTGCCCTCACCCTGGGCACTGGCCTGGCAGGCAACGGGGTGGGGAGGGGTCTTGCCCACTACGGGCCCAGTCTGGGAGGTACTAGCCCCAGGACCCTCTCAGCCAACCCCACCCTGCTGCCACTCCCCCCAGAGCTGGCTGTATCGCAGAGCCACATGAGTCCAGAGGGGTGAGGGTGGAGGGGAGGTCCTCTCTCCTCTGCTCCCCACTCACCCTGTCACCCTTGGGTCTCTTCCAGTCTGCCTGCATCTGTGTCGGCGGAGCCCGGCCCATGCTCAGGCGAGTAATGGGGTCCCCAGACTCTGCCCTGCTCCCAGAGCAGAGCGAACCCAGGTGTCTGGGCTCCCACCCCACCTCTGCTCACAGCCTCCAGGCCACACTCGCCTCCCAGAGAAGCCAGGCATCCCGGCTCCCACAGCCCCCTGCTCTCCCCCTCCAGCCCCGACTCTGCCCACTCCCAGGCACCAGGCCTCCAGCCCCATGCCCTGGGCCTCACTCCCCCCCCTCCCCAGACCCAACCCCCCTTGCTCTCACCCGGGGCGGGGGACAGGTCCCAGGATGTCCTCCCCTTTCCCGCGGGGAGGGGGGGCGGGGGGCACGCCTGGCCTGGCCTGGCCTCCTGCGCGCCCTCGCGTTACACTCGGGCAACCCCTACCCGCTCCACCCCAGACCTGGCCGCATCGCCAGCCAAATAACCCCCATCCTCCTACTGCTGGCCGGAAACCCAGGTGTCCTGGCGTCCCCATCCCCGGGGGGAAGGGGTGGACTCCCAGCCCCCCTGCCCTCACCCCCACTCCCAGACAACCCAGGTATCCTGCGCCCCCTCAACTGCCCCCTTGCTTCCTCTCCCCACAGGGCAGCCTCTGACCCCCGCCCAGGCCCTGGGCCCCAGCAGAAAGATCCCGGGCGGCGGGAGAGCCGCGCCGAGACCCTGCCCGCCCCCGCGGGGCTCAACCTGCCCCCGGACCCCTACCAAGGGCATGGGCCCGGGCGCCGGGCTCTCCTGCCTGCCCCTCTCCGTCTCCCCTTGCGTCCTCCAAGCCCGCCTCGCCCTCCACCCTGGCCAGCACGGGGGCGAGAGGGCCCAGGCCCGGGCCCGGGGCAATAAGGCTGCGGCCGCACGAGGCTGAGTCTGCGGCGCTGCGCCGCCCCGCCACCGCCGTGCGGGCAGGAAGCGGAAGCGGAAGCGGGCGGCGCCGCGCAGGCGGGCGGATGCCGACGTGCGTGCTCACAAGGCTCGCGGTGGGGAGCCGAGATCGGCGCCGATAAACGGGCGGCAGCCGATAATCCCGGCCCGCCCCGCCCCAGTTACCCATTAACCCCTTCTCCCAGCGCGGGGTGGGAGACACGCTGCCACTAACCCGGGGGTGCGTGCGCCCCCCAGCGAGGAAGGGCCCGGGGGCCCGGGCTCCCAGCCCCGCCCTGCCGTGACACCCCCCTGCCCCCACCCAGGGGTTCAGCCCCTCCACACCGAGCCCAGGCATCAGGGCCCCCTGCCAAGCGCCCCTCCCCCACAGGCCCCTTCTGTCCTCACGGCGTGCGGAGGGAGCCCAGTCACCCCTTATTTACCGCCCCCCCCGCCGCCCCTTCCCCACCAGCCAGCCCATGGAGCCGTCAGCTGCGGGAGGGCAAAGCCTTGTGGGAGCAGCGGGGCCAGTTTTCAAGCTGAAGCCAGCCGAGGCCGGGGTCTGAAGTCAGAGCAGGACGTCCGGCCAACTGGTGAGCCGAAGCAGCCTGAAGCCTCGCGCAAGTTGATGCCTCCGCAGGAGCGGTAGGCCAGAGCCTCGCTCAAGTTGAGCCCAGAGTTGTTCCAGAGCCTTGGTGGAATTGGGCCAACGAACAACAGAGCTCGGAAATGGAGCCCGGACTCATTAGCTGCAGCAGGCTGGAGCCTGGCAGGGAGTTGGGCTCGGGCTCGTTAGCCAAGCGAGGCTGGAGCATTGGCGCAACAGACCCAAAGTCATTAGCCAGAGCCTTTTTCACAGGCAAGTTCAGATCCCAGAGGGCTGCACTGTGTAGCATCATTTGGGGAGGGCAGGAGTATCCCTCAGGGTTGAAAGAAAAAGCTAGGGACTATTTAGAGAAGCTGGACATGTACAAGTCCATAGAGCCAGATGGGATGCACCCAAGGGTGCTGAGAGAGTTGGCCAATGTGGTTTCAGAGTGGCTGGACGGGGTGGTCAGAGGAGGTCCCAGGTCAGTGGAAAAGGGCAAATCTAGTGTCCATCTTTAAGAAAGGGAAGGAGGATCCAGGGAACTACAGACCAGTCAGCCTCACTTCAGCCCCTGGAAAAATCATGCAGTAGATCCTCAAGGAATCCATTTCTAGGCACTTGGAGGAGAAGGAGGTGATTGGGAACAGTCAGCATGGAGTCACCAAGGGCAAGTCATACCTGACCAACTTAATTGCATTCTCTAATGAGATGACTGGCTCTGTGGGTGTGAGGAGACCAGTGGATGAGGTGTACCTTGCTTTAGCAAGTCTTTGGATACAGTCTTCCACTACATTCTTGCAAGCAAGGTAAGGAAGTCTGGGTTGGATGAATGGACTGTAAGGTGGGTAGAAAACTGGCTGGAGCATCGGGCTTAGAGTAGTAATGAGTGGCTCAATGTCTAGTTGACAGCCGGTATCAAGTGGAGTGTCCCAGGGGTTGGTCCTGGGGCTGGTTTTATTCGCTATCTTTATGACCTGGAAGATGACAGAGTGCACCCTCAGCAAGTTTGCAAGTTACACCAAGCTGGGGAGAGTTGCAGATATGCTGGAGGGCAGGCCTAGGATTCAGAGTGACCTTGAAAAATTGGAGGACTGGGCCACAAAGAATCTCAGGAAGTTCAACAGGGACAAGTGCAAAGTCCTCCACTTAAGACAGGACAGTTCCATGTACTAGGACACGCTGGGGGCTGACGGACTGAGCAGCAGCTCTGCAGAAAAGAACCTGGGGGCAACAGGGGATAAAAAGCTTAATGAGCACCAAGAGTGTGCCCTACTTGCCAAACCTCTACCTGTAAATTGTAATGCAGTTTAATTGCAAAAATGGGCAATTTTTGTCACATGTACAAATGCCCAAAAAGGCTAATGGCATTCCGGGGCTGCATTGATAGGAGAGTTGCCAGGAGGTCAAAGGCAGTGATTCTTCCCCTCTATTTGGCACTGGGGAGGCCACATCAGGAGTCATGTGTTCAGTTCTGGGCCCCCCGCCCACTACAGAAAGGATTGAAGAGAGTCCAGGAGCTCGGGAACAGGACAGATGAGGAGAGGCTGAGGGAACTGGGCTCATTGAGCCTGGAGAACAATAGATGGGAGGATTTAATAGCAGCCATTAATTACCCGAAGGGTAGTTGCCAAGAGGATGGAGCTGGACTGTTCCCAGTGGGGGCAGATGGCAGGACAAGGAGCAATGGGCTCAAGCTGCAGCAAGGGAAGTCGAGGTTGGATATTAGGAAAAAAATTTCTCATCAGGAAGATAATAAAGCACTAGAACAGGCTACCCAGAGAGGTGGTGGGTTCTCCATCCTTGGAGGTGTTGAAGCCCCAGCTAGACAAAGCTTTGGCTGGGATGATGTAGCTGGGGCTGGTCCTGCTTCGAGCAGGGGGTTGGACTAGATGTGACTTCCTGAGGGCCCTTCCCACCCTCACTCTCTGTGATTCTGTGGTTTTAAGTTGGGCCCAAAGTCATTAGCCAGAGTAGGCCAAAACATCGTGGAGGTCAATACCTCCTCAGAAGCAGCGTTGGGTCACAGCCTAATGGCAGTCAGGGCCCATCAATTCCTTGGGTTCTCCAAACTTTGTATAGATGACCATCCACCTCCCTCTTGTGGCTGAAGAGGGAGGCTCAGGTGGACGACTCCTCGACCTTGTCCCTGTTGCCCGCCTGGTCCTCCCTGCCTCTGCGCAGGCAGTAGCAGCGGGGTGCCATGGCATGCAGCTGCTTCCCCAGCACAAGCCAGGACCGCACCAGGGCCTTCTGGACAGCAGAGGAGGAGAAGTAGAAGATGACAGGGTCCAAGGAGGCATTCAAGGTGCTGAGGAGCAGGGCATAGACCCGCCACTGAGTGCTCTTGTTCTCCACAAAGCCCACCACGTGAGAGATGTTGTAGGGGGCGAAACACACCATGAAGTTGGTCAAGGTGGCCAAGGCTAACCCCACTGCCCGGCACTTCTTCTGCCGTGGGATGTTGGGCAGGGCCAGGAGGATCCGCACAAAGTTGATGTAGCAGAAGAGGGTGACTGTGAACGGGAGGCAAAAGAGGAAGAGGAAGACCTCCAGGCGGAAAGGTAACACCACCTGCAGCTGTTCCATACTGAAGTCCTCGTAGCACCGGGAGACATTGGCACGGGTGGTGTTGGTGCCAGGTGTCTGCACCTCAGAGATGAAGACGATCCCACTGTGTGCGCCAGCCAGCACCCAGACAGCCACGCTGGTCACCATGGCATAAGCCGGCCGCCGCCGCAGCTTGTACTGCACCGGGAAGGCTACGCCCAGGTAGCGCTCCACACTGAGGGCCGTGAGGAGGAAGGTGCTTGTATAGATGCCACTGTAGTAGCAGTAGTTGGTCAGGGCACAAAGGAAAGCTGGCAGTGGCCAGTTCATGTCAGCAGCTGCCTCAGCCATCTTCAAGGGGAGGGAGAGGAGGAGGAGGAGGTCGGACACGGTGAGGTTGAGCAGCAGCACGGCCACAGGGTTGGGCCGGTGCTGGATCTGGCGCACGAAGGTGATGAAGGCAAAGAGGTTGGCAGGCAGCCCCGTGAGGAAGGTGAAGATGTAGACAAAGAGGACCAGCGACTTGAAGGGGAAGGCCATTGCCTGTGGAGGTGGGGGGAAAAAGGAGGGAGGCCATGAGGGGACCTTGGCATCCCAGAGCGTGTGCTCCCAACCTGACAACCATCCACCACAGCTTGATAGGATCTAGGCACCTGGGCTCTCAGGCTCTGATGCCCCACTCCTTCCCTGGAGCTAAGAGAGAACCCAGGTGTGTGGGCTGCCAGCCCTGCCTGCCCCACAGCAGGCGTTTACCCAGCGCTGAACAATTTGATTTACACGTGCTTCCAACCTGGCCCGTGACAGAGCAATGGAATCGCGGAGGGCCATGTCTAGGGTCTGTCTTGCAGGGTTAGTGAAGGTGGGGCTGGGAGCCCAGATGCCTGCATACCCTTCCAATCAAGGGGAAGGGGGATGTATGATGTGGTTAGAGCTTGGGTGAGGTGGAGGAGCTCGGATGCTCTGCTTCGCCTGGGTTCTTTTCGTAAAGGCGGCTCTTGCATGTCAGAACCCACCTCCACTTCCCGATCTGGGGGAAGTGAAACCAGTTCCCTTTTCGCAGAACCAGGGGTGGCTGTGATGCGGGTGTCCACGGCTGGCAGGTCAGGGAGAGCACCAGGATGCCAGAATTGGGGCCCTGCTGCCCCCAGCTTCACATCCAGCAGGGTGCCACCTGCCCCCAGTCCACTCCCAGGGCTGGGGAGATCCCAGGAGTCCGGGCTCCCATTCCCCTGCTGTTCTAACCCATTGGACCCTGCTGGGGTGGAAGCTAGGCTTCCAGGCTCCCAGCCCCTCCTGCTCTCATCCTCCCTGCACCGCACCCTGCCCTGTCCGCTGAGCTCCTGTCACGGTTTTATTTCCTGGATTTACCAGTTACCTGCAGCACAAAGGAGCTTTGCATAAAGCTTGGGGCAAGGAGAGAACCCGGGCATCCGGCCCCAGCCTAGCTCTGCTGGAGAGGGGGCAGAGGTGGGCAGTTGTGGCCAGTTCTCAGCTCCCTGGCTGTAATCATCAGAGCCCACTGCCCTCACAGCACCACAGAGAACCCAGGCATCTTGATTCCCACATCTAACTGCCCAGACCCCACTCCCCTCCCAGAGCTGGAGAGAACCCAGGCATCCAGGCTGTCCACTCCCACCCTAAATTTCATAGCCTGCTGCAGTCCCACCCTAAATTTCATAGCCTGCTGCAGTCCCACCCTAAATTTCATAGCCCGCTGCAGTCCCACCCTAAATTTCATAGCCTGCTGTAGTCCCACCCTAAATTTCATAGCCCTCTCCAGTCCCCACCTGCTCTCTGCTGCCTGTAGCGGCTCCAGCCCAGGAGTCCAAGACGTGACAGACAGCTCAGTTCCTGTGTGGGAGTGAGGCGCTCAGGAGAAAACAGCGACTAAATAGTGTCCCCTCCCCCAGGAGGAAACTCTTCCCCCACCCCAGGACGTAGGACACCTGGGTTCTCTCCCGGCTCTGGGAAGGGATTGCACCCTTATGGGTCCAGAGCTGGAGAGGCCGAGGAGTCCGGGCATCTGGGTTGTCTCCAGTTGTGGGAGGGGAATGGGGGCTGGGGGCTATAGTGGGGGATGAGAGCATAGACAACTGGGTTCTCTCCAGCTCTGGGAGAGGAGTGGGGTTTGATGGGTTAGAGTAGGGGGGGCTGGGAGCCCAGATGCCTGAGTCAATCCTCTCAGCTGTTGCAGTGTCTCTTTGCCCCCCAGCTCCCTGTGGGCCCTGACAAAAGCTGGGGGGAGTGGGCGCAGGCAGCAAAAAAATAGCCCAGCCAGTCTCCAGTGGGTGGAGACTGGAATCAGCCCAAACAGGTCATGAAGGCCAAATCCCAAGAGCAGGAAGAGAACCCAGGTGTCATCTGGGCTCCCGATCCCCACCCCCCACTCTTATCCTCCCACAGTCCGCACTCCCTTTCCCAATCTACTCTAGAATCCAGGTGGTCTGGCTGCCTGACCCTCTGCCCTCTCCCAGCACTGAGGATGGACCCAGGCATCTGGGGCCCCCTCTGCCACCCCCTCCTCTCAGCCATGAGTAATCCCTCCAAAAACGTCTCACAAAAGCCAGTTTAATAAATAAATCCCAGTTTATTGCCTCTCTCCTGCCCTGTGGTTCTTGCTCTCACCACCAGAGGGCGCCAGGCACCTCCACAAGGGGATGCCTACTAGGGTACAGGGCCTGGCAGCCATTTTTGTAGGCGCCATGGAAAATCTCAGCACAGGACCCTGCCCGCTCTGTGTCTCCCCATCCCGGGGAACAGTGTCCTGTCTGATCTCAGGAAAAGAACCAAGGCATCCAGGCTCCCAGTCCCCACTTCTTTTAACCATCAGAAGAACCCTCTCAGAGTTGGGAGAGAACCCAGGTGTCTGGATTCCTGCCCAGTCCCATCCTGTTCCCAGAGTGGTCTCTAACATGCCCCAGCCCCAGTGTCGCCAGCCCATGGCTGGCTTCTCCAGTGTCTGGGCTGGTTTCCTGTCCCCCATCAGAGTAGGGGGTGAGGTTGGAGGAGTCATAGAGGGAGACAGAAAGTCCAGGAGCAATAATGCGTGTCATTAAGCTGGCTTGAGCCAGGTTTAATCACAAGGCAGGAGATGGGGTTGGGCACAATGGGCCAAAGCCTGCAGGTGCCAATGGCTTTGCTTAGCATGATGAAGCAGGCTGGAGCCTTTTGGTAGTTGGATGCCATCTTGGGAGCAGGATTAGGCTGGAGTCTTATAAGAGTTGGATGCCAGGTTGGAAGCAGGAATAGGCCAAGGCCGTGAGGGAGGTGGCCACTATCTTGGGAACAGGAGTAGGCCGAAGTCGTGTGGGAGTCAGATGCCTTCTGGGAAGCAGGAGTAGGCAGTAGAAGATGATGAAAGCAGCCGGGAGGCAGAAGAGGATGAAGGAGAGCTCCAGCGGGATAGGCAGCACCACATGGAGCTGGTCCTGGGAGAAGTTGTCATAGCACCTCCATGCCACCCATAGTGGTGCCTGATGAAGACGATGCTACAGTGGGCGCAGGCCAGCACCCAGGAGGCTGTGCTGGCTGTCACATTGTAGGTCGGCCACTGCTGCAGCTTGTACAACACTGGGAAGGCCACACTGAGGTAGCGGTCTGCCCCCAGCACTGTGAGGAAAAGGATGCACCGGGAAGGATACACCCGGGTAACACTCGATGCTGATGGCCGTGAGGAGGAAGGTGCTGGTGTAGATGCTGCTGTAGTAGCAGTAGTTGGTTAAGGTACAGAGGAAAGCTGGCAATGGCCAAGTCAGGTCAGCGCCCATCTCAGCCGTCTTGAAGGAGAGGAAGAGGGGGAGAAGGAGGTTGGACATGGTGAGGTTGAGCAGCAGCACTGCCATGGAGCTTGGCCAGCGCTGGACCTGGCACATGAAGGTGGCAAAGGCAAAGAGGTTCGTGGGCTGCCCCATGATGAAGGTAAAGATGTAGGCGACGAGGACCTGTGACTCGAGGCAGATGGCCATCACCTCTGGGGAAGCACGCAGAGGCTGTGAGGGGACTCCAGAATCCCAGAGCCCAGCCTCCCAGTCCGACCTACATCTCAGGTGTCTGGGCTCCCAGCCCACCAGACTTTAAGGCCCCTGCTCCTTCCCCAGAGCTAGGGGAGAGCCCAGGTGTCCGGGCTCCTAGCCCTGCCTGTCCCACGTGTGGTCAAAGAGGGCTGTGTCTGGAGGCTTAGCAAAGGTGGGCAATCATTGAGAAGGCGGATGTATGTAGTGGTTAGACTCAGAGTTTGGACAGGATGGAGGAGCTTGGGACACCTGGGTTTTTTACACATGGTGCCTTGTCCATGCAAGGACCCACGTACACATCCTGTTCTGCTAGGAAGTGAAATCAGTTCCTCCTCCACAGCCCCATGGGCAGTTCTGATGCGGTTGCCCATAGCTTAGGTGGTGGAGGGCACCCAGATGTGAGAGTCGGAGCCCCGCATCTCCCGGCTCATTGTCCATCAGGTTGCCATCAGCCCCCAGGTCCCTCCCAGAGCTGCAGAAGACCCAGTCCGAGCTCCCAGGGTCCCTGTTCTAAGCCATCAGACCCCACTCCCCTCCCAGAGCCGGGGTAGAACCCAGGGGCCCAGGCTCCCAGGCCCTCTTGCTCCCACCCCTGGACTCACACTCCTTCCCTGAGCTGGAGAGAACCCAGGCATCAGGTTCCCCCTCAACCTCACCCTGCCCCATCCCACTCCCTGAGCTCCTGTTACCATTTTGTTTCCTGGATTTACCAGTTACTGTGGGACTAAGGAGCTTTGCACAGAGCTGGGGGCAAGGAGAGAACCTGGGCAGCTGGCCACAGCCTAGCTGGGGGCGGGGGGAGGGGTACATAGGTGGACAATCATGGACAGCTCCCAGCTCCCTGGCTGTAACCACCAGTCCCCACTCCCCTCCCAGAGCAGGACAGAACCAAGGTGTCCTGGTTCCCAGATTTAACCCCCCAGACCCAGTCCCGTGCCAAAGCAGCAGAGATCCCAGGAGTCTGACCTGCCTGACCCCTGCCCTCAGCCCCAGTCCTTTCCCAGAGTTGGAGAGAACCCAGACATCCAGGCTGTCCACTCTGAT
The DNA here is from genome assembly GCA_030014935.1 of Caiman crocodilus. Classification (NCBI taxonomy): domain Eukaryota; kingdom Metazoa; phylum Chordata; order Crocodylia; family Alligatoridae; genus Caiman; species Caiman crocodilus. The sequence goes on along the minus strand of JAGPOW010001119.1, from coordinate 365 downwards.
CTTAAATTTCATAGCCCTCTTCAGTCCCCACCTGCTTTCTGCCTGTAGCAGCTCCAGGGAACCCAGGAGTCCAGGACTGGTGTGACAGAGACAGCTCAGTTCCTGTGTGGGAGTGAGTCTCCCAGGAGACAGCGAATAAATTGTGTCCCCTCCTCTGGGAGGAAATTCATCTTCCCACCTCAGGATGCAGGACACCTGGGTTCTCTCCCTGCCCTGGGAGGGGAGCAGGGCCTGATGGGGCCAGAGCTGGAGAGGGCTGGGAGCCAGGACACCTGGGTTCTCTCCAGGCCTGGGGGGGAGTGGGCGACTGGTGGGTGAGAGCTGAGGGAGCTGGGAGCTGGACACCTGGGTTCTCTCCAGGCCTG
>JAGPOW010001117.1:349598-371763 GCA_030014935.1 Caiman crocodilus | reverse complement strand
TGGAGAAGGCCTTACTTCTGCCCTCCGCTGAAGGCATTTTGAGGATAGTGGAGATAATGAAGACATAGGACAGCAGGATAAGCAAAAAGGGGACCATTAAGAGGGGCACAGTGAGAACAGTAATAGCAACTTCATCTGTGTGGGTGTCAGTAGAAGCCAGCAGTCAACACAGCAACAATTTCACAGAAGAAGTGGCAAATTGTATTAGCCCCACAAAAGGGCTTTGTAAATACCGAAAGAGTTTGACTGAAGGCTACCAAAGTACCTAAGGTCCATGCAATAACAGACAACTCAGTGCAGACTCTCTGGTTCATGCTGAGGGTGTATTGCAGGGGGTTGCATATGGCGACATAACGATCATATGCCATGACAGACAGGAGGGAGCACTCTGTGGCTGCAAATAACAGGAAGAAAAACAGTTGAACACCACAACCCACAAAGGAGATTGTCTGGGTCTCAGAGAGCAAGTCCACCAGCATCTTTGGGATTGTTACTGAGGTGTAGGAAACCTCCAGGAAGGATAAATTCCTAAGGAAGAAATACATGGGAGTGTGAAGGGCAGGCTCCAGTAGGGTGACAGTATCTGTTAGTAGATTCCTGAAGAATGCAAACACATAGAAGAGCAGCACTAGGACAAAGAGCAGCACTTGGAGTTCTTGGAAGCCTGAGAATCCCAGCAAAACTACCTCCGTCAAACATGACTGGTTGCTTTTCCCAATTTCTTCAACAGGTTTGAAATCTTCAGTCACCATGGTTCCTGTGAAGGAAGTGAAACGCATAACTATTGTAACGCGTTCTCAATTAACCTTAATAAAGGGGGAGTGTTTTGTAAAAGACTATAGATATGATGAATACATTTTGGTATGGTCAGGCCAATGTTCCATCTAACCCAGTAGCTTGTCTTTGATAGTGTGTGCATACATATATATGTGTGTGTGTTTGTGTGTGTGTAATTCAAGATAGCAAGACTCCTATCCTATACCAACACTGCTGAAGGTTTTTTTTTTAAAAAGTCACAAGATTTGACACACTTAAAATATATTAGTTATTCATCCTTAACTTCCTTCTAGTATTTTTCATTTTATTAATTGCTACTCAGATATGATCCTGAGTACTGACAGATGCAGCACTCACAATGTCATGAGTGGTCTTACTTGCCAGGTAGACAGACAGATTGATTGTACATATATATGAGACTGCGGGGTAAAAGCCAAATCCATGTTTATTTTCTCCCCTTCCTTTCCTCTGTTACATGACTGATGAAGTTTTACTTTCATGCACTCAAGCAGCATGCTCTGGCAGGAACCAAATTATATATTGGAATCTCACATGTACTCATAGAAAACTTTGAGCATCTGATAAAGTTGGACATTGCCTACAAAAGCCCATGCTTCTGTGAATGAATGTTAGCTACTACAGTGTCACCCTGCCCTACCATTTATGTGGAAAACCTAAGATTCCTACTTTTGCTCATCCCTTATATAGACCAAGTGAATGGGAGATTCCCCCTGAAAAAGGATTGGGTACAATCTGAATGAAACCTTGTGGCTTGGCTAACACTGATTTTGATGCATTTAGTCAGCTTGAGATATTCCTCAGATAAAGTGAACTGACAAGGGATCTAAAATAATTAGGGATCTTAAGATATATATTCAGCAGTTCATTTCTGCGAACACAGTAGACTTCTACTGGCAGCAGCACAGCCATACAAACAAAACAGGAGTTAATTTACATTATAAGCCTTTTATCTGATCCAACTCATTTTTTTATCCAGAGATTCCTGGTCTTTATGACCCCTGAAGCCTTGGAGTCTCTAATCGGGAATTTAAAAACAAGACTGTAGTTTTCTTAGAGCTAGCTATTTTAGCATGCTGCACATCAATCTATCAGTTTGAAGTAAAAGCAAAGAAGTTGAAAATAAAAAAGACATACCAAAATCACTTAAGATTAGACACCTATTTCCCTTGAAAGATCAAGAGGAATGACTTGCTTAAATGACTAATAAAATACATATACATTTTAATGACTTAGCATATTATAATTAACATAATTCCCAACACCCCTAAAGACAAGTATATAGATTCCACTTGTGACAGGGCATGGCACAAGTGTCTAGAAGATATTTTCTCTCTTACCTTTGGAAAAAATCTGTTCTACAGTCTCTCTGACTGATGGTGTTTCAAGTAATTGTATATAAAGACAAAGCTTTAATTATTCATTTAGAAAATCACAGGAGAAAAAATCATCAAAAAGAGGTGGTAGCTCAGTCCCATGGGATGTCCTGCCCTTATACTCCAAACTTTCGGTTTCAGAGGGAAGGTTTTGAACAAGGCTCATTTACTCTGCTTCCATGGTGCTTACAGTGATGGACTGACACAACCCTGAAGATCTGAGTGTTCCCTCCACATAGCATTGACTTAAGGGTTATTAGTGATGGCTCATCAGTCTGGTGTAAACATCACAGAATGGGTCTATCCCTGATGAACCTTAATTGCATGAAATTGCACCAGAGGTAATTTTGGGCCACTAATTCACTGGAAGTTATTACCACTATTTTTAATGTTTGGGTGTAATTTATTGTAATTAATGCTCAGTGGACTACCACATAAATTAGCAACTCACTTGCCCAGAAAGCGGAAGACCCATATTTTAAGGATTTCTCACCTAGGGTGTGAACCTGCATCTTCTTGTTTTCTGCAATTTTCTAACTACCATGCCACAAGTTTGGGATAACCAAGAAGCCTCTCTAGAGTACCTCTGCAAGCTGAGTCATTGAATTTTTTATTTGCTACTCATTGGGCAATGGACAGATATGACTTCTGTATTGCCTTCAAGACAAGATAAAGATTTTTATACCTTTATGGACTACAAGCAGGCAGACGCTAATGCTTCTGGCACCATTTTAAATCCCACCAAATTGTGCCAGGAGGAACCAGGTTTTTTGTTGTACCAGTACTTCCCCAATTACCCCTGTACACCCATTATGCTATAGCAGCCATTGAAAAGGGCCTACTCAGTCATTCAGCACTCCCCTAACCTGGTTTCAAGTGGCCACTGTGTGCAACTCAGGCCAGCTTTACTGCCTCAGAGTCACAGGTAACAGACGCAACCTCACCCATCTCCTTATTTCTAAACATGAAAGTGTGCTACTTATCTGTACCATGCTCCTCAGTGACACAATTGAAGTCAGCAAGAGCAGAGGTTCACGTATCCATTTGGAATCCATTTGGTATAAGAAACCAGTCAGCAGTTATAGGGTCCACCCCATCTAATTCCATGGCACTGCCTGGGCATGCCAACAACTGAAATAAGGCGATGGTAATGGACCTGCTTGCAATTTGGGGTGTGAATCAAACCATCAGGCCACCTGAACCAGGTCATCTCTGAGCATATTGCTGCCAAAATAACCACTCAGGAATATGGCCAGTGCTGGCAGCAACTATTCAAAGATGAATATACTGAAGCTCTAGTATAAGATGGCCCAAAATTTCAATCATATCCCCATCACCTACCGAGTGATGAGTACCTACTCAGTGGAGCTCTCACACATCCTTGCTGGGAATGGCTCTGCCTAGCCGAACTCGATGATCTATAGTTGGACTTGATGATCTAGTGAGGTCCCTTCCAACCCTAACATCTATGAATCTATTAATCTAGCCCCACTTCATGGCCAAAACCACCATCCAGGTTCAAGCTCTGAGGAGACACTTTGATGCCACCCAGGACAAGGAGGAGAAGGCCTGCTCTTAGCCTGCCTTCATGACAGCCCAGGAACTGGCACAATAGGGCACAGTCATTTTAGGGGACTGACTTCTCTTTGGTGGGGAGGAAATGGAGCCTTACAATCTTCCACCACAAGATGGACATTGAAAATTATATAGTACAAGGGCTGTCCACTTTGGAGCCCATGAAGAGTTAAATTGTGGCCCAACATGCTTTTTGACCTGGCTGCTGGAGCTGTCACATTGATGTGGCTCTGGAAACCAAGGGTTGAATGCTGCTGATGATTGTCTGCACCCGACTCCTTTCCCATCACCAAATTCAAGGTCTTCACTCGTTGTTGGTAGCTAAAATTGACAGTAGGGGGCAAAAGAGGGATAGAGGTGGCAACATTCATCCCCTGCAATCTAGAACCAGGCTGATGAAGTGGCCCTGGCAATGGTGAATCCAAGCCATCATCCTGCAGCTGAAGGTGGATCATCTGATGACAAGAAGCCTTGCAGTCCAGATCTGTCTTGCAAGAAGCCCTATAGTCTGGATCCAACCTGAGAGGTGAAATGAGCTGCATACCCCTGAAACAGAGCAACCCAATCTATCCATGTACCAAATGCCCTTAGTGACATTCTAGGCCATGGCACCAAATGCTTGACCTCACTTCTTCTATCAATCCCCATCCCTGGCCAACTCCTGGGACCAAGGACTCAGGAAGCCGCTCACATAGGTACACCCACCCTACTACACACATGCCAACTCCCCCCACACACACCTTTTCCCCCTCCTCACACTCCCCCATCACCTTCTATACAATACACAAAAGTATGACTTTACTTTGAGCTGTTATGCAATAACCCCTACATAAACTACTTCAAAGATCATAAAGACAAAACTATTTTTTGGAAATAAAATATGGTATAGAAGATGTTAGATTTTGAGTCTATGATTTGTTTTTTATTTATATTTTATTAAAATGATATATTTTGAAAGATTTTATAATAATCTCAATATTGACCCTCAATAGCTCGCCAAAACGCAAATGGTATACCAGCCAAAATAATTACCCAGTCCTGCTCCAGATGGTGGCTGACATGGGCCCCATGCTGTTATGGAATGTGCCTGACTATTTGCTGGGGGGCAGGGAGAGGGGTAAGTGATATCACTGTTCTTGTTTGGGGTTCTACTAACACTGCTTCTTAAGATCTCCTAAAGCACCAGTTCTCAACTGGGGATCCACAGCCTCCAGAGGGGCTGCAAGCAGATTTCAGGGGCTCATCGTACCCAACCCAGTGTAGGTGGGAGCTACCTTGGCTCCCCAGGTCTGAGGCAAATCCTGAGGAAAGGGCAGGGGCAGGTCTGCCCTACCTGGCCTCACAATCGTCATCTTGGGCACAGTGCTGCAGGAAGGTGGGCGAGGCTCCATGCTGCTGCTGCTCAGGTGAATGGGGCCCCAGGCTCCCTGCTGCTAAGCCCTGCCTGCTGCACCCAGGGCTGTGTGTGTAGGGCTTGGGAGCCAGACCAGTCCTCTTCCACGCCAGGAGCAACAGAGGCTCTGCAGAGCGCATGTGGTCTGTGGAGTTTTTAGAGCATGCTGGGAGCCCTCAGGAGGAAAAAGGCTGAGAACCCCTGTCCTAAAAGCATCCCCCAACCCCATTTATGCCTCCCAAGATATCTTTAGACCTGGGTGAGAAAGGGTCATTTCACCTGGAGAAGACAATTAAGATGGTCCACATCATGTACAACATGTGTCTATAATGAAGATTGTGCTGTTGTTGGACAGTGGCTCCTTGTTGATTCATTTTCAGTTGATTGGTGCGTATTGATCTCACCTACTTCAGACTTGATTTATTCTGCCTGTGCAACAAAGTCCTTAGACAGTGTGGGGATGGGTAGTCAAAATGTTTGCAGTTACGCAGTCCAAGCCACAGTCTCTTCCTAAGCTCCTAAAGGACCTAATAGCCACTCATACATACATCACACTCCTGCTTTTCTGATGTCCATAGCATTTATGAATGGGGCAGAGGAGAGGGTTAGCTAGAGTCTCAATGAATAGTGAATACTGTTCAGGTTCAGCAGTGATCAAAGTCCCAGGAGTGCCCTTGCAGGTATGGATGGCCAGTCAGATAGGAATGAATGAGGGGCTGCATTGTTATGTCTCAGCTCTGTGTTCTCAGGCAAGCCTGGCACAGGATGCAGTCTGTCTGACTCACAAAGAATTCCCCCCTCCCTCCCCTCCTCTACATAAATGAAACTGATTAAGATGCAGTGAGAGACGCACCTAAGACCCTCAAGATAAGGGTGACAAGAGTGAAACAACTGCCCTAGGTCTCATTTGCAACCAAGATGAAACCAGATGTTCACACACACCCAGCTCAGCATTTATCAGACCAGTTCTAATCTGGCTTTACAAAGGACTCCCCACCCCCACCCCACCCCTGAGAAACACAAACACCTCTAAGTTTAATAGGCATCTTCAGCCATACATTCCCCAGTCCCACTATGGGAGGCCTATTTAAAATTGATTGACAAAAACTTGGTTGCCGGGTTAGGGAATGCTGAGGCAAGAGATTGAGTCAGAGGGGGTGTGGGCAACATTTGAACCATGGTAAAGGGGTTCATCACAGCGTCCAACCTGTTGGAGCCCTAATCACAGGTGTTGCCATACTTTTCCTGAGATGACTGGTGGAAGTCCTCTCCACAAAAGGTTATGAGCACCCCAATAATTGTCTTAAGTCTGTAAAAAGACTATAGTAAGATCTGGAAAAGTCATGCTAAGATGAGGCTTGTGCACAACAAATGAAAATCCAAAATCCTGATGCTGCAAGCTATCTATTATTTCTGAAGAAACCACAAGATATCCCATCAGTATATCTGCTATCCATAGGAATTTCAAGCTGGCTCCCAAGTATCTGGGTACTCTCTAACCTTATACGTTTCCTGATTATCAATCAATTTCTTGAGATGTCCCAAACCAGATAATCCCTTGTCAATTGAAAAGACAATAATTTACACTATTGAGAATGCTTCGAAGCAGCTGAACTGAGGGTATAAAAATCTGTAAAAAGCAGCAGTGTGAGTGTGCTTCAAGAAGAAAACTCCTGTGATGACACCATCCCCTGTTGTTCTTGGGATGCTGGAAGAACAGACCCCACCCAGGGTAACCTGCTGCATGCCACAGACATACCCTGGGAACAAATGGCAATGGCACATGAAGGGAGTTATTTTGCAGTTCAGTCAGCAGCAAGAAGGAGGCTGACACCATATGGGTGCAGTTGTCTGCTATTACCCAAACAATGAATTCGAGAATCACCAGGAGTGTTTTCAAGGGAACCACAGATATCCACACTAGTGAGGATGAAACCCTTTTTTCTGCCTATTACAAATCTAAGAGTGATCCTATTTCACTCTGTGCAAGTCCCTGAAAAAAACATTGATGCATCTACTTAGTAGCACATAATCCCTTTAGCATAAAAGCTAAGACATAAATAAGTGGCAAGTAGGAATAGAATCTTACTATTTTTTGCATTAATTCTTTTTTAGAGGATGGAGAAGCTTGGGATATAATCATATTATGGTGCATATGTGCAATGAAGCACCTATTATTTGAAATAAGAATAGGTCTTTTCTCTTTTTGTGGATTGTAACCTGATTCACAGTGGTTCTCAAACAAGAGATCGAAGTTCATCATCTAAAGAAGTTTCCGCTAAAAAGTGTCTATCTTTGCCACAGTCAGCTTTGTCAATGTAGGGGGGACAGAGTAGCTTGTCATTGTCAGTGTATCCCTCCTTTCCTCAAACCTGGTGTCCCACTAGGGAGTTTAGTGATTTCCTCTTAAATCCATCTGTGCTCCAGTCAGACTTCCAGGCTGGGATTGTCTACTTGCAGTCAGTACAGTATACATGACTTGCACTTGAGCTCTGTGTGTTTCTGTTAAGCCATGGACTCAACCTGACCAACACAGCTGCTCATCCAGGCCTGCCTCACAGACAGAACAAGGCTGGCAAGAAGGACCTAACCCTCCAGCCACTCCCTGTCAAAAAAGTAGCCAGCCAGGGTCATCTGATTCTCCACTTCCCCATGTAAAACCATGCTAAGAAACAGAAACAAAAATAGGAAGCGTCTAGGCAACAGGGTTCAACCTGACCAGGCCTGTTTTGCTGTTCCTTTCATCTTGCTATCTATCTCTCTCTGCTCCACCTCCTGACTTCTCAACCCAGCTTGCTTTCCAACTGTACTCCCTGCTTGATCTCCTGGCTTCCCACTTTGGCTTGCTCCCAGGTCTTACTCTTGAATTGACCTCCTGGTTTCTTGACCCAGCTTGTCCCTGGATTATGCTCACTTCTCCTGACCTTTGTCAACACTTCAATCCCTGAGTGATCCCAGACTTGGCTGCTCATGCCTCAGAATGAATTTTTGACCCAAACTTTCTCCATGCCCTCCCCACCTCCAGAACTGGCCTTTTGGGGATCTTGGGGACTTACTTCCTTGGGGTGGGGATAAGGGTAGGAGCAAGTGGGGTGGTGGACACATCAGGCTGTTAAGTGGAATGGAAAGTCACAGGAAGGTGAGTGCTGGGGTTAGTACAGGACTCCCTGAGTGGAGCCCAGGGTTAAGTTAGAGATTGGGAAGATGTCTCACTTCCATATGTTCTCCAGCAGATGAATGTCCTACAAGAGATGGGCTAGGGCTGCAGGGATTAAAGCCTTAGCCTAACCCCTCCATTCTGGGGCTAAATGAGACCCTATAAGCCTCTGAAAGAATTCCTTTCATACTCTAAGGGATATCCATCTGCCATGATGAAGAGGGTATCCTTTACTTGGTCAGAAACAAGGAGAAGGGTGGCCTCTTCCAGGAATTTGAAGGGTGGCATTTGGATGATTTCACTTACTGTGGAGAAAGGAAATGAAAAGCAAGAATTCAGTGGCTGGTAAGGGGACCTGCCATAGGCCTTTCTCCTTCTCTCCTGCTAGCTGTCCTGCATCTCCCTCTGCTCGGTCTGCACTTCATGCTTGGCATTGAAGAAGAATCATTATTTGGGAGTTAGAGATGTGTTTTCCAAACCCACCATGGGCTGTGCTGAGAGCTCATAGAAGGACCTGTCTGCCTAAGTGCCTGGCAGTGAATGCCAGGGACTGCTGGACTGTCACAGAGGTGGACCCAGATATTTCTGTGCTGCATACAGGACCAGTGTCCTTTGGAATCTCTTCAGTTGTAGAAGCAGATATACAAGAGCCCATTGTTCAAAGAAAGCAGCAACATATAGGAGCACCAGACATTTCTTCAAGATAGGAATCTGCCCTTTTACAGCTGCAGCGCTCAGGAATGCTCTGAAACTTGGGTGCAAGCCCTTTGTTGCTAGATTCTCTTTAACCTTGCTTTAGAGTTTTCAGTGCATGAAAGAAGGAAGATGCTGAAACTGTTACTGTAGCTCTGCAATATTTTCAGATAATGCTTTTTCATTTACTTTCTAAAGACGTTCTCTTGCCTTGTGTGTTAACATGCAAACACTGTTCATGGCTGTGGAATTCACAGCACAGCACAGTCTGCCTCTGTGGGTCATACTTTCTAGGGGTGCAGCTGTGCCCTTATATCACTGATTTTGGTGCACACATACCCAACTTTGGACCAGTAAAAATCAACAGAATTATATTTTAAAAAATGCAATGGTGCCAAAATTTTGGTCATCCAGATAAGATAGTGTTGGTTACTTCAGGAACTTCTAGCCATCCAAGCAAAATAATGAAATCTCTCTTCCAGATCACATTTTGGCACCCTCATGTTTGTGCATCTACACTAGGACTAGGATTCCACCCTTAGACACTTCATTTTACTCAAATGACTTATAGGTGGTATAGAATATGTCTCCCTATGTGTTTAGGCATATTAAGATTAGTCAGCTTCTGAGATTTTTTTGAGGTGAGAGAAGGGAGTGGGGGGACTATAGGAAGTTGTCACTCAGCTTTTCATTTTTCTGGGTAAACTTGTACACACAGGAAACAACATCAAACATAAAACAAACAAATATACAAACAACGAAGGGTTAACTCAAAACCTGTGATCCTTCCATGAATCTGTAGAGAGAAACCCTGGTTCTGTGATGCTCCTCAGTACCACAGCCTTCCCTTTCCCCCAGTCTCCCCTCCCTGGGAGTTTTTAACTTCCTATGGGCCAGGCAATCATCCCTGGAAGCTGGCTTTGTACCCTTGAGCAGGTAGGCTATTACTCATGACCCCTGGAGATAGGATCCCACCCCTGAGCCATGAACCCTGTTACAGGGATGTTACATTTCAACTTAGGTGTTTAATCGATACTTAAATTGTGTTTTCTTGTGTAAGAACTCTTTATCGTGAGCTATGAGTTGAGACAGTCAGAAGCAGAATAATTTTGAATAACTGTTCACATGAGAAGGTGCTGGGATGTTTACATTTCAATGAGTATTTGGTTCCTCTGTGTTTCTTTGAAAAACCTACATTGAGACCTGTACTGATAAAACTATGTGGGGAGCCAGGGAAAAAGCAAGGGCAACATTGGGCTCCTGCTAAACCAGATGGGACAACTTATAATGTACGCCCAGTAAAAAGCCAACTTGCTAAGTTGGTACTTTGCATTGGTTTTTCATAAGTCCCATAGGACGCCCCTGCCCACTATGGGACGGAGGAAGATTCCTTACCATCCATCAAGTCAGAAGGATACCTTCAAGTCAGCTAGCCCTGACAGTTTACACCCCAGAGTACTCAAGGAGCTGACTAGGATCATAGCCCAGCCCTTGGCACAGATCTTCAAGAACTCCTGGTGCTCTGGTAAACTGCCCAATGATTGGAAGAAGGCCAATGTTGTGCCTATCTTCAAGAAAGGGAGGAAAGTGGATCTAGCAAACTACAGGCCCATCAGACTGACCTCTATCCCAGGGAAGGTCTTAGAAAAGATTCTTAACGGACTGGCTGATGGCAACATCCTGAGGGATAGCCAGCATGGATTTGTTGCACATAGGTCTTGCTTGACCAAACTCATTTCTTTCTATGACCAGGTGACCCATCACCTGGACAAAGGAGAAGAGAGTGATGTCATATATTTTGACTTTAAAAAAAGCCTCAGACACACCATGATCTGCTGGCTGGGGAATTGGCACCATGATAGGACCCAGAGGGTGGTGGTTGACAGAAGTCAATCATAGTCAATCATCGTGGTGTCCTGTGACCAGTGAGGTCCTCAGGGATCTGTCCTTCGGCCTATACTATTTAACATCTTCATTAATGATGTGGACATTGGTATCAGAAGTGGACAGGCCAAGTTTGCCGATGACATCAAACTCCAGGGTAAAGCTGAAGACAGAAAGGTGATCCAGGCTGACCTTGACAGGCTCAGGAAATGGACAGATGAGAACATGATGATATTTAACACTGAAAAATGCAAGGTTCTCCACCTTGGGAAGAAAAACCTGCAGCATCCTTATAGGCTTAGCAGTGCTATGCTGGCTAGCGCTACAGATGGAAGGGACTTATGGGTCATGATTGACTACAAGATGAACGTGAGCCTGCAATGTGATACTGCTGCTAGTAAAGCAAGCAAAATGCTTGCTTGCATTCACAGATGCTTCTCAAGTAAATGCCAGGACGTCATCCTCCCATTGTACTCAGCCTTGGTGCAGCCGCAGCTGGAGTACTGCGTCTAGTTTTGGGCTCCACAATTCAAAAAGGATGTGGAGACGCTTGAGAGAGTGCAAAGGAGAGCTATGTGCATGATCAGAGGTCAGGAAAGCAGACCTTATGAAAAGAGGCTGAGAACCATGGGATTCTTCAGCCTGGAAAAGCACAGGCTCAGGAGTAATCTGGTGGCCACATATAAGTTCATCAGGGGGTGCTTACCATGTTCTGGGGGAACATCTGTTCACCAGAACACCCCAAGGGTTGACAAGGTTGAATGGTCACAAACTCCTCCATGACCATTTCAGGCTGGGCATAAGGAAGAACTTCTTTACTGCCCAAGCCTCCAAGGTTTGAAATAGATTGCCTCCAAAGGTGGTTCAAGCACCTGCTCTGAAAGCCTTCAAAAGTCATCTGGATGTTTATCTTGCTGGGATCCTATGACCCATGCTGACTTCCTGCCCCTGGGGCAGACGGTAGGACTCAATGATCTTCCAAAGTCCCTTCCAGCCCTAATGTCTATGAAATCTATGAAAGAATAAATCAAGGAAATATTTTTCTATTCAGCACTACAATTTCAGGTGGAGGCAATAGGAATTTGAAGATGAATTTCACTGTTTTTATCAAATACATGTGTTGAGCTACAATTCTATAAGCTGTTAGCTTCTCAGAATAGATCATATTGTCTTGTCTCCTGAAGTTGCACCATTTAAACTGATATTGCACATCAGTGGAATTATTTTTCACAGGGAGCAGAATGTCATCCATTGAAGTTAGTTAAATTACACTGGTCTGATTCCAACTTACACCATAAAGCTCCATTATAACACTTTAGCAGTAGAATGGGGCTTTAAAAGAAGTGTACCTGTAGCATGCATCTCTTTAAATTTCCAGATCTGTGTAAAGTAATTTCAGTACAGAAGATAATCAAAACCTTTATAGTCAAAGCCCTTTAAGACCATAATTGGATTTAATATCCTTGGCACTGGTTTTGAACACACTTATAGTATTGTATTATAAGAGAAACTGAAAACCTGTTAATGGACATATGAATAACACACATGTATGTAAGGAGAGACTGAATTTCTACTTTGTGCCTTGTACAGTTTTAGCTTATTGTTGGAAGATGGAACATGACAAATGCCATAGAATGGGATAGATGCCGATCTCACTTACATTAAATCCATACCTACATACTGGCTTAGAACGATTTTCTCCAGATTTGCATGGGTGTAGCTGGAAGGAAAATAAATACACCCCTCTACCTTGGATCACTATTTTCCTCAATATATGAGAGTTATATTATTGTCAATTGAATTATCTTTAGTTACTTCTGACTTCCACTGCACATATGCACATGTTCATGCATGCACATACAGGCATGCATACACACACACACCAACACAAACACTATTCCTCATCCAAACTAGTGTAGCTCAGCTGGATTCAATAGACTAATTCTTGATTCATATAAATACAATGCCATTGCATTGATAATAAAAAGACACTCCTGGTTTGCAGTTGTGGTCAACTTAATTAAATTTCATGGAGTTACTCCTAGTATACATGGGTGTGAGGAAGAGATACTAACACTAAAGTTTTAACTCCCAATTTATACAAGGTTACCTAAAATTATTCAGGTGTTTTGAGGAGCTATCTTTCCACCTAATAGTTTTCTTAAAGCCCCTTTTACCTGGTGGTTCCTCAGGCTATAAATGATTGGGTTTAAAATGGCAGGGGTCACTGTGTAGAAGAGAGAGAGCAGTTTATTTGCACCTGGTGTGTTACTAGAATTGGGTCTCAGGTATACAAATATGGCACTGCCATAGAACAGGGAAACAGAAATGAGGTGTGAGGAACAAGTGTTGATAGCCTTGCTCCTCCCATCTACTGATTGGATCCTGAGTATAGTGGTGATTATGCGAATGTATGAGAAAAAGATAAGTGAAAAAGGGATGATGATGATCAAGATGCTTGTCAAAATTATTTCCACCTTATTCATAGAGATGCCTGAGCAAAGAAGCCTGATCAGAGGTGGCGCATCACAAAAGAAGTGGTTGATAATCTTGGAGCCACAAAATGGCATGCTGAATATCAGGGCTATTTGTCTAAGGGACACAGATATGCCGATAACCCAACATCCTGATACCAGCAGGATACAAACCTTCCTACTCATGAAGGCTGCATACTGAAGTGGGTTGCAGATGGCAACATAGCGATCATAAGCCATAACAGCCAGAATATAACACAATGCAGTACCCAGGAAGAGGAAAAAGTAGAACTGGACACCACAGCCAACAAAAGAGATGGTCTTCTTCTTCAATATAAGGTTAATCAGCATTTTGGGGATGGTGACAGAGGTATAGCAAATCTCCATGAAAGCCAAGTTCCTGAGGAAAAAGTACATAGGGGTGTTAAGCACAGGGTCACACACTGTAGTGATGATAACCAGAATGTTCACCATCAGGATGAGGATGAAGACAATCAGGAAGATGAAGAAGAGTGGAGACTGTAACTCAGGCTTTTCAGAGATCCCCAGGAGCATGAATTCCATTATACCAGAATCATTCCCCTGTATCATATCTTCTCACTGTTTTACCTGCAGGGGCATAAAACATGCATCATCTCAGCATGGGTGCCTTGGGTTTATTTCTGGTTTTCAGCACATCCCTAATTTCTCATGATCAAGGCTCCATCGTGCCAAGCGCTGTATAAACATCTAGAAAGAAACAGCATGAATTGTCTTAAAATCTAAGTGGGAAAGACAGAGAAATGTTGAAATAAAAGAGGTGATAGCATTTTGAAGATGTAAAAATGAGACGTCAAGATTGCTGATGATGATATCAGAGAAGACTAAGTTAATTAAGTATCTCATCACGTGTTTCAAGTAAGTTGCCCAATGTGATACAGGAAAACTGAAGACTTGATCCTAGATTTCATACTTAACTGCTGCACAAACAAAACCATTCTGCCTCTTTATACAGAGAGCCTTCATTTGAACTTCTGAAAATGGCTATGAAAATTAAATAAATATTTTCCATCCAGATTTTACAGGTTATTTTACAAGGGCTATGATGGCCATTATTTTATCAAGAAAGAGAGAAATAGACATAGACATAGGTCAATCTATATATATCTACATCTTATGATATGTATATCTGTAGATATATAGACAAATATATATTTTTTGGACCTTTAGTATACAAACATTAAAAACAAAAGAAGGAAAAGGCTATAACCCCACCTGGGGCTGGGCGTGAAAACATTATTGAATCAAATTTACACCATAGGCAGAAATCAAAACCTTTGTACCCTGAAGTCTGATATTCATGCAGTCACACTTTTAGGACTAGACAGACAGACAGGCAAACAGAATTAAGGTACCTGATGTAATGTGTCTGAGAAAGATGAAATGACTTGCTTGAAGACTCACAGTAATTGTAATCAGACTATAGTTTTACTTGCATGGTGTTAATTAAGAGTAATTCAATTAAAATCAATTAAAGTCATTTAGATTCACATGGTAGAAATGAGAGTAGTCTTGCTCCAGATCTTCTGAATTCAGCCTATCACACTATCTACTCTATCACATTTACTAGTGAAATCAAGTTGAAATGTTACATCCCATGAAGTGTAAGACACACATTCTTTCACTTCATGGCTGTAGATATTTTGGGTACATATTTCTTTGGTTACTGGCATCGAACAAGTAAACACCACTCTATGTCAGCAGGTTAGAGCTTTGTGATTGCTCTTTAGTTAACAACTTAGCAAAATAACTTGGCCAAAGATTCACAAATTTTAACCTAAACATCAAAGGCCAAAGCTAACATCCCACACAACACAGATGAAAGAATGTCATATAATTCTTCCTGTATTAAATCTGTGAAGTTACATAAGAACATAAGAGCACATAAGTCTCCCATGGTGTCATCTAATAACACAGAACTAGAAAGTATCCCCCAGATCATTGTGTCTAGACAGATGATACAATCCCCCCTTTTATAAACTGATTGGGCTCCATCATTAAACTAATTTGGTATTTTTTCCCCTTTCGATTCCTCTTGGAAAATTATTCTAGTCACTCATCCTTCTGATGGCCAGAAAGCTTATACTATTCTGCAATGTATTGGATTTGTGTCCATGTACAGAGAGAATGAATTCCACCAGAATTGCCATCAGATAAAGCTGGGAGATAGTGGAGATAGTAAATATTTCTTGAGAATTATCTTCCTTCTTTCTAGTCTCTCATTTCTCATGGTAGTGTTGCATCAACTTGCTCTATCATACCTTCTCCCACTACTTTTTCTGTCCCTACAATAGGCACTTCAGCATATAGCTAACTTTAAGGACTTGACCTGTTCTATTGTCTTCTGTAGGTATGCTCACATCCTTTGAATTTCCTATTTGTCATTGAATTGTCTATAGGTTACGTACACACATATGAATGTGCAGTCTAACTGCTTATATCTGTTGCATATGTGTGCGTGTGCATGCATGTGTGTTTTGCATGAAAGAACAATGTTGTTTGTAGCAACATGTTACATTAACTGTTCCTCTGTGGTTCAAACATGAATCAGCCTTCAGATGTTTGAATACCTTCACCTATGCTAGCTTCAGTGGAGATAATGTTTTGCAGAATTTATATTTCCTTTTGGTTAAAAGGATATAGATGAAGAAATGGATGGTTGATCTAGTTGAATAAAGGCATAAGAATGGATACATTGTTGGTTTTGATAGGTTAGAACAATGCTTTCAGTAGCACTAAGGACATGTAGGTAGCTAGATATTAATGCTGGTTATAATAGATAGATAGATAGATAGATAGATAGATACAGTAGAATATATTATTTTTCTCCCATGTGATTTTTTTCTGCTTGTTTGATCTTCAGTACTACACAAATTGGTCCATTATTAAAATCAGTCAGTTATAGTCTGTCATTTGTCTCTTCTTACAAACATTGAAGGTTTAGTTATAATATGCATTTTCCCCACTGTGATTCTAAGTATTTTCCCTTGCTTTAAAAATAATTCTACTTACCTTGTTAAGGTGTTGTTTCTTGCCAACCTTTTAAAAAAACAAACTAACTATGTGGCAATCTGAACAGCTTTTATATAGAGAGAGAAAAGTCTCTGAGTGTCTAATCACACTCAATGTATTTCTAATCTTTCTCCAGAGTAAAGACTGAAAATGTTTTTCTTTTTCTTACCTTTTTCTTCCTTCACAGATGGCAAATTATCTTGATGATAAATGATGAAGTGTCTTGTTTATCAAGTATCTTAAATTGCTGTGACCATTGGGACTTTATCCCCCAAGTCACAAGTCTATTCAGAAGACTGAAAAAACAAAATGGTGGGGGGTTTTTTCTTTTCTTCCTTGGTGTGTGCAGTAATGTATTAAAGCTAGCATACAGCACATTTATATTGTGAACTCTGTTGAACTCAGTAGGCCTGATCTTCACTGAATGTAAATTGATAAAGCTTGATGGAATTCAAAGGACAAAACTTCAGCTTCTGTAAACTGTTGTTGCTTCACCGGAGGCAATGGGTGCTGATCTACAGTTCTTGTCAAGTAATTTCATTGGAGGCCCTGGGACAGATACATAACTGCTGTCAATCAGTGGAATTCCAATGGAGCTAATGGAATTCCAATAAATCCATGGAAATGTAAATTCATGAAGTTCTATTAGATTCCATGGGTCCAGATTTATGGCCTGTATAAATCACAGCTCCATATTTAGGAGTATAAGGTCACTACAGGTGCCTATACATGTGCAGTGAGGCTGCTCCACATGCTGTAATTACAGCGTGTTGGCGCAGACTGGATTAATCAAGTCTGCTGAAGAGTGGTTATTACAGTGGTTTACCAGACTCCAGCATCACATGTACTAGAGTACCCAAGCTGTAAAATGGAAGCTGGGATGCTTTAAATAAATTTTGTTCAATGAACTTCAGTTAAAGTGCCCCTGTCATCATTTTTCAGTGCAGTGACACTGATACACAAGATGCTCTGTGCACTTTAATATAGAGCAGCTCTTGGAGCCCCTCTAATTAAGGCCCTTCCTGCCCTCACCCCACCCAGAGCACGTGTATAAATGCCCTGTATGTCCATGATGGGTGCACGTGTAAGCTCTAGCTAGTAATGCACATGCCATTTCTGCTTGCATTTGTAAGTATCCATGAACACAGGGCTACACAGCCAGGAACAGAATCCCTCTGGAAATTTAAGTGCCAAAAATGGCATATGGACCACTCAAAATGGACATCTAGGAATAGACCAGCATCCTAAAGGAACTCCTGTTGCTCACCTTGGTAAAAATCAAGGGGCTTACTGCTGAAGTACACAAAAGTGAGTAGGAAGACATTCAATCACACTGATTTTTAAAATGGACATTGTGTCGTGATCAACCCCACCTCATACTATGGTCTTTATTTGGCTTGATCTCCTGGGCTCAGAAACCTTCCTGAGATAGTTTCATAATTAATAGTTGGTAGGGTCAGAAGGGACCTGAGCAGGTTATCAAGTCCGACCCCTGCCATGGCAGGAAAGAGTACTGGGGTCAAATGACCCCAGCAAGGTGTTCATCTAATGATGGTGTTGAGTCCAGGAGATAACATGCAAGTAAGCACAGCAATCTGGCTAATTTAATGCAAGTGGTTCCTTCATAGCAAGGTGGTTTCACAGGAAACTCCCAACACCCTTTGTCAAGGCAAGATCTCCTGAGATCACTTTGCAGTCTTCCATGTCCATTCACAAAGGAACTGAGGCTGAGAAAACACCCCACTTGCCAAGGCTCTCTCAGTTTCGGTATTAGTCTTTTCTTCTGTGGTTTAAAGTACATTGCACCTACAGTGCAGACCAGAAACTGAATGAAAATCTAAAGTGCCTCCAGACTGTACTAGAAAGCACTGTATTAAAGCTTGCCTCTTTACACAGACTATCCCCTAGAACTAACATAAGGTCATGTGGCCATATTAATGCAGCTAATAATGTCACTCTTTCAGGAGTGCTCTTTGTTATTTTCCTAGCATTGTACCAAGGTAGCTAAATTACCTCTATTTTGATATCTAGCATGTGTAGAGTGGAGTTTTTTTCACTGAAGCTATTTCTAGAGCATTCTGGACACCACTAACACAATCATATAATTTCTTTTAAAAAACCTTTTTCCTACTCAGCCTCTTTAGAGCTTCCTTCACCTTCTTGTTTCTCAGACTATAAATCATAGGACTAAATGGGAATGAAGGAAGTATAAACTAAGGCCATTACTCAGTCTACCTCCACTTTATGATTGGATGTTGGCCTCACATACATAATCCCGGTAAGGGCAAAAAAAAAAAAAAGATAACAGTGAGACAAGAAAAAACAAGTAGAAAAGGTTTTGTGCCGTCCCTCTGGCAATGAAGTCTTCAGGACTGTGGAGGAGTTACATGCATAGGATACTAGCACCAAGAGGAAGGGGAAGAATGTGATTAACACACTGATGAATGAAATAGAGACCTTGATTGTGGAGGTGTCCTTACAGGCCAACTTAAGCACAAGATAAATGTCATGGAAGTTGTGGTTGGCCTTGTTTTTCCTACAGTAAGACAAGGTGAATATCCAAACACTATTGCCTACTGGCATGATTATTCCACAGAGTTACCAAGCAGCTGTCATCCAGATGTCAGTTCTCTGGTCTATGATGAGGGCATAGTGCAATGGGAAGCATATGCCATATGCCATGGTGGCCAAGAGGCAGAATTCTGTTGTCCCAAGAAAGATGGCAAAATACATCTTGTAAGCACACCTAGCAAATGAGATGATTCTCTCTTCAGAAGTGAAGTTAACCAGCATCTTGGGCAGGGTAATAGAGGTATAACAGATATACAGGAATGAGAAGTTCTGAAGGAAGAAATACACTGAAGTGTTGAATGTGGGATCCAGCACTATAATCAGGACAATAAAGCCATTTTCCACTAAGGTGAGAGCATAGATAACAGAGAACATTATGCAGACCTATGCCTCCTGCCTAAAGATAAAGGGAGAATCCAAGGAAAATGAATTGTGTCACAGTGGTGTAATTTCCCCATTCCATTGATGGCCAGTAGGAAGAAACCTTCATAAATAAGTTAGAAGCATATTGCATAGTAAGGTCATATATTACATATGAGGCATATGTTTTCATCAGAATTTAGGCAGATGGGGAGGAAATATTGACCTGTATGTGATTCAGTTAGAACTATTAGCACAAATTTTTGACTTTGCGCAATTATGACTCCTTCATTAGGGATCAGATTGTGTGTGGTATTCTATCAGATGTACTGAGCACATCTACATGAGATGTTTTACTGTGAAGTAGACTAATTTACTGCACAGTAAAGCATCACCATCTACACATACAGGCAATTATTGCACGGTAAATTAACCTAATATGCAGTTAGTTTACTACCTGCAAATACAGGTGGTAAATTAACTGTGCAGTAGTTACTGTGCAGTAGTGCATGTGTAGATGCTGACCAGAAGCAAATTTGTTCATGGTCAGCCACACCAACAGGGGTCCACTCTCAATCCCAAACACTCTGCAATGAAAAAGTTTAGGAAAAGACAGAGATGGTAACATCAGGAGGCAAGACCCAGAGCAGTCTAAAAGGCAGGAAGCATAGAGGCCCAGGGATGGGCCTCTAAGACCACTGCACCAAGAAGGAGGAGAGTGGTGCTAATTGGTAACAGCTTTTTGACAGGAAAAAAAAATCAATCTGTCACCTGGTTCATAAAGACCTTTTTAATTACAGCACATAGAATCTGAATATTTAATTATTATTTTTCTTGACAGACTGGTGCACTAATTATATCATGTCATGTATTCTTTTATTGATTCTAACCTGAAGGTAAGTACATCCTGCATTTTCCATACAGGTATTCAGTGATACAGGCTTTCCTTTTACACCCTAAAGTATGGAATTTTCAATTAGAGGGGCTCATCAGGAACTACCTGAAGGATAGGGTTTTTTTATGTATGATGAGAGATGTGATGTGATTTGTCATTCCTTGGGGCAGAGAAGAGATTTAAATCCATTTTTTGCAGCTACAGTAACTGTCCTAATCAGTCAGCTTTTGGTTTAAAAATGTATTTTACTTCAACTACATCAGGAGGGAGGGTCCATGTCATTTGATAGCATTGGCTTTGCAGAAGAAGAAAAACTGTAGATTTCCTAATTTGTGAATGCTGATCAGAGATTTGGCGTAGAGCTGCTTAAATCCTTTAAACATCACTATCTATCTATCTATCTATCTATCTATGCTTGTTTTCATTTTGATTTTCATTTGAATTTGAAGGAAATTCTCCTTTCCCCCCACAAAACCTCTACCCCCACCCTGACAAAAATGTCTAGCAAATCTAGATGCTTGTAGAACCACACAGCTGCTCAAGGATAGGGAAGCCTTTATCAATGTAATTGTGTAATGGGACCCCTACCCCATGACTGAAGAGCCAGGAAGCAACCAGCTGGCCCCAGGTCCCTGGAAGAACTGTTAGGAGATCCTTTAAGAAAAATGACTGCTCATCCCAAATATAGAAAGCACATCAGGACTGTGAATGACAGGCCTGAAAGAGAACTGGTGGGTCAGGTGACCCAGGGAGCATGGCTACAGGCTCCATTAGTCCAGGTTCATCACTGAAGTGTGTCTGAGTCTGATCTGCCCTGGAGAAGGGGAACCAGACCACAGGGGGCTGAAGGAAGCTTAACAACACCAAGCACTGAAGTTAAATTATTTTTGTTATACATTTATTCTTTATCATGATGGTGTGACACAGACCCAGGCTAGGAGTAAATTTTAGTTTTAAAGTGCTTTGCTTGTACCTGTGTTTAACTTTGAAAGTGGAGAACAAGAAGTGGCTATGAAGGGAGGTTTGGAGGCTTCAGAGAGCACCTGGAGAGGTACTGACACTGTTTTTGGAGGACAAGACTGAAAACTGGGAATCGGAGCCTGCAGCTAAAAAGACTGTGCAAGTAGGCTCAGAGACTGAGGGCATCTTTACATGTGCTCTGGAGTGAGAGTGGGGGCATTTTAATTAGAGTGGCTCTCAGAGAGAGCACAGTGTTTCATGTACTTAGCGGCCTACAATTCAAAATGGTGATGGGGGTGCTTTAACTAAAGCTTGTTCAACAAGCCATTTTGAAGTGTGGGAACACTGAATACACAAGATGCAGTAGCTGCCTGTGCACACTAATTAGCATGCTCCATCAGACTCAATCATTTGAGTCTGGTCCAATGCATTATAATTACAATGCATCTGAGCAGAATCCCCGCAGACCTACAGGCACCTTGAGAGGGCAAAACCAGGGCTGAGGCAAAGGTCAGAGCTCACTGGCCTCTGAGGACAGCCTCCCCATTTTACTTCAACTTCAAGATGTGGCAGGAAAGACACTAACGTGGGACCCTGAAAGGCCACAGTGAGTGAGTAGAGTAGGGTTAAGGCTGCTACTAGGGGGCAACACAGTTGGTAGGTGGGTCCCCACATTTCTGGCTCTGTGGCAAATGGAACAGTCTTGTCTATACAGAGCCCAGCATTACTGCACAACCCAGGTATTAGAGTAATGTACTAATATTTTTAAGTGAACTTTTTAAGTCCAGAGGAGGGCCACTAGATTGAGTCCAGAGGAGGACCACTAGATTGATATGTGGGCAGCAGGATAGGCCTTATGAGGAACGTATGAGGGACCTGAATCTGTTCAGCCTCAGTAAATGGAGGCTGAGGGGGGACCTGGTGGCTGCCTACAAGCTGCTGAGGGGTGATCAGCAGGAAATAGGGCAGGCTCTTTTTTCC
>JAGPOW010001117.1:242828-345695 GCA_030014935.1 Caiman crocodilus | reverse complement strand
TGCCTACAAGCTGCTGAGGGGAGATCAGCAGGAAATAGGGCAGGCTCTTTTTTCCCGGGCACCACCAGGGGTAACTAGGACCAATGGTCACAAGTTACTAGAAAGGAGGTTTAGGTTGGACTTTAGGAGGCACTACTACACAGTTAGGTTGGCTAGGATGTGGAACTGGCTTCCTAGGGAAGTTGTTCTTGCTCCTACCTTGGGCATCTTTGGGAGTAGATTGGATAGATACTTGGCTGGGGTCCTGTGACCCTGGCACTTGTTCCTGCCACTGGCGGGGGATCAGACTAGATGGCCTGCTCTAGGCCCCTTCTGACCCTAGATACTATTACTATGACTATAGCTATGACTATGACATGGTCTCTAGGGTCCTGGACACGTTCCTAGAGCTTCTCATTTGGTATGCCTCAGATAACATTATCTTTCTCAAGAACGCTGATACTCAGATGCTGCATGTTGAAATATCACCAGATTCCAATATTTCCCCATGTCTTGGATTCTGCACGCAGTACATATCTCAATGTCCAGAAACCTCCATATGACTCCCACATATTCATGAAAAGGCACCAAATTTACACTGTGAATATGGTGGTGGCCTGTCTTGAGTTCACTGGCATCATGGCCATGTTTCTGTTTTCGTTGCTATCTCTGTTTTTTTTTTCCTTTGCATAGTTGATAGAGGCTACTCTCTCTACTATGGAGGCTATTCCCTCCAGTTCAAGAGGAATGCTTACATGCGTGGCAGCCATACTCAGCAACACTCCAGTTTGGTTGTAGAGAGGATCTTAGTCTGCTCAAAATGTATTGATGATTTCTGAATCCATCCAAAGGCACGTTAAATTACAAACATTAGAAGGTCAATAGGATTTTCATGGGATGTTCTAATATGTATGATTTGGCTGTACAATGTGTATTTTCTTTGTCCAAAGTTTTGGGCATTGATAAAATGTGGGTTGGAGGAGAAGAAGCAGTTGAACCTATGGTCTATAAGGACACAAACCAAAGGCTACAAAGGATGCTACTTCATGCTGACAGCCATACTAAAGAAGATTATGAAGGCAGCATATGAAGGAAGAGTGTGGGAAAGCAATCTGAGCCAAGATGATTCCATAGGTGTTTAGGTAACTTTTAGCACAGAACTCTATTAATGCCTAGACAGACATTTTTTACACTCAGCGTGAAGAGCAGAAACATACTGATTGTTTCTGATGGGGCCAGTTTCAGACACAGCTACAGCATGAAGAGGAAGATCACCTGAGGACTGCTTCCTAGGTAGGTAGCTAGGAGATTACCAGTTGTTCTGGGTTAAATGGAGACTGGCCCAGGTTGGACAAAAAGAATTTGCAAAAGGAGGGCAACCACTACTTTAAGGGCCTGCACATAGAACAGGAATTACCCTTTTCTGCATGATAATCTCCAGGGTAGAGACCCTTCAGTTTGACCGGCATCTCTTCGAGGGGGACCATCACTTCCCTCACTCCCAATCCTGAATGCCCATGCTGCAGTCTCTTTTCAGCCATTTAGCTGACTTCAAGGAGGCACACTGTAGGTAAGTGATGCAGTTGGAGTTAGCAGTGAGTCTCCCCTCATCTGGATAGGATGGCCAGGCGGCAACTGATGAAGGATTTCCTGGAAGACATCTCCTCCAGGTATTCCAAGGAGGCCCCAGATTCTGCCTAGTGTTATGGAGGTAAGTGAAAAAGAATCCAAGTGGACCATCACGTCTGGGGTTCCTGGCTGCAGGGGATGCTCTCAAGAGAAAAAGAACTGGGAAATGGTTCTCACAACCCAGAAATGCATCTAGTTGATGAGAAGGTCAAGTGGCAGCCCTCCATGGGTGTTCAAACATCTCCCTCTATCTACAAGTGGGGAGTGCACTTATGCACTCTTAGGTGATCATAGTATCACTCCTCCCTTTTAGTCCCCTCTTCCCTTTTTGTCCTGAGTTGGTGATAAGTTGCACTTTGGTCATCCACAGGGGAAATAGAATTCCTTCCTTAGTGCCTCATAAGAAATTAGGATTGCCTCCTAACACTGGTTGGGAAAGTCAGCGGCAGATGACCACCACAATTTGTATCCCTAGTACATGAAACAAGATTCAGGAGATATTGCCAAAGGTCTATTAGGGTTATTAGATATCAGCTCCCACTGATTTTTTTTAAGGAAAGCGATTATTTAAAACCCTTTGATGCCATTAAAAATCTTTTCATATAGCTTGTCGCATGGAAAATGAAAAGCAGCACAGAAGC
The DNA here is from genome assembly GCA_030014935.1 of Caiman crocodilus. Lineage (NCBI taxonomy): Eukaryota > Metazoa > Chordata > Crocodylia > Alligatoridae > Caiman > Caiman crocodilus. Next base: position 343,446 of record JAGPOW010001117.1, on the reverse strand, counting down.
TTCTTATGAATCATACTAATAGCAAAGGTTCTTATTGTGAAAAGTAGTATTCCATTTAGCAATACCAACACCAAATAAGATCAAGTCTAAGAGATTCCAAAAAAATCAAGGGACTGGTTGAAAAAGAAAAGATTTAATAACACATATGGCACTTCTTTATATTTATATGCTGGCTTATACTATCAGGGTTACACTTATCACACTTATCTCCAAAATCACAAGGACAGAAAACTTTTTTTTTAAATCACAATAGTTGGGAAAACAGCAATTGAGTTTTTGTGAAGCACAATAAATATAACAAGGCTTACAATAGTTTTTGGATATTTTCACTATGCTACATTGAAAAAGGTTATGCCAATCCCTTTTCAACTAACATTTTGCTACTAATTTACAAAAATTAGCAACTATATATCTTCAGATTGTGGTGAACACTGGGAGGTTCAAGGCCTATAGTCTATTTCAATCCCACGTGAGCCAAACATCTTGAATTTCAGTAGCATGAACATGACATATAGGCCTTTTGTAAGACATGAGTATGGGGTAAATTTTACTTTGGACTTCATGTTATAACATTCTAATCAATTTTAGTTTAGTAATGGCCAGTAGTGACCTAAAACCTGGAAATAGTCTTACATAAAAGCTACATTCCCCTGAACTGAAATGCTTATAGCTAAGGTACAAAAAAGTGTTTTTTTATGAAAAAAAACATCAAACCATTTTTCCTTTTCTCCTAAATAATATTGAAATACATTTTTATTAGTTTAATCTGTATTCAGTATGGGCACTGCCAGAAGGTTAAAAGTAGGTTCCATTTCTTCTCTCATTCAAGAAAATGTGTAAATTAAAAGCAGTACCTTAAAAGAAATGGGGTTCATGTGCCTCTCTCTGTAAGTTCTTATAAACATATGAAACCACTAAAGTTTAAATCAAGCTTAAAATGGCATAAGTGGATGGCCCCCACCTCCAGGTAATGATTAGAATAATAGTCTAGTATTCCTTCTAACTTGGGAAAAGGTGCATTCTAGTTATGAAGCAAAAAATAGGATCTGACCTCAGGAGTTCCACCTCACCACAGTAATATGAGAGTAATCCTGGTTTTCGCTGCTTAAAAAAATCCACAATATTTCAGTTAAAAAAATAACCCAAAATGCACATTTTTCCATGATTAAAATGTAATGCCACTAATATATACATACAGAAAGACAGACAAAAATACCTGCACACACACATGCATGCACACATAGTGGTGTTTCATTTTGAACATGGAAAAATGTGGATTTTGGATTACTTTGTTAACCCCAAAATTGGGGATTTTATTTTCTTAATCAGAGAAAACCAGGATTCCTGGTAATATGTCAAAGACAAGAATTCATTTCTTCGGTAAAAGAAATGGTTCTGCCAAGTAATTTGCTCAAAGCCTCTTTTATCTCCTTGTTTCTCAGGCTGTAGATGATGGGATTCAGGACTGGGGGAGTACAGAATAGAGAATTGGAGCCAGGAGGTCCTTGCCCATGGAGGAAGCTGACCTTGGCTGTGTGTATATAAATGTAGCAGCGCCAAGGAATAAACACAGTGAGGTGTGGAACGCATGTGGAGAAAGCTTTATGTTTCCCCTGGGTGGAGGGTATATGCAAGACAGACAAGAAAATGTGGTTGTAAGACACCACTATTAAAGCAAAGCAGGTTCCTCCTAAGACAGGAGCTAGGACAATAATCAACATATCATTAGGCTGTGTATTGGAACAGATCTTCAGCAATTGTGAGATATCACAGAACTGGCCAATAATATTGGATTGACAGAAATGCAGCCTGAAAGTGTTCCCAGTGTGCAACACGGAGTACAACAAACTGATGAACCAACAGCAACCAGCCATCTGGACACAGGCATCTCTGTTCATGATTATCCTGTAATGTAAAGGAAAGCAGACTGCAACATAGCGGTTATGTGACATCACCGAGAGAAAAGCCAGCTCTTCAGTTGCCAAGGTGAAAACAAGAAAGACTTGAGCAACACAACCTGAGAAAGAGATCAGTCTGGTATTTGTGAGAGAGTTAGACAGGGACTTGGAGACCGTGGTGGAGATGTAGCAGAGGTCCAGGGAGGGTAAGATGAGCAGGAAGAAGTACATGAGAGTTTGAAGATGCTGGTCGAGGGCTACCACTATTATTATGAGGAGATTCTCTAACAGGGCTGCCAGATAGATCACTAGAAACAACACAAAGTGCAAAATCTACAGCTTCCAAGTATCAAAGAATCCAAGGAGTAAGAACTTAGGAACAATGCTCTGGTTGGTCATTCCTTGTCTTTGATTCACTCTGTGGAGAGAAAAGCAAGAATAGTCAGGGAAAGAACTACAAGAACTAAAAAAAAATGAAAGCAGACATTCTTTCTGCTCTAAAAGATACTTGGCTCATGCACGGTGGATTAGATGACTTCTTGAAGTTTTTGCCATCCATCTTTCTTGCAGTTCTACATTGGGAACTTTTAGAAATAACTTGTGTCAATTTCCTGATGCCTAAGCAGGGTCAATAGCATGGCCCTCCACTGAAGGTTGTCTTAACGGTAAATTCACTGGAACTATGAGGTTTATAACACTGAAAGGGGACTGTCATAGTGCAATTACTGGATTCCACTGAGGTACAAATGTAAAGATAAGCATGGAAGCAATGTCAAAACATGAAAATAGAAAGCAAAGTGAAGGTAAATCATATCAGTAGGCTACAGATAAGCACAGTCAATTAATGTTAGCCAAACATCACATTTTCATTAAGAACTAAGACATGAAATAATATTTTTTTTAGGAAAATGAAAAAAGTAAATCTATAACTTTGGAGGAGATTAATTGCTCAAATGTTTCAAACTTATTTCAATCTGTTTTGTGGTATTTTTGGTTTTCTTTCTTATTTCCTCATTTTTAAATTCTTTTCATACACTCTGCATACATGCTAACCACTATTGAGCATAAGTGTCTGAATTTGAGGTGGATTTGAAATGCAGCATATCATGATTCACAAGTTAATTAAGTCTTCAGTTAGGCACTGGGACTGGACCTGGTTTCAATAGGGGGAGAAGTATTGTGTATATGAAACCATGATAGATTTGTCTTTACGTGATACAATGCTGGGCAACTGGGTTGAAAAGCATTTTTTATTTGATAATATGAATATATATTATAGAATATGTTGATGGCATATAGGTATATATGTATATATGCATGTGTGTGCATAAGTCATATATTTTATGTAAGGCATATGCAATGTGCATCAAATAATTTCATTTAATGGAGCATAGCTCAATTCTGTATATCAGCATACACTGGGAGCTACTACAGCAAAAACAAAATGAACAAACAGCCCCTTGAAAAAAAGAAGAGCCCGCACAACAAGAACAGCAGAACATACCCCCACTCCAGACCACTACTTGAGTTTGACCAATTTTGTGGGAATTTTTTTTTTAACTTAATTTGCTTATTTTCTTGATGCTCATGTGTTTCTTCACATTTTCTTAAAAAACACTTAAATTTAGATGGTTTGGCTTTGCAGAAGAGCCAAGGGAATCAAAAGTTCTCCATGTGGAGATTCCATAACTGCTGTGCACTTGACTCTTTAGGCGTCTTTGAAGATTCTAACTTGATGTTTTAATTTACAGACTGATAACAGCTCCAGTGCAATCATAGCAAATATATTAATTTTCTTATTGTGGAAATATAAGCGTGTTAACAATTACTGTTTTCAATTGTGTTTTTTACTCACTCTTAAACTATACTTTTTTAACATGCTGAAAATGAGACACATGATAAAGCCCACAGAGAGCAGGAACTAGAACTCTCTTCCTCCTAAAATTCACCAAATAGCACAAACTTACTGTGTTGGTGTATTTGTTGGGTTCTCCAATTTTTTTCTGTGCTAGTTTCCAACTTCAAGATATTACTGGCCACCAAAGAAAACTATATATTTACTGATCTCCCTTCATAGCTAACTTTTTTGATGGCAAAAACACAAAATCTAAGAACTCTTCTCTTGTTCCTACTGAGGCTGAACAGAAATAAATACACTCTGACACTTTCCTGTCTGCAGATGACCATGAGTAGCTGTGATGACCAGGGGTCACAGACAGTAAAAAGCTGCTGCTGCTGCTGCTGCTGCTGCTGCTGCAGGAAAAAATAAAAATTCTACATATGATCTCTAAGGTCTTCCTAGGACTCATTCCCTGGAGCCTTGCATATAGAGGTAATGTCAACATTTCTATCCTGTGAGTTTATGCAATTTCACAACTGTTAAGCAAGAGCACGGAAGCTGGACATGGTAAAGAAGATGTTGCAGAATGCTTTATATTTGAAAGCTTGTCTAACTTTATCCTAACAATGCATTGGGTCCAAACAAAGTATCTCCCAAATAAATCCTCACCCCCTGCAAATTCCAGAGATACATCTCCAGCCCCACTGTTGCTGGTTTGACAGTGAATCAAAGGTGGGTCTACAGGCAGCTTTTAGAGCTCTCCAAATTATTATATGAGGTATGGTATGGCGGGAGGGTTTGCCATCCAGTTGCAATGGCATATCATGTATAGCTCTAGTGAGTCTTTCCAAAAGCAAGCAAAACAGGGGTCCACAGGTGGGGCCTTGGGAGGCAGCACAGTGGAAACTGGCTCCTGCCGTGTTTTGAGTGGGAACAGGGGGAGTGGGGTGTGCATCTGGGACAGGAGGAATGAGGTGAAGCTTCTAGAGAGCTAGACACCAGGTAAACAGAAAGGTCCCTGGTGATGCCAGCTCCACTAGGCAAGGGTTAATGAATCGATTGGGACTGTGGCAACCAGGGCCCTGAGCATGTGCCACCCCATTCTACCATGGACTTCACACCCTGAACACAGACCCCACAAAGCAGTTCCAGAATGAGGTACCCAAAGGCACATGCTAAAGCCATATGGCATCTACTCAGGCAGTACTTGTTATGCTACTTTCTGTGGTTCAGCTATTCTGGGTATGGGCTTCATGAATCCAGGCACGTGTGGTTAGGCTGAGACTCTGATGATGAGGGGTGGGAAAAGATACTGCCAACATCGACAATGGGAACCATGGGTATATAGCACCCATTCCTCATCATCTGCAGAGGGTGGAGGTCCTTGGGTACTGTGGGTGCTGCCCACTCATCCTGCAAAGATGTGGGTGAAGCAGTCCTGGTGCTCAATGACACCCTGCAGGATGGTGTAGAAGAAGCCCCTGTGATTGATGAACTCCTAGGAACCTTTTGGCAGGTACAGGGCTGTCCTTGGCCCTCATGCACTTGGGGAAGCCCATGTGGCAGAAGCTGGTGGCAACCACCTTTAGGTTGATGAGGCAGATGAAGTGGTTGGCCAGGACATTCTAGATGGCCTGAAACACTTCCCAGATAGCTTCTCTGGCCATGGACTTGCTCAGACTAAAGTGCTTGGTAATGGAACAGAGGCTATTGGGATTGGCCAGATTTAAGATGGCAATGGCCACCTGCTTCTCTGGAACAAGAGATAGTTCTGATGCCCTAGTGCTCAGTTTGTGGGACCACATGGTGAACAGAGTCCATGAAGTTGGCCTGGTACATCCAGAATTTTTGGAGCCACGGTTTGTCAGGCCAAGAGCCCAGATGATCCACTCCCACAAGCCACTGCTGGTGGGATGGGCCCAGAACCAGTGCTCAATGGTCTAAAGGTAGTGCCAGAGCATCCCTGAGTCTGTGGCATCCTGGATGGCCTCTTGCTCATTAATTACATGCAAGTTGTTGGCCCAGGCCATTATGCTTCATGACAATAGGGTATCTTAACACCCAGCTGTTGGTTTATGAGCATGAAAGTCATTGCAATCACAATCATCAGCCAGGCCATCTCCACACTGGCATTTGTGATTCTCCTGGCCTCTGCTGAGACTCATTCAGGGCAATAAGGAAGACACATAACAGCTCTTGAATCTGTGGGGTTGGGTATAAGTGGTGGGGCATTACAGAAGGCTGTGGGAAGGCAGGAAAACTGATGCATTTGCAATTAACAAGAAAGGACAGTTGCTCCAGGTCTCTTCTTGCAGCTTCTGGTCAGGGTGGGAGGGAAAGGCTGCTGTGAGGGGGTAGGGTTTGTGGGCATGGTTCCCCAAGTGGGGCAGTCAATCAGGTTGGCCCAGAGAATTGGGTGCACTTGGCAAACTCCAGCCACCCCCTGTCTTTGAGATTCTGCAAGGTCAGGCTACCTGTTTGCCTCCTGCCCCTACAGGTGAACATCTGCAAAGTCCACTCCTGATCTAAACTTAGGTCTTTCAAGACAGTCAAAAATGCCTGAGACTGAATCGATTCAATTTTTTCAGGTTAGTCTAAGCTACATAGACTGAACTGATAAGCAAGTGAATACACATTCACTTTTGGTTCCAGAAATGCAGTCACATGTCTGCAGTAGCCCAGCCCAGAAGCTGTGGGGTGCTAGAGTATGTTTGCCTGTGTGGCTGGAGCAGACAGTTTGGTGCAAAGTTAGCCTGTTCACCATGCGAGGGTGTGTCATGGGGGAGTGAAAAGCACTCTGGGATGCTGGGGGACTGACTTAACTTGAATCTGGAGGGGATCTGGGACAGAACATAAATAAGTTATGCCTGATACTGCATCCATCCAGATTTATCTTAGACTGGTTTCAGCCATATTGAAAGTGCTTAATGTGCAATGAACTTCTATTGTGTTACAGATTTGAACCAGTTTCCAATCACTTATACTGGTTTATATGTAATTTCTGTCCCTAGCCTTGGAGAATTTGCTATTTAAAAATAGAACAAATCACACTGGGCATCAGCAACAAATTGCTTCAATGCAAAGCATATCAGCAGAAGCAAGGGTGAGTTGCCTGGAGAGATCACAGCATGCTGCATGGACTGTGGAGGTAGCCACAAGCCCATGCACTGCCCAGCATGTGGAAAGTGCTGCAACAAGGACAAGAGATGTAGGGCTCTTCTCTGTACTGTTTCTGCATTGCCTTGGGATTTTGTAATTCTATCCAGTTCAGGTGTCTTGCTGTCCAGTCTCTGCAACCTGCCATTTGTAATATCAGAAGCCCAGCCAAACGTAAAGGTTTATTCCAAGATGAGTTTCTAACAGCCTTTATCCTAAAGAGGGGAGTGGGGAACATTGCTCAGCCAGGGGCCAATTCCTACCCACCCTCCTCTGCCAGCAGGCGCCCGTTGGCTCAGGAGGTGAAGTGAAGCTGGTACGAATCCATACCTCCACTCCTCCCCACCCCCCAAGTCTGGGTCCCTGAACAAATCCCAATCCCCATCCCAGTTCAATGATGGTGTTAATATTAGAATGTTCTCTGAGCAATTGCATGTAAAAGCTTAATGCCATTCTGACCTGTACATCTGTGAGTTGCCAGATGTAACCATTTTGCAAGAGTTTCGGTATAGAAAGATGAATTACTTGAGAAACAGATGAAGCTGAAAGTAGAAAGGCAGTGGGGTTTGGGGACGTGCTGAAATCAAGGGAATCAGCCGCTTAAGCTCAATGAAAGATAAAGAGAAAAAAATAGAAAAGAATTTTAAAAATAAATTGAAAATTAGAAAAGTCTCATATGTTAATGAATCAGGATTTGGTTAGAAAGGACATAAAAGAACTGGATGACAGGGGTTGTGCTGACCTGGGGCTGAGATCAGGCTGAGGAACTTTTCCAGCTTTCTGGCTGCTGCCTGCATCTTCCTCAGTATCTTCAAGGAGAGTGGGGAAGTTTCTTGCACACTAGGAAGGCTCTGGGCAGATCAGGCCCAGGTTTGCACTCTGCTTAGTCTATAAGCATTGCCCAGAGCATCCTCCATTTCCTTATGTTGAAACTAATGCACTAGACACCCAAGAGGGAAATATATGGGGGCCTAAAACTATTGCCCCAGTCCCTTTCAGGACAACATCCATCTCACTAAGCCAACCTCTGTCTGACTTAGTCTACCCACCCTGGCCTCATCTATCTTTCTGTCCTGATTGTTCACTGGGTCAGCTTCAAGAGAACAGTAACCAGACCCTGCCCACCATTGGATGGTTACAGCACTTTGCTGGGAAGTGCATAGAATCGGAGACATCATCTCCCTGGGTAAGTGTGAAAACCATGAGGATATTGGGTGATAACTTTGCCGTCTACCCGTCCAAAGTTCTTTTGAAAGATATGTTTGTTCCTAGCCAATTCCATTCTTTCATGATGGACATAGAGGAGAGGAGCTAAATAAGTGCACCAAAATCTACTTAGGTGGCTACACAAATGCCACATAGGTGAAGGAGAATAGGATTTGGTCAATTATTGCCCGTCTTAAAGCCAGTTCAAATTAGTATTTCTCAGAAGTTCATCCCTATCTGAGTCCTGCGAGGGGGTGGGGGCAGGAAGCAAAATTTCTAAGTGCCCTGAGTCAGAAACTGGAGCACACACCAAACACTGAACCTGAGACACCTGTTCTTACATCCTGGAAAAAGATCTAGTTGATGATAATGCCAAGCGGCTGCCCTCCCTATTTCTATTATGGGGGCACTGGTTTACTCTCAGGGATCCTTTTAGTCCAGTAACTCAGAGTTGATACAAATGGCACTTTGATCATCTGCATGGGGAAATAGCCTCTGTCAGTGTCTTAAAAGGAATTAGGACTGCCCCCTGACACTGGCTAGCTAAGTGAGGGATGGCTGATCTCTTCAAATTACATGCTCTATAAATGAAATAAGATTCAAGAGATACTGCCAAAAGTCTATTAGATACCAGCTCCCATTGATCTTTTAAGGGAACTTGGCACTTAAATGCTTCTGCTGCCTTTAAAAATCTTTTCCTACAACTTCTTCCATGGAAAAAGAAATAAAAAGAGTACGAAGCTGCTTACAAATCAGAAAGGCTTATTTGTAGCAATCCATTCAGTAATACTAACATCCAATGAGCTCAAGCCTGTCAGATTCTAGAAAATCAAGAGATTGGTTTAAGAAAAAGAGATTTAACAACACAAACATTGCTTCTTTTTATTGATATGCTGACTTATACCATCAGAGGTTCATGGACTAATACTCAAATCTACAAAATCACAAGGACAGGAAACTAACTTTAAAAATCACAATAAATTTGGGAAAAGAGTAGATAAGTTTTTGTGAAACACAATAAATATTACAAGGCTTACAATAATTTTCAAGAGTTGCTTGCACTATGCTAGGTTGACAGTGTGTAATATCACTCCCCTTCCAACCAACATTTTGCCACAAATTTACCAAAATGAGCAACTATCTCCTCAGATGCTATTGAACACTGAGAGATTCAAAGCATATAGTCCATTACAACCCCTGTTAGCCATGTATCTTGATATTTATGAGTATAGATGTGACAAGTAGGGCTTTTGTGGGACATATATATAGGGGGACATTCGCTTTGGAATGCAGCTTGTAGCATAAATCATTTAGTTTTGTAACAACCCATCAATAACCAAGACTTGGAAGTATTCTAATATAATAAAGGGCTTAGTCTGTCTGTGTGCGTGTCTGCCGATACATAACACTTTTGGCCAACTGCACATGCATCACCAAAAGGGAGGGTGGTGATTGGCTACGTGGGCCCAGACTACTCTGGCCCAAGTTTGAGCCATTGCCAGGGAAGTTTGTGGTAGCGGCAAACATACCCTAGCCACCCGAGCAGTGGGGCTACCCCATGCCTCCCTACCTGAGGGTGAAGGGGGGGATCACGGTGGGGGTGCCCTCCTGCCACCGATCTCCGATGCCTCCCAGAACAGCCAGCAGGGAGGTGGAGGTAAGGAAAGGATGGGAGCAGGGTGGGAGTAGGTGCGGGGGTGGGGAAGCAGTGGCAGCTGTTGTTGGGCCTGGGCAGCGAGAAGGGGGCCCCGACAATAGCTGGCAAGAAGGGGGAAGCAACAGGGAGGGAGGGAGGCTTCATGAGCCTGGGCAGGTGTGGTGCAGGGAGGAGCAAAAGCTGGGGGGTCATAGTGGCGGCTGTTGTCAGGGCAAGGAAGCAGGGAAGGAAAGAAGGGAGGGGGTGCCATGGTAGAAGGGAGGGAAGTGGGGAGCAGAGAAGAGGGGAAAGGGTACCATGGTGGTAGGTCCCCCATGCCACCCGGCCCCAACAACAGCCAGCAGGGAGGGGAAGGCAGCGGAGAGGGAGGGGGAAGCCCTGCTATGAGGTGGAGGTGGGTGGGGGGAGGGTGCCCCCATGTCAGAAGCAGGAGGAAGAGGCAGCAGTAGTGCAGGGAGTCTTTACGTGTCCAGCACCAAAGGGTGAGGGCCATGTTAACACGCCCTGAAATTCATCATTCTTGATGGGCAATTAGTTTTTAAATAAAATTGTCATTCCCCTGAACTGAAACTTGTATAGCTAAGATACAAAAAAGTATTATTATGAAAAAAATTCATCAAAACATTTTTCCCTTTCTCCTAAAAAAAAAAGAGAGAGATGGAAATGTATTTTTTACTAGCTCCACATGTACTTATCACAGGTATTGCAGGAGACTAAAGTAGATTTTATTTTAGTTCTCTCATTCAAGAAAAAGTATAAATTTAAAGCAACTCCATTAAAGAAAATGTGGGTGATATAGCTTTTAGTGTAAAATATTACCAACAGATCAAATTATTAAAGTTTAGATTAAGCTTAAAATGTCATAAGGGAATGCCCCTAAAGCTGATTGTTAGAATGAATATGAGATTGGTTGTCACAAAAGTCCTTCTAACCTGGGAGTGGGTGTATTCCAGTTATGAAACAAAAAATAGGATATAGCCTTGGGAGTCCTACCTCACTGTATTAACATGTCAAGCTGAAGAATTCATTTCCTTTGATTAAAAAATGGCCCTGCCAAGTAATTTGCTCAGTGTCTTCTTTATCTCCTTGTTTCTTGGGCTGTAAATGATGGGATTCAGGGCTGGGGGGAGTACAGAATAAAGACTAGGAGCCAGTAATCCTTAATCAAGGATGAAACAGATCTTTGTCTTGTGCATGTAAATGCAGCAGTGCCGAGGAATAAACAAGACACGATGAGGTCTGGCATGCACGTGGAGAAAGTTTTATACTTCCCTTGGGTGAAAGGGATTTGCAGCACAGTCAAGAAGATGCGGCAGTAGGCTATCACTACTAAAGCAAAGCAGCCTAGTCCTATAACAACCTCTAGGAGAAACATCAAAATATCATTAGGTTGTGTATTGGAGCAGGAGATCTTCAGTAATTGTGGGATATCATGGAAGAACTGGCCAATAATATTGGACTGGCAGAAATGTAGCCTGAAAGTGTTCCCAGTGTGCAACATGGAGTACAACAAACTGCTAAGCCAACAGCAAGCAGCCATCAGGGCACAGACATCTCTGTTCATGATCATTCCATAATGTAAAGGAAGGCAGACTGCAACATAGTGGTCATATGCCATCACCGAGAGAAAAGCCAGTTCTGCAGCTGCCAAGGTGATAACAAGAAAGACTTCAGCAACTCAACCTGAGAAAGAGATCAGTCTGCTGTTGGTGATGGAGTTAGCCATGGACTTGGGGACTGTGGTGGAGATATAGCAGAGGTCCAGGAAGGATAAGTTGAATAGGAAGAAGCACATGGGAGTGTGAAGATGCTGGTCAAGGGCTACCACAGTGATAATGAGAACATTTCCCAGCAGGGCTGCCAGACAGATCACTAGAAACACCACAAAGTGCAAAATCTGCAACTTCCTATTATCAAAGAATCCAAGGAGTAAGAAGTCAGTAACTATGCTCTGGTTGGTCATTCTTTGTCTTTGATTCACTCTGTGGAGAGAAAAGCAAAAATAATCAGAGAAGCAAAAGGACTAGAATAAAATGAATGCAGATATTCTTTCTCCTCCAAAAGATCTTTGACTCAGGTACGGTTTCTTGAGGTTTTTCCCATCCCTATTTCTTATGGTTCTACATCAGGAACTTTTAGAAATATAAGCTTCCTAGCAATGAAGTGGGGCCAATTTAATGGCTCTGCCACTGAAGGTTGTCTTAAAGGTAAATACACTATAACTGTAAGATGCACCACACTGTAGCAGGGTTGTCTTAAGACAATCTGCTGTATGCTGGAGGTACAAACTTAAAAATAAGCAGGGGAACAATGTAAAAACATGGTAATACAAAGCAAAGTGAAAGTCAAGTGAGATCAGAGGGATACACAGTCACACATACTGCTCATGAGATGTCAGCCTAATACCACATTTTCATTAAGAAATGAAACCTAAAATAATATGTGTTTAGTATAATGAAAGTAAATAAATCCATAACTTTTGATCAAATTAATGTCTCAGATGTTATAAACTTAAGTGATTCTTTTTTATTATTATTATTTTCCTTTTTTCTTCCATTTTTAAAACTGGCTTTTCATACACTCTGCAAAAATGCTAACCACTACTGAGCATATGTGCCTAATGTTAAGGTGGATCTGAAATGCAACATATCATGAGTCACACGTTGAATAAGTCTTCACCTAGGAACTTAGACTATATTTGGTCTCAATAGGGGAAGTACAATTTTGTATATGAAACCATGATAGAGTTATCTGTATGTTGTACACTGCAGGGTGAATGGTTACATAACCAATAGCTCTGTGCAAAGTGGCTAATATTCCCTTCAGATTCGGATTGGGAGATTTGGGGCACCGTGATTTGATTCAGTAGTTTGAATCTGATTTGGAGATTCAGCTGTTGCCAAATCTCCAAATCTGTGAATCAGCCAGCACCCTCCCACCCTCCCAGGCCAGCAATGGCTACCCCACCTGCCCCAGCTCCTGGCACTTGTTAAAAAAAAAGCCTCAATTTAGCAGGTGCAGCTGGGTGGGAGGTGATCCCCACTGCCTTCATTGCCCCATGCTGCATAGGGGACTCTGCATGAGCCCCCCACACTCCTCCCAACCCCTCCCCCATGACTTCCCTGCCTGCTATGGCTCCAGTCCTTTAAAAAAGAAGAACAAGAAAACCATGGGACTCGCCATTCCTGCTGCTGGGGATGATCCTCGCTGACTCCTACTGACCCACACTATGTGGGGGGCTCTGCATGAGCCCCCCAAGGCCACTGCGGGACCAGTGAGCCCCGGGGCTTTTCTCCTTTTTTTTTCTTCTTAAAAGCTGGCCTAGGAGAGGCAGCCAAGGGTGGGCTGGGGGAGCAAGAGGGGGGAGGGGTCAGTGGGCTTGTTCAGAGCCCCCCATACAGCATGGGGCACTGGGGATCACCCCCCATCCAGCAGCACCCGGTGAGCAATAAAGAGTTGGGAGCTGGGGCAGGTGGGATACCCGTGGAAAGCTGGAGGAGCAGGCAGGGGATGGGGGCTGGCAGTAGGTTGAAACTTCATATTTCTTTATAGCCACAGCAGATTGGGATGCCTTAGTTTTAACTGACTGAATATGATGTTTACATGATGGAAAAGCTGTGAATAACACACCCAAATATCTACAGGTTTTCACAACTTCAAGTGTAGTTCCCCTCCTATTCCATGGATATTTCATCAAACAACTTTCCCACTACATTATTTTGGATGTATCATAATTTATCTTTAAATTCTTTTGTCTACAAATCTGCTCAAAAGTTGTAATTGCTCTCTGTAATCCAATAGGAGTTCCTGACATTATGACAGTGTCATCTGCATACATTAAAATAGGAATTGGGGTTGCTATTAGTTTTGGGAGATAAAAATGCTCAGCCTGCATATTTCCAAAAATGTCATCCATGTAAAGATTAAATAACAAAGGGGCCAAAATACATCCTTGTCTAACCCCTTTTAGCATGTGATTTTTTGTGTGTAAATTCATCCTTCAATCCCCACCTAACTTGGGCTTTATAATAGTCTATCAACAAATGCAAAAGAGAAGGGTCAATCCCATAATTTATCAATTTCCCCCAAAGTTTACTTCTTTCTGTACTGTCAGAATCTCTTGACAAGTCTAGAAATGCAATATACAGTGCTGATTTGCTCATAAATTAATGTTTTATAAGCATATGCATGTGTGTGTGTGCATAAATCCCATATTTTATTTAAAGCATATGTTACTTGTATAACATTTTTCATTTGATGGATAATAGATAAATTCTGTATTGCATGCATTGGGATCTATTATAGGAAAAACAAAACAAATAAATTACCCCCCTGAAAAAATATAACAATACAACAAATAACAACAGCAAAAAATAACCTCCCTTCAGACCATTACTGGAGTTTGACTTTTTTTTTTTTATTTACTTATCTTGCCTATTTTCTGTCTGCTCATATATCTCTTCACTTTTTCTTTAAAAATATTTGTGATTTTTAATCAATCTAAAGTATGCTTTTTAATGGGGAATATGAGGCACAGATAGTTTCACCACCTTGAAATGTGGTACTTGACAAGGTGCAGAGGTAGTGGGAACTAGAGTAAACTTTCTCTTAAAATTCATCAAATAGCACAAAACATACTTTTTTGGTCAGCTTCTTGGTGTCTTCCAGATTTACTGTGCTGGTATCCAACTTGAATACATTACTGATCATCAAAGAAAACTATCTATTTCCTGACTTCCTTAGTTATCTAACTCCTTTGGTGGCAAAAGTACAAAATCTAAGAACTCTGTTCTTGTTCTTACTGAGTCTAGGCAGAAAAAAAAATGGTGGCACCTTCCTGTCTGCAGATGATCATAAGCAACTCTTTCCAGGTTTCACAGGCAGTAAAAAGCTGCTACTGCTCCCTACGTCCTCCCCACACCCCTCCAGCCAAAAAAAAACAAATCGACATATGATCTCTAAGGACTTGCCAGGAGTAATTCCCTGGAGCTCTGCACATGGAGAACATGTTATCATTTGTATTCTGTGAATCTATATAATTTCATGACTGGTAAGCAAGAGCACTGAAGCAGGACATTGCAAACAAGATGATGCAGAATGCTTTGTATGTGAAAGCTTGTCTAACTTTATCCCAACAATGCAGCTGGTCCAAATATAATATCCCCCAAAAGAATCCTTGCCTCTTGCAACTTCCAGACACACTTCTCCAGCCCACTGCTGCTTATTTGCCAGTGAGTCAGAGGTGAGGCTGCAGCTTTTAGAGCTCATCAATTGCCATATAAGCTAGGTATGGTGGGAAAGACTGGCATCCAGTCCCATTGGGTTGTCATATCTTCCTCTGGGAAGTCTTCCTAGGAGCAAGCATAACAGGGGTCCCCCACAGGTTGGGCCCCAAGACTCAGGGTAGGTAAAGCTGGCCCCAGCAAGGCCTTAACTAGGAACAAGAGGAATGGGAAGTAGACCTGGGACAGGAGGAGTGGAGTGTGGGTTTCATTGGCCTGGACACCAGGGAAATGAAAAGTTTCCTTGTGATGCCAGCTCCAGTAGACAGAGGTGAATCAAAGGCATTGGACTGCAGATCCCAGGGCCAAAGAGTAGGACTACCTCAGACCTCCCTAGGCCAAGGGCCACCCACTTCCAGCCTGGAATTTGCCCCCTAAATGCGGGCCCTCAAAGCAATTTGAGGATGAGACTCCAAAAGTCACATGCCAGAGGCATATGGTGTGTGTTTAGGCAATAACTGACATGATTCTACCTGTAGTCCAGTTGTTCAGGTCGAGTCTTTATGAGTCTGGGAAGGAGTGGTTAGTCTGGGACTCTGATGATGAGAGGTGAGATGATGATGCTGCTAACACTGATGCTGGGGACCCTGGGGGCAAAGGACCCATTCTCCATCATCTGTTGCTGGTAGAGTTCCAGAAGACACTGACATTGTGGGTGCTGCACTAAAATCCTGCAAAGATGTGGCTGAAGCAGTCCCAGTGGTCAATAACACCCTGCAGGATAATGGAGAAGCAGCCCTTGTGATTGATGAACTCCTGAGCACACTTGGGCAGGCAGAGAATGAGGATATGGTTGCTATCCATGACCCCCATGCAACTGCGGAAGCCTGTGCAGTGGAAGCTGGCAACAACCTCCTGCAGGTTGATGGTGTAGGTGAAGTGGTGGCCAGGACATTCTGGATGGCTGCTCTGATTGTGAACTAGCGGACACCAGTGTTTAATGATGGATCAGAGGCTAGTGGGCATGACCAGATTCCAGATGGTGACAGCCACTTGTTTCTCCAGAAGGAGGGGTCATCTTATCCTGATGTCCTAGTGCTCAGTGTCTGGGCCACTTAGGTCACGATGTCCATGGAGGTGGCTTGGCACATCTGGAAGATCTGGAGCCACTGTTTGTCATGCAAAGAGCCCAGATGACCTATTCCCATGAGCCACCACTGATGGCATAGGCCCAGAACCAGTGCTGAATGGTATGGAGCCAGTGCCAGAGCACCCCTGAGTCTATAGCATTCTGGATGGCATCTTCCTTGTTAATTACATGGAAGTTGTTGGCCCAGGCCATGGTGCTTCATGACAATAGGGTGCCTTATAACCAGGTGTTGACTTATGTGCATGAAAGTCAGTGCTATCACAACCATCTGCCAGGCCATCTCCAGACAGATATGTGTGATGTGCCCCACCTCTGGTCAGAATTGTGGAGGGCAAAATGCAGGGCACATGACAGCTCCTGGCTCTGTGGAATTTGGCATATGTGGTGGGGTGAAGACTTGAAGCAGGCAGGAAAACTGATGCATATGCAATTAGCAAGAGAGGATGCTGGCTTTTCTGGAAGCTTCTGTTCAGTGTGGGAGGGAAAGGCCACTACAAGGGAGTGGGGTTGGTGTCATGGTTCCTCATGCTGGACAGCCCATCAGGCATGGCTCTTAGCAACAGTTGGCTGCCCTTAGCAATCTCCACCAGACTTCCATGTGCAGGCTTCCACCAACACAGGCTGTCTGTGTGGTTGCTTCCTGAAAGGGTGAACATCTGTGCAGTCCATTCACAATGTAAACTGAAATCATTCAAAGCAAACTCTGTAACTTAGGTTCTCCTCTATGCTTTCTGCACCTCTGTACCCACACCTTTGCAGAATTTAGTCTCTTAAGAGATACAAATGTGTTCACAGAGTTACTGATAGAAAGATCCAATGTAAAGTAGACCAACAGAAGCAACAGTCAGTCATACAGAGATATACAGCATGCTTCACAGGCTGTGGAGGTAGCCACAAACATATGTACTGTCAAGCATTTGGAAAGTGATGCAACAAAGTGCAAGAGATGTGAGTCTCTTCTCTGTACTGCTTGTGCACTGCCTTGGGCTTTTACAATTCTGTAGTCTGTTCAGTTCAGGTTCCTTACTGTCCAGTCACTGCAGCCTGCCATTTGTAAATTTCAAAAGCCTGGCCAAACCTAAGTGCTTGCTTCAAAACAAGTTCAGTATTTTCTAAAAGCCTTTTCTGAAGCTGGGAAGTAGGGACCATTGCTCAGCCAGGGACCAATTCCTGCCCTGTCACCAGCAGGGGCTGGTGGGGCCAGGAAGGAAAGAGATGCTGGTAAAAATCACCACCCGTCACCTCCCAAGCCTGACCGCCCTCCCCCCCCCACTTCCAAACCAATCCTTAGCTCAATCCCAGTGTAATGAGCTGCATTAATATTAGAATGAACGATGAGAAATCACGTTAAGGTTTAATGCCATCTCTGACCTGGACAACTGTGACTTGCCAGATGTAACCATCCTGCAATAATTTGGAGCTAGAAACAGGACAGACAACAAAAGAAACTGATAGAGCTAGAAGTAGAGAGGCTGAGGGGACTGGGGAGAAGGTGAAATCAAGGAAGTCAGCCACTTAAGCTCAATAAAAGAAATAAACCCTCAATTACAAAATGAAAGAAGTAGAAAAGAATTTTAAAAAGTAAAAAGTGAAAATATGAAAAGTCTCAGGTATTAATGAATTGGGATTAGGTCAGGCAGGACATAAAGGAACTGGTTGGCAGGAGTTCTGGTGCTCCAGGGGGACTGGCAGCAGTGGGGGAAAGATTTTTTTTTTTTCTGAGACACTGGAAGCTCAGTCCTCAGGCTTCAAAGAGCTCTGCCCACATAACTATGGCCTCTTTGGAAATAGTATGTGGTCTCTTTAACAGAATAGTTACTGGTAACTGAAACACAAGAGCAGTTGGTTTTGTTATTCAGAACTGAGGAAGACCAGTTGAGAGATAAGAGAGCGCTTAGCTGTTGTAAAGAATTGTCTGCAAAACATTGCTAGAGTCTTTCATGAAAGTAATAAAAAAGATGTTTTTGTAAGGAAGGTATACTTCTTTAATAGCACTCAACTTTACATGGTACCAGGAGTGGGGTTTGATTCTTGTGATCTCCATGGTGGCATTGTGCATTGCCCCAGGTACATACTCCAGGCCCTCATCACCGCAGCAGCCCACACGCCCCACTAAGGGCACACAGGATGGACTGTAGATGTACTCCACCTCATCAGAATGCTCCTGGAATATGTGCACCAGGGTCTCAATTGTCCTGCAGTAATTGTGCTCATAAACATCCAAAAACTTGATACCTTAATTGCGTTTCCTCTCCCCATCCCGCAGGGTAGGAGCTGCCTGTGACAACTTGATGTTGTGGAGATAGAGCAGCGCAGTGAGCCCCCAGTGGATCCAAGCAAGCAGAATGTTCCTGGTGCAGGGCAGCAGGGGTGCTTCTCACCATGCCCCATCTTCCCCTCTCTGCTGCAGTGCCCATAGCTGCAACCTAGCCCTGCCTGGCCGTGTGCTCACTTTGATGCCTCCATTGTGGTTTCTAGCCCCAACACTGGGAGCAGCTTTAGAAAAAGGGCTTCCAGTGCAACTCCCACAAGCTGATGCAAGACAACTTCCCAGGCCATGCCCAACATCTCCCCAAACCCCAGCCAATGCAGATCTGCATGATCAGAGTCAACTCATAGCAAACAAACTTCTTATAGCACAGTAAATGTGAATGCAGACCAAAGATAGATGTCAAAGCTAAGCAAGAAAATCACTGTGAGCCTTGCTCAGAGAAGAGAAAATACTTGTTTGTACAAGATCTCCAGACCTTTAAATATCCCTGCAAAAACACAGATTCACTTTCCAAGTCAAGGTGTTAAATAAGTCCACCTGCAGATGGGACAAGCTGAGACTGTGAGCAGTGGAGAAGGGGGAACAGCCCTGTTTCTGGAACCTGGTTTCTCACCGTGACAGAGCGGGCTGCTCGGGGCCGCACTCTGCGGCCCACCCGCCTGTCTCTGTGGGCTAACCACCCGCTTTCTCGCCCATCACAATTTGATCTTTATAGGTTCATCAATTGATGTTAACCCATGCTGGGCCTCAGAATCATCCCAACAGGACCCTTCTATGATCCCTCTGATCTGGCAGCCTCTCCGCTGTCATCCGGGCTACCTAGCCCCCCAAAGCTATTTTCTTCTCTTGGGTGTGGTCCCCCCAGGACCTCCGGCACCTAGCCCTGGCCCAGCTCCAGGCCAGTTGGGACCCCAACTGGCTCTTGGGCGTCCCTCACAGTTGGCCCCCGGCCCTTTTGGCGCTCTTGGCCCTGGCTCCAGCTTGGGCCAGTTGAGGGTACTCTCTTGCTCGGGCTAGGTCTCTAGCCCCTCAGTCTCTCTCACAGGATCCACCCTCTGGGCCCTTCACATAAACCAAATGGGGTTACCCATCTGGCAGTGGGGGCAAAGGGGTTATGGCGCCCCGACTCCCCTTTCACCAGGGTGGTAACTGGCCTGGCATTTCCTGGGGGCTCCCACACCACTGAGAGCCCCACCAGGCCACCCACTCCCAGCAGAGTGCAGTTTCAGGTCATGCCCAGGACCACGGAGCCTCCTTGCCACCCCTACAGCTCCCCCTTACCTCCGAGTGATCTTCCCAGCAGCTCTCCAGCCGGGCGATGTTGCTGCCTGGCCTCCAGCAGCCAAACTGCCAGGTTTATATAGGCAGCCCTCGTCTCAACATGGCTGCCCTCATCAGGCACCTGGAGGCTGCCGACTCCAGGCCCTTAAAGGGGCAGGTACGCTCCATGCCCTGCCGTGATCTCCACCAGCAGCAGGCACGCTCCGTGCCCAGCCACACGCCTTCTCCCCTCAGAAAGTGGTGGGCACGCACATTGCCCAGCCACACCACACCCTCTCTGGGGCTTCTCAAATACCACTGCCCCCTCTTGAGCTCCTCACAATACTGCCCCTTCTCTGGGGCCTCACCTCACCCTCTCCAGTGCTGCCCCTCGTGGGCCTCAGAAAGTGGCAGGCATGCCCAGTGCCCCGCCACACTCACCAACATAGGAAAAAACAACAACAAAAAAACACTCATCCAAATGAATCCTAAAATCAAGAATTGGTAGAGCACGCAACTTTCAGTATAGACAATGGACTCCATAAGGAATGTTCCCCAAGGTTGTTGTAAAGAACATTCTCAGCTGTGTGGCTGGTACTTCCTGCATCTTCCTGCAAGGAAAGTGGGAAAGTTTCCTGTACATCAGCATTAATCTGAGCAGATCAGGCCCAAGTTTGCCTGCTGCTTTGGGCCTAGGCATTGCCCAGAGTATCCTCCATTTTCTTGTGTTGAAACTAATGTACTGGGCACCCAAGAGTAGAAAATATGGGGGACTGAAAACTCTTACTGCAGTCCCTTCAAGGGTAGCATTCACCTCACTAAGCCAACCTCTGTCTGAATTCATCTATTCACCCTGGCCTCATTTATCTTTCTCTCCTGGTTCCTCACCGAGTCTGCTCCAAGAGAAGGGTGGCCAGGCTCAGCCCACCATTGCATGGTTAGAGTACTTAGTTTCATAGTAAGTAGGATCAGAAGGGACTGAGAAGATAATTAAGTCTGACCCCCTGCCATGGGCAGGAAAGAGTACTGGGGTCAAACAGCCCCAACTAGGTGGCTGTCTAGACTCCTTTTGAAGACCCCTAGGGTAGAAATGAGCACCACTTCCCTTGGAAGTTGGTTCCAGATCCTAGGCATCCTAACTGTGAAGTAGTGCCTCCTGATATATAGCCTGAATCTACTCTTGGCCAACTTATGCCTTTATTCCTCGTTACTTCCAGTAGTGCTCAGGGGAACAAAGACTTTCCCATAGCCTGCTGGTCCTCCTTAGCCAGTTTGTAGATGGCCACCAGATCCCCTCTCAGCCTTCTCTTGTGGAGGCTGAACAGGTTCAGGTCCCGAAGCCTCCACTCATAGGGCTTGCCTTGCTGCCCTCTGATCATGCAAGTGGCCCTCGTCTGAACCCTCTTGATGCTGTCCACATCCCTCTTGAAGTGCAGCACCCAGAACTGGACCCAGAACTGGACCCAATATTCCAATTGGGGCCTGACCAGTGTTGCATAGATGGGGAGGATCACCTCCTTGGACCTGTTCATGATGCATCTGTAGATGCATGACAAGGTGTGGTTGGCCTTCCTGACTACGTCCCCACATTGGTGGCTGATGTTCATTTGGGAATCAATAATGACACCAAGATCCTTTTCTCCCTCTGTGCTGACTAGAAGGGAGTTCCCCAGCCTGTAGTTATGCTGCTGGTTCTTCCTCCCCAGGTACAGCACGTTGCACTTGTCAGTATTGAATCCCATCCTGTTCTCATCCACTCACCCCTGTAACCTGTCTAGATCTAGTTACAGCCTGTCCCTCTCCTCCAGTGTGCCCACTTCTCCCTACCTCTTAGTGTCATCTGTGAACTTGAACAAGGTATTTTTCACCCCCTCATCCAAGTTGCTGATGAAGATGTTGAACAGTGCAGGCCCAAGGACCAAGCCCTGGGGGACCCCACTGCCCACATTCCTCCAGGTCAAAAAAGCCCCATCCACCACCACTCTCTGGATGCAGCCCTCCAGCCATTTTGCAACCCATCTGATTGTGTAGGCATCACTGCCATAGTCATTTAATTTCTTAATGAGAATGGGGTGACAGACAGTGTCAAAGGCCTTCCTAAAGTCCAGAAAGGCTACATCTACCACAACACCCATGTCCAAGGATTTTGTGATCTGGTTGTAGAAGGCCACCAGGTTGGTCTGACAGGACCTGCCTTGAATGAACGCATTTTGTTTGCCTCTAAGCATGATCTCCCCTGCTGGTCTCTTGCAGATGTGCTCCTGGATAATTTTCTCAAAGAGAAAGCTTCCCAGACTTCCCTGGGAAGTGCAAGTTTGACTCACACCTGGGTCAGTGGGAATAATAGAATCCGAGACATTCTTTCCCTGGGTAGGTGTGAAAATAACTAGGTCAGGCGTTTTCAACCTTTTTAATAAATGTACCCCCAGTGGCTAGATTTGGAGCAGGGGGGAAATGGGTGGCAAGCAGCCGGATGTAGAGTGGGTGTGGGGGAAGTGGGTGGCAACAGCCACATCCAGAGTGGCAACAGCATGGGGTCACTGATTGTGCTGGCAGCCACCATGTGCAAGTTCCCCCCATCCACAGTGTCCAGCTAGCTGGGCCGTGCCTGTGCAGCCTGCAGAAGGCACTGATGCCCTGGCCCCCGCTTTTCTGCTGGGGTGTGATCCCCTAGCTTTCCCTCTCCACAGGTAATCCACAAGGCAGTAGGAGCTGAGGCTTTCTAGTTTCCCACCCTCACCTTCCCCATTAGGGTGCAGTTTTAGATCTTACCCAGGACCAGTTTTCAGGCTTACCTGATCTTATATCTCCCTCTCTGGGCTTCCCCTAGATGTCTTGCACCTCTCCTGGGTTACTAACTACTGGGCCCCATAGCCCTGGTTCCATCTCCCATCCAAATCCTTCATCTCTGGCCCCAACTCACTCTTGGACCCCTGTCCTTGATCCCTTCTCCTCGGACAGTCTAGCACCAGCCATTGTCATCCTGGGCTGCCTACCACCTGAACCCTCCCTCTTGACTGTGGCCCCCCATGGAAAACGTTAGCCTCTTCTAGACCCTGGCCCCTCCTCCAGGCCAGTCAAGATTCCAGGCTCCCATTTCTGGCAGTCTCTTGAAGTGGACTATTTCACCCTTCAGCCCATCCTGGACCCTGGCAACAGCTTGGACCAGTCAAGGTTCCTAGGGTGAGTCCATAAACAGCCAGTCCTCTATTCTCTGTGGGTCTGCCTTCTTGGATCCTTTTATAGATCGTTTCCCTCTTCTCTGGGCTCACCTGGAGCCCCACTCCCATAAGTCTTCTTACACAGCCCCTCATTTTCTGGGCCCCCACATTCTGCCATACTCATTAGGTTCCCACAGACCCTCCACTAGGTCTTTCAAACACTTGATCCCTCAGTAGACTCACAGACACTCAGGCCCTTACTCTTTGGATTGGACTGGCCTTTCTCTAGGCCCCTGCACACACAGCCTCCTTCTCAGGGCCTTAGACCCTACACTGGCTCCCCAGGAACCTCTGCAACCCCCTTAGTTCCTATCCTAACCTCCACATGTTATTCTCCATTATGGCATTTAGGAACAGCATCCGTCTTGTGGGTGATGTTCCTCTACCCAGTCCCAAGATGTTACTACCAGCCCTGCTCTCAAGGTTTGGGCTTATACTCTGTCTAAGCCCATCCCTCCTCCAATCAGGTGTCTGCCTGATAATCAGGTGACTCTCTTGATCAGGCCTAGCCTCACCTGCTGGCCCCGGTGTCAGCTAACTTCCCAACTGCCCTCCACCCAAGGGTGTTGAGGCAGCTGGCAGGAGTCATTGTGGAGCCCTTGGCCTGGCTGTATGAGCATTCATGGTCATCTGGCCAGGTGCCAGGGGATTGGAAAGTGGCTAATGTGGTCCCAATTTGCAAGAAGGGGAGGAAGGAGGACCCAAGTAACTATAGGCCTGTAAGCCTCACCTCAGTGCTCGGGAAGATCTTGGAGAGAATCATTAGGGAGCACATCTGCGTGGGGCCAGCAGGGGATATCATGCTCAGGGGTAATCAGCATGGGTTCATCAGAGGTAGGTCCTGCCAGACCAACCTGATTGCCTTTTATGACTAAGTAACTAAAACCTTGAATGGTGTTGCTGTGGATGTAGTCTTTCTAGACTTTAAGAAGGCCTTTGACATGGTCTCTCACCCCATCCTCATTGTGGCAAGAGGGACATCAAGGTCACCGTGCTATCCTATCACCTCCTTTACTGTGCCAAGCTTCTGACTCGTACCCTCCTATTCTCATTCGCCACAACTTTGATTGTATGTTTCTATAGGGAGGATACCTTTCTTCTACTTGGCCACATTTTTCCTGCTTTGGGTGTTCCATGTATCCAAGCCTTATGGGCTATGCGTGGCTCCTTCCACCCCAATACCACACCCCAAGCCTCATAGATGGAAAAGACAATGTTCTGTCTGGCTCTACACCCCCTCTGGCACTCAGGCCCTTCATGGCCCTGTCTCTCTCTGCACCTTCCTCTCAGGGGCCTTCTCCACAATGCTGCCCCCTCATCCAAGGTTTCTCAGCCACCCCTCTCTGGAGCTGGGGTCTGTTCCCCCCCTAACATTGTGCCCTCACTGGAGCTGGGGTCCTCACACTCCCATGAGTCCCCTATGAGGCCTCCTCCATCCTCTTACAGCCTCTCCCAAACCACCAGTGCAATCAATAACAAACATAAATAATAACATAAACACCAGCCTCTTAACAACAACTTAAACATAAGCCACTAGCTATAACTATGCTCAGGCCTACCAGGTTTTCTATCCTACCACAGTAACCAATGCTATTCTGGCATTCAAGCATCTCTCTTTCTGACAGAAAAAGTCCTACATTCTTAACTGCTGGTAAGGAGCTGCCTCTGACCTCCTGCCTGTGCTTTATATAGGGGCCAGGCCCTGCCCCTTCCTTCAGCTGGCTAGACAGGTGTAAGCCATTAGCATCCTTTGGTTGCCTTGGCAACCGGCACCTGAAAGGTTATCCCAGCACTTCTAGTAGCAGGCACCAGTCCTTTCAATAATATGAATT
Organism: Caiman crocodilus; assembly: GCA_030014935.1. NCBI lineage: Eukaryota > Metazoa > Chordata > Crocodylia > Alligatoridae > Caiman > Caiman crocodilus. The sequence goes on along the minus strand of JAGPOW010001117.1, from coordinate 318,732 downwards.
CTAAATGAGACCATGCCTGTTAAATTCTGAAAATCAAGAAATTGGTTTGCTTTTCTAGCCTGCTTCTGTGGCCTAGGGGTGTGTGTGCTGACTGCTAAATCACAGAGTTGTGAGTTCAGACCTGTGTGTGTGTGTGTACAGCCTCCCAGCTGGCCCTCCACATTGGAGATCTTTTGTGCTGACTCCAGGGCTATAGAGTTGCAAGCCCAAGCCTGGGTGTGTGTCCAGGCTCCCAGCAGGACCCCCGATGTCCAGTAATTTCAGGGGGCAGCAGGGCAGACCCTATGAGGAGAGGCTATGGGACCTAAACCTGTTCAGCCATCACAAGAGAAGGCTGAGAGGCTGTCTATAAACTTACCAGGGGGGACCAGAGGGGAATGGGTGAGACCCTGTTCCCCCAACCACCTCCTGGAGTAAGAAGGAATAACAACCACAATTTGATTGGAAGTAGGTTCAGGCTAGACATCAAGAGGCACTACTTCACAGTCAGGACCAGGATCTGGAACCAGCTTCCAAAGGATGTGGTGCTGGCTCCTACCTTAGGGGTCTTTAAAAGGAGGCTTGTTAATTACCTAGCTGGTGTCATATGAGCCCAGTATTCATTCCTGCCCATGGCAGGGAGTTGGACTTGATGATCGGCTTAGGTCCCTTCTTATCCTACATCTATGAACCTATGAAGAAGAAGAGATTTAACAGCAAAAATCATGATTCTTTTTATTGATATGCTGGGCTACCATCAGTGGTGCACAGAATCACACATCTCCAAAATGACAGGGACAGGAAACTAACTTTTAAACATCACTAATGCCACTAATTTACAAAACATGAACAACTATCTCCTCCAATGGTATTTAGCACTGAGAAGTTCAGGGCCTATAATCCGTTTCAATCCCACCTGAACTAAACATCTTGAATTTTAGTAAAATGAATGTGATGAGTAGGCCTTCTGCAGGACCTGTGTATGGAGTGAATTTCACTTTGGACTGCAGCTTTTAAAACTCTAATCAATTTTAGTTTTGTAACAGCTAGGCAATGACCTGGGACTTTGACATATGCTTGAATACAAGTATCATTCCTCCAAACTGAAATTCTTATAGCTTAGGTACCAAAAATGTATTTTCATGAAAACGCTCATCAAAACATCTGCCCTTTTCTCCTAAAACTATATGGAAATTCATTTTTTCTAGCACTATTTGTACTCAGCATAGGCACAGCCACAAGTTAAAGCACATTCAATTTCTTCTCTCATTCAAGAGAAACTGTAAATTAAAAGGAACACCATTAAAGGAAATGAGGCTTTCAGATTGAATCATTAGCAATATAGATCACATGACTAAGACGCTAAAAATTGCATAAGTGATTGTTCCCCTGGTAGTTAGAATAAGAAACTGGGTATCATAGAAAAGGCCTTCTAAAATGGGAACAGGTGATTACCAGTCATGAAACACAAAATAGGATCTGGCCTTGGGAATCCCACCTCACTGTAGTAACATGTCAGAGTGAAGAGTTCATTTATTTTGGGAAAGAAACAGCCCTGACAAGTAATTTGCTCACAGACTCTTTTATCTCCTTGTTTCTCAGGCTGTAAATGATGGGATTCAGAACTGGAGGGAGTACAGAATAAAAAACTGCAGCCAGGAGGTCCTTAGTCAAGGAGGAAGCTGACCTTGGTCGTGTGTATGTAAATGTAGCAGTGCTGAGGAATAAACAGAACACAGTGAGGTGTGGAACGCATGTGGAGAAAGCTTTACGCTTCCCCTGGGTGGAGGGTAGATGCAACACAGCCAAGAAGATGTTGCTGTAGGACACCACTATTAAAGCAAAGCAGGTTCCTCCTAAAACAGCTGCTAGGACAAGCATCAAAATATCATGAGGTTGTGTATTGGAGCAGGAGATCTTCAGTAGCTGTGGGATATCACAGAAGAACTGGCCAATAATATTGGACTGGCAGAAATGTAGCCTGAAAGTGTTCCCAGTGTGCAACATGAACATAGCGGTCATATGCCATCACTGAGATAAAAGCCAGTTCTGCAGTTGCTAAGGTGACAACAAGAAGGACTTGGGCAGCACAGCCTGAGAAAGAGATCAGTCTGCTGTTGGTGATGGAGTTAGCCATGGACTTGGGGACTGTGGTGGAGATATAGCAGAGGTCAAGGAAAGATAAGTTGAGTAAGAAGAAGTACATGGGAGTGTGAAGACACTGGTCAAGGGCTACCACAGTGATAATGAGGACATTCCCTAAAAGGGCTGCCAGATAGATCACTAGAAACACCACAAAATGCAAAATCTGCAGCTCCCAAGTATCAAAGAATCCAAGGAGTAAGAAGTCTGTTATAATGCTCTGGTTGGTCATTCCTTGTCTTTGTTTCACTCTGTGGAGAGAAAAGCAAGGAGAAAGGTCAGGAAGACAACCAGAAAGAATAAAATAAAATTAAAAAAGACATTCTGCTTCACAAGATCTTTGGGTGAATTAAGTGACTTCCTGAGGTTATTCCCATTCCTATTACTTATGGTTCTACGTAGGGAAATTTTAGAAATATGTTTTGTCGGTCTCTTAGCACTTAAGGAGGCTAATAACATAGCTCTGCCACTGAAGTTTGTCTTCAAGGTAAATACACTATAACTGCAAGAAACACAACAGTATAGCATCATTGTCTAACATGAGTGCTGGATGCTAGGGGTACAAACCTAAAAATAAGTAGGGGAGCAATGTCAGAATATGAGAATACAAAGTAAAGTGAAGGTAGGTGAGATCAGAAGGATACAAATTCACACAGCTATATCTTCAGAGCGATTAATTTCACACAGGTTACAAAGTTAGGTGAGTCTGTGGTTTTTTGTTATTTTTCTGTTTTCTTCCATTTCTAAAATTAGCCATCCATTAGCCATACATTCTGTATAAGCGCTAACAAGTATTGAACTATTGAACATCTGAATTGGAAGTAGGTCTGAAATGCAGCATACCATGATTGACAAGTTGATTAAGTCTTCAGCTAGGAACTTGAACTACATCTAGTTTCAATAGGGGGAATATAATTCTTTACATGAAACCATAATAGAATTAAATGTATGTTGTAAAAAGCAAGGTGAATGGTTACAAAATCAATTACATACAACATCATTATATTTTGTAATAGAGATATATATGATAGATTAATTGCTTATAGGGGTATCCATGTGTGTGCATAAATCATAAATTTTATGTAAAGCATACGTTATATGTATACAATCTTTTCTTTTAATGGAGAATAGCTCAATTCTGTATTGCATGCCCTGGGAGTTATAATAGCAAAAACAAAACAAACTAATAAACCCTTAAAAATACTTTAAAAAACAAACAATAACAATAAAAAATAACCACCCTTTTTGCCCCTCCCCTCCCTCTTTCCCTGTCCCCCCAACTCTCCCTCCCCCCAACCACTACTAGAGTTTGACTTTGTTTTGTTTTGATTTTTTAACCTATCTTGCCTATATTCTGTGTACTTATATGTTACTTCACTTTTTCTTAAATTATTTTATTTGAATTTGGTGGTTTGCTTTGCAGAAGTGTAAAGGGAATCAGAAGTTCCATTCTTATTGACATTTAATAACTGATGGGCATTTGAATCCTTAGATGTCTTTGTAAATCCAAACTTGATATTTTAACATACAGAGTGAGGCCTCCATTGGAATCATTGCAAATAAATTAATTTTCTTCATTGTGGATATATAAAGATGTTATACAATTCTGATTTTCAAGCATCATGATCTTTAATCAGTTTTAAACTATGTTTTTTAACACAGGGAACATGAGGCACAGACAGTTTCACCACCTTGAAATGTAATACACATGTAAAGCACAGAGGTAGTGGGAACTACAGTAATCTTCCTTTTAAAAGTTATCAAAAGAACAGGACTTACTGTGTTGGTGAGGTTGTTGGTGCCTTCAAGGATTACCGTGCTTGTCTCCAACTTGAAGATATTCTTGATCATCAGAGAAAGCTATCTATTTACTGACCTCCCTACCTAACTCCTTTGATGGCAAAAGCACAAAATCTAAAAGAACTCTTTTCTTCTTCCTAGTGAGGTTAAGCAGAAAAAAATAAACTCTGACACATTCCCATCTGCAGATGATCACAAGTAGTTCTTTCCACTTTTAACAGGCAGTTGAAAAGTATTGCAGCCAGAAAAAAAACAACAACAAAACAAAACAAGACATAAACACATGTGATCTCTAAGGCCTTGCCAGGAGTCATTCCCTGGAGGCCTGCACATGGAGGACTTGTTAACACTTCTATTCTGTGACTTTATGTAAATTCATGTCTGTTAAGCAAGAGCACAGAAGCAGGATATTGTAACAAGGATGATGCAGATTGCTTTGTATTTGAAAGTTTATCCAACTTTATCCCAGCAATGAAACTGGTCCAAAAAAAAGCATCACCCCAATGAATCCTTGCCCCTTACAATTTCCAGGGGCATTTCTCCATTCCCACTGTTGCTGGTTCTCCGGTGAGTCACAGGTGAGCCTGCAGACAGCTTTTAGAGCTCTCCAAATTGTTATATAAGCTAGTTGAGAAAGGCTGGCACCCAGTCCCCATCGGGTTGTCATGTCTGGCTCTGGGGAGTCTTCCCAGGAGCGAGAAGAATGGAGGTCCCACAGTTTGGGCCCCAGGAGACAGGGTGGGGAAAACTGGCCCTAGCAGTGCCTTGACTGGGGGCAAAGGGAATAGGAAGTGTGTGGTGGCCAGAATCAGAGGGGTTACCATCATGAGTAATAAATATATGCTCTTGGAGACATCCAGGCAATTGTCTAGCAGTTAAGATTAGCTAATGCAACGCTTGCAAGTTTGCAACCCGCAAGTGGAATTTGTCTGTCACAATTTAACCTAAGTGTTGAATCTAACTGTTTGTACTGATCATGGGATTGACTGGGTCCCAAAATAAGCAAACTACAAGATTAGCTGATCTAACAGGGTTTTTAAAGGTCAGCCATAACAAGATCTGACCACCTAATGCAATTAGCACATTCCAAGAAATCCAAGCATTCATTCCTGCTGGAGGCAGGGGTCAGGCTAGATGATCTGTTCAGGTCCCTCCTGACCCTAGCTACTATGATACAAGAAATAAAAAAACAAGGGGTTGAGCTTGGGCAGAGTAATGCTAATTTCTCAAAGTAATATTATTGGTTATTAATCCCTCTGGTTCTGGCTATTACACACATACAGTTAACAAGAGAGGACAGGGGTTTCTTGTCTTTTCTGGAAGCTTATGCTCAGGGTGGGAGGAAAAGGCCACAAACCCATGCACTGTCCAGCATTTTGGAAGGTGCTGCACCAAGGGCAAGAGATGTAGGTCTCTACTCTATATGGTTTGTGCACTACCTTGGGCTTCTGTGATTCTGCAATCTGTCCAGTTCACGTAACTTGCTGTTCAGTCACTGTAGCCTGGCATTTGTAATTTCAAAAGCCTGTAATTATAATTACAAATTATAATTATAAATTATAATTTGTAATTATAGAACCTAGCCAAACTGAAGTGCTTGCTCCAAAATGAGTTCTGTATTTTCTAATAGCCTTTTCCTAAAGAGGGGAAGGAAGACCACTGCTCAGCCAGGGGCCAATTCTCTCCCATCCTCCTATGCTGTCAAGAGCCAGTGGGGTCAGGAAGAAAGGCAAAGCTGGCATCAACACCACTGGAACCTGAGCCATCAACCCAATCCCAGTCCTGACCCCAGTTGAGTGAGTGATGTTAATATTAGAATGAACGTTGAGCAATCACATGTTAAGTCTTAATGCCACTTCTGATTTCAAAACTGTGACTTTCCAGATCTAACCATTTTGCATGTGTTTGGCTATAGAAACAGGTTGGATAGCAAAGAAGCAGATGAATAATGGAGCTGGAGGTAGAGAGGCAGTGGGGACTAAGGCTGTGGTGAAACCCAGGGACTCATCCAGTGAAGCTAAATGGAAGAAATAATTTAATTTAAAACATAACATGAAAATATTAAAAGTCTTGTGGTAATGATTTAGGATTGGGTCAGAGGAAAGACTGAGGCATTGGTTGGCAGGGGTCACACTGCCCCAGGGGGATGATACTAGTGGGGAAAGGAGGTTTTTTGGAAGGAGGCTGACAGTGGTCCCAACAAAGGTGGAGGGTCAGGGCTCAGAGTGGAGGTGGGGAGGGCTGGGATGAAATCCACAGGTATGGAGCATGCTGGGTAGAAGTTTGTTCAGGCAGCTTTAATTGAATGACTGTCTTTCTTTCCCTGTTTCTGTGTTCAAGTCCTAGGCTAGAAGACCTGGGAGCTGAAAGCTAAGATACTGGCACCTCAGCCATCAGGCTTCAAAGAGACCTGCCTACACAACTCTGGCCCCCTAACCCCTCTGAACCCTTATGTTTCAAATTATGCCTTTGCCCCTTCCCCAGAGCCAGGAAGAAAGTGCAGAAACTTCAACTGAGGCATTGGTCTGGTTCACCCTGTCTGGCTCCTCCTCTTCAAAGTGTAGAGCCAGAAATAGGGCCTGAGTCAATGAAGTCACATGCCTGTACCATAGCTGCACATAAGCATGGAAAACTAGATCAAGGACTGAACTATAGATGACCTTAGTTGTAGTGTGCATGGGCAAGAGACTGGAATGCCCTAGTAGCCTACCTGTTTGAGTAATGAGTGCAGTGAGGGTGGGTGCCATGTGCACCAGCCATATAAAAGTCACTGTGACCAACACTCAGCACATGACTGGAAGCATGAGTGTGCACGTGAGTGTGGGATTGTTCATGACTGGGCTTGAGGGTGTGAGTGCTCAAATACTTTGGTCTGGCAGGAGTGATTGAGGCTTTGTGAATGGAAGAGGCCTTGTGGGTGCTATTACATGGTTGCTTGTTTGAGGTGCTGTTGCTGTGTACAGAGAGAGAATGAGCAGCTGGACCAGCAGCATCAGACCTTGGACCCTGGGTGAATTGTTCAGGACCTCATGGGCTCCCCTCACCATCGATCTCTGTGGAGTGCAGCTATGACTGAGTCGGCTCCCCAGACCTTTCCCCCAGGTGTGCTTTGTACATCAAGTAGCAACTAACACAGCCTTGGTGAGAATCACCCTTCCCAAGGGGCCTTATTTCTGAGGAAAGAAAGGGGTTTCTTCCTCCAGAGAGGCCACCAGGACTGGCACTGCACTACTGTATAATAAAAGCTCTCCGCCATTGATTGATTCCTTATCAAATAAATATATAACAGTTGTGTAGTTGTGTTAAGAGTTCTTGTAATTGTTTGTTACCTTACTACTTCTTACCTCTGATTAATAAACTGGCTAATTTGTATCAGTTCCAACTTGTGAATCCAAGAAACACTTAGACCACAGAACCTTTCATTAATTAATTAAGATAATACATTCACCATTTTGATTGATTGATTTGGGTCCAACAAATTGGTATCCTTTGGGTGGGCAAATTAACTTGAATATTTGGATTAATAAATTCATGGTCTAAGAAAAGCAGCACTCAGTGTGTTTGGCACACAAACCCATATACCAGCTGACTGTCCCCCAGGAAGGAGTGTGTTAATTATTGTCTTAGCAGATGCTGGATGTTGGTGGTAGACTGCACCTTTGTGCCTCTGAAGGCATGCTGGAGCATCCATCTCACTAAACCAATCTCTATCTAACTTACCCTACCCACCCTGGCTTCATGCATCTTTCTCTCCTGGTTACTCACTAGATCAACTTCAAGAGAATGGTGGGCAGGCCCAGCCCACCGTTGGATAGTTAAACCAGGTTTGACTCATGTCTGGGTCAGGGGGAGCATAAAATCTGAGACATCATTCCCCTGGGTAAGTGTGAAAACCACAGGGATATTAGGAGATAGCTTTGCAGTCTACCTGTCCAGAGTTCTTTGGTAGGATACGTGTGTTCCTAAGTAATTCCACTCTTCCACGATGAGTATAAAGGGGAGGAGCTACATAAGTGCCCCAAATTCTACTTAGGTGGCTACACAAATGTCATGTAAGTGAATTAAGGTGAAATAGGATTTGGTCAATCAGTGACCTTCTTAAAACCAACCCAAATAAACAGTTCTCAGAAGTTAATCACTTTTTTACTTCTGCAGTGGGGAAAAAGAAAGTGATGTTTCTAAATGTTCTGGGCCAGAAACTACAACACATGCCAAACACTTCACCTGAGACACCCAATTCCTAAAACCCAGGAATGGAACTGGTGGATGATAAGGCCAAGTGGCAATCTTTCATGGATATTTAAACATCTCCCTATTTCTATCATGGGGACACATACACACCATTATGGGGTCATAGTATAACTCCTTCCTTTTACAGCAGTAACTCAGAATTGATGAGAAGCTGCACTTTGTACACCCACAGGAGGGGGATATAGCATTTGTCCTGAAGTGTCTCAAAAGAAATTAGGTTTGACCCCTGACATTGGCTGGGTTAGTCAAGGGTTGGCTGATCACTACAATTTGTATCTCTAGTACATGAAATAAGATTCAAGAGATACTGCCAAAAGTCTATTTAAAGTTGGCAGATAACAGCTTCCATTTTTCTTTTTTTTATGGGAACAGGACTTTTAAATCCCTTTTCTGCCTTTAAAAATCTTTCCCTACACTTTCTCTCATGGAAAAAGAAAGGAAGAAGTGTACAGAAGCTGCTTACAAATTATATTGATATCAAAGGTGGTTATTTGTTTAAAAGTTGTAGCACTCCATTCAGTAGTACTAACTCCAAATGAGATCAATCCTGTCAGATTCTAGAAAATCAAGAGAAGGATTTAAAAAGAAGAGATTTGACAACAGAAATGTTATTTCTTTTTATTTATATGCTGGCTTGTACCAACTGGAATTTATGTTATTATACTTGTCTCCAAGTATAATCAAAATCACAAGGACAGGAAACTAACTTTTAAAAATCACAATAAAATTAGGAAAATAGCAGGTGAGGGGTTTTTTGAAACACAAGAAATATTACAAGGTTTAAAGTAATTTTTCTGGAGTGGGTTCATTGGTACATTGGCAGTAGGTTATGCAACTCCCCTTTCAACCAATGTTTTGCCACTAATTTATAAACATGAGCAACCATCTCTTCATGCAGCTTTAAAACATGGAGAGGATCAGGGCCTATAGCCCATTTCAATCCCACCTGAGCCATACATCTTGAACTTTATTAGTATGGATATGACAAGTAGGCCTTTTTTGGGACCTGTGTCTGAGGTGAATTGCTGTTTGGACTGCAGCTTGTAACATTTTAAAGAATGGCACAGCAGGGACCTGAGACACAGAAATATTCTTGAATAAAAGTATGATTCCTCTGTGAAACTCCTATTACTAAGATACAAAAAAGTATTTTTCTGAAAACTTTTATCAAACCATTTGTCCTTTTCTTCTTAAAAATATATATTGAAATCCATTTTTACTAGCTCCATTTGTATTCAGTATGGGCACTGTCAGAAGTTAAAGTAAATTCAATTTATTGTCTCAAGAGAGTGTAAATTAAACGTAACACCATTCAAGAAATGGCACTTGTATGCTTCTCACTGCAAATCTTTAGAAACATATAAAACCACTAACGTTTAAATGAAGCTTAAAATGGCATAGGTGAATGTCCCCATACGCTGATTATTAGAATAAGAGGTTGGTAGTCAAGCAAAGTCTTTCTAACATGGGAACAGGTGTATTCTAGTTATGAAACAAAAAATAGCATTGGCAGTCCTACCTCACCATGTTAACACATAAAGAAGATTTAATTTCTTTGGTTAAAAATAGGGCCTGCCTAATAACTTGTTCAGAGCCTTTTTTATCTCCTTGTTTCTCAGGCTGTAAATGATGGGATTCAGGACTGGGGGGAGTACAGAATAGAGAACTGCAGCCAAGAGGTCCTTAGTCAAGGAGGAAGCTGACCTTGGCGCTGTGTATGTAAACGTAGCAGTGCCAAAAAATAAACAGAACACAGTGAGGTGTGGAACACATGTGGAGAAAGCTTTATGCTTCCCTTGGGTGGAGGGGATTTGCAGCACAATCAAAAAGATGTGGCTGTAGGACACCACTATTAAAGCCAAGCAGGCTGCTCCTAGAATAGCCACTAGGACAAACATCAAAATATCGTTAGGCTGTGTATTGGAACAGGAGATCTTCAGTAGCTGTGGGATATCACAGAAGAACTGGCCAATAATATTGGACTGGCAGAAATGTAGCCTGAAAGTGTTCCCAGTGTGCAACATGTCACCGAGAGAAAAGCCAGTTCTGCAGCTGCCAAGGTGACAACGAGAAAAACCTGGGCAACACAACCTGGGAAAGAGATCAGTCTGTTGTTGGTGATGGAGTTAGCCATGGACTTGGGGACCGTGGTGGAGATGTAGCAGAGATCAAGGAAAGATAAGTTGAGTAAGAAGAAGCACATGGGAGTGTGAAGACACTGGTCAAGGGCTACCACAGTGATAATGAGAACATTTCCCAGCAGGGCTGCCAGATAGATCACTAGAAACACCACAAAATGCAAAATCTGCAGCTCCCAAGTATCAAAGAATCCAAGGAGTAAGAATTCAGTAACTATGCTCTGGTTGGTCATTCTTTGTCTTTGATTCACTCTGTGGAGAGAAAAGCAAGAAGAAGAGTCAGGGAGAGAACCAAAAGGACTAAAATACAATGTAAGCAGATATTTTTTCTGCTCCACCAGATCTTTGGCTCAGGTAGCGTGAATTAGATAACTTATAGAGGTTTTTCCCATTCCTATTTCTTATAGTTGTACATACAGGAATTTTAGAAATACCTTTTGTCAGTTTCTTAGCACCGAAGGGGTGCCAATAGCATGGCTCTGCCACTCAAGGTTGTCTTAAAGGTAAAAACACTAGAACTATGAGAAATGCAAAATTCTAGAACTCCTTGTTCAGAAATTATACCTTTTATTGGACCAATTTCTCAGTCTCACCTTTTCTGATCCAGGAATTTTAGATTTTTGCATTTTTGCATTTCTTTTTTTCTCAGACCAACATGGCTACCAAATACATGCCTAGAACTGTGAGGCACACAACACTGTCAGAGGAATGTTGTAGCACAATTACTGGAGTCCATTGGGGTAGAAATGAAAGGTAAACAAGAAAGCAATGTCAATTCATTAAAATACAAAGCAAAGTGAAGGTATGTGAGATCAGTGGAATACACATAAGCGTAGCCCGTGAAATGTCAGCCAAATATCACATTTTCATTAAGAAATGAAACATGAAAGAAGATGAAAGGTGTTTTTTTAATATCATGAAAGTAAGTAAATCTGTAATTTCAGAACAGGTTAATTTCTCAAATGTTACAAGTGTATTTGACTCTGTTCTGTGTTTTTTTTTTTCTTTGCCTCCCCACCCCTGCCCCTACTTCCCAAAACTGGCTTTTTATACACTCTGCATAAATGCTCACAACTATTGAGCATAACTGTCTGAATTCGAGGTGGATCTGACACGCAGCATATCACGATTAACTATTTGTTTAAGTCTTCAGCAAGGAACTTGAATAGGATCTGTTTTAAATAGGGGGAGTAGAATTTTGTTTATGAAATATTGTATATGATGCCATAATAGAGTTACCTTTATGTGATACATATGTGGGTGAGTTAATTGAAAAGCAATTGCATATATAATTATACTTGCTAATATGAATATATATCATATACTATATTCATAGCATATAGATATATATGTATGCATGCATGTGTGTGCATAAATCATATATTTTATGTAAAGCATATGTAATATGCATAACATAATTTAATTTAATGGAATATATCTCAATTTTATACACTGCATGGATGGGGAGCTACTGCAGCAGAAACAAAGTAAACAACTCCTTGGGGGAAAAAAAAGAATCTACACAACAAGAACAGTAACCCCCTGCTCTGTCCCCCTGACCTCTGCCAGAGTTTGACTAATTTTGTGGGAATTTTCTTTTTTTACTTATTTTGCCTATTTCCTTGATGCTCATAGGATTTTTCACTTTGTCTTTAAAAGTATTTTATTTTAATTTCGATGGTTTGGTTTTGCAGAAGAGTCAAGGCAATCAAAAGTTCCATTCCTATGTAAATTTAATAACTGCTGTGCACTTGAACTAAACTTGATGTTTTAATATACAGACAGACTCATAGGAGCTCTAATGGAATTATTGCAAGTAAATTTTCTTTGTTGTGGAAAGATAAACATGGCATAAAATAGGATTGTCAATCATTTTGATTTTTACTCATTGTGATTTTTAATCACTCTATCTGTGTCTCAATTTCCCCATGTTAAAAAAGCATAGTTTCATAGTTTAATTTTCACTTCCTTGATATTGGGTACTTGATAAAGGCCACAAGTAGCAGGAACTGGAATTCTCTTCTTCTTTAAATTAAACACATAGAACAAAACTTACTGAGTTGGTGAGTTCATTGGTTTCTCCCAGGTTTTGTTGTGCATGTCTCCAACTTCAAGATATTAGTGGTCAGCAAAGAAAACTATCTACTTACTGATCTCCTTATCTATCTTCTTCAATGATAAAAAACAAAACATCTAAGAACTCTTTTCTTCTTCTTACTGTGGCTAACCAGAAAGATATACACTCTGACACCTTCCTGTCTGCAGATGATCATGAGTAGCTCTTTCCAGGTTTCACAGTAAATAAAAACCTACTGCTGCCAGAATCTTTTTTAAAAGGAATCTACATGTGATCTCTAAGGCTTTGCCAGGAGTCATTCCCTGGAGCCCTGCACGTGGAGGACATGTTAACATTTCTATTCTATGAGTTTATGCAATTTCATGACTATTTATCTACAGTGCAGAAGCAGGACATTGCAATCAAGATGTGGCAGAATGCTTTGTGTTTGAAAGAGTGTCTAACTTTATCCAAACAATGCCTCTGGTCCAATAAAAAGTTTCACCCAGAAGAATATTTATCCCTGGCAACTTCAAGAGACACTTCTCCAGCCCCACTGCTGCTGGTTCACCCATGAGTCAGAGGCGGGACTGCAGACAGCTTTTACAACTCTCCAACTTGTTATATGAGCTATTGTAGGGTGGGAGATGCTACCACCCAACCCCCATTGGCATGTTATGTCCAACTTTGGGGCACCTTCCCTGGAGAAAACAGAACAGGGGTCCCACAGGTGGTACCCCCTGTGAGGAAACTAGCCCCTGCCATTTTTGAGTGGAAGCCAGGTTAGTGGGAGGTGGGCCTGGGACAGGGGGAGCAGGGCACAGGTTCCATTGACTTGGGTGTGATGGAGCTGCTTTAGTACTCTGTCACTTTAAGGGCTGGAGCAGGCAGCTGCCAGGTTGCTGATGGTGGTGGCCATTTTCAAACATAAGCCAGAAAGACAGCAGTATGAGTTGAGCAGCCAAGGAGGCAATGTTGCGCTGAGTTACTCCTGGAAAACTTTGGAGGTAAGGGTGAAGCTATGGGGATAAGGGAGGCTTCATTGGTCCTGGGCATGACCTGAAACTGCATCCTGCCTGGGAAGGGTGACCTGTTAGAGCTACCTGTGGCAGGGTAGCTCCCCAGAAATGCCAGGCCAGTTACCTCCCCAGTGAAAGGCGAGGAGGGTCACCTGAAAACCCTAGCCCTCACATCCCTGGTGGGTTCAATATGCGCAGGGAGACCCCAGGCTCAGGGGAACCTTGAGGCAGGGTCGAGGTTGCAGGAGGGATGTGGAGCAGCACCTAGACTCTCTGTGAGTCCTGTGGTCACAATGGCCCTGATAGGGTACCAGTCACAGCTGTGGCCACCTGAGCCTCACAGGGTGCAATACTCCAGGGTAGAGGGCCAGGTAGGGGTACAGCCACCTGAGCTAGATGGGATGACAGACCCCAGTGGAGCCCCAGTGAGGGGGCAGTGTTGATGTGTCAGACCCTAGGACTAGGCATGACTGTAGCCACCTGAGCCCCAAGGGGTGTATGACCCCAGTAGAGCCAAGAGAGGGAGCCAAGGGCTTGGATCACAGTATGTGTTTGTGTATATATGTTTTTGTGTATAAAGAAAGACCCAGTGCAAACCACTGGTGGAGACATCTGCAAGGCATGGGACACGTAAGGGGTGGTTAGAGCATGCAAACACTGCCTCCATTACAGATGGGGCATTCAAAGTGCAGCCTCCTGCCTATTTAACATCCTAATTATTTAACAGCAAGGCCAGCTGTTTGCTGAGAGACAGGGGTGGGCTGGAGCTAACATCAAGCCTGGAAGTCACCCTTGTCACACTGGATACTAGGGGTATGGAAAAGCCCCTGGTGATATCAGCACTAATAGGCAGGGGTGAACTAAGGGAGTGGGACTGTGACAACCAGGGTCTGAGTTTAGGGCCACCCTAGACACTGCCCTCCTCCCTGGGCAGGTGACACCCTGTTCCACCCTGGAATTTATCCCCTGATCACAGGCCCCTAAAGCAGTTCCAGGATGAGGCACCCAAAGGTATGTCAGAGATATGTGGCACCATCTCAGGGAATAATTGACATGCTCCTTTCTGTGGTTCATCTGTTTCAGGTATGAGTTTCATGACCCTAGGCAGTAGTGGTTAGGCTGGGACTCGTGATAAGAGGTGGAATGAAAATGCTGCCAACACTGATGCTGGAGCCCATGTGGGCATAGCACCCAATCCGCATAGTCTGCTGAGGGTGGAGTTCCAGAAGACTCTGACATGGTTGTTGCCCACTCATCCTGCAATGGTGAAGCACCCCCAGTGGTCACTGACATGATTCAGGATGATGGAAAAGAAGCTTTGGTGATTGATGAACTGCTGGGCACCTTTGGGCAGGCAGAGGATGGGGATGTGGTTGTCCATGGCCCACATGCAGTTGGGGAAGCCCATGAAGCAGAATCTGGTGACAACCTCCTGCAGGTTGAAGAGGCAGATGAGGTGGTTGGCCAGGACCTTTTGGATGGTCAGGCACACTTCCCAGGTGGCTGTATTGAACTTGCTTAGACAAAGTCATTCGTGATAGAGCAGACAATGTTAGGGATGGCAAGATTCCAGATGGTGATGTCCACATGATTATCCAGAATGAGAGGTCATCTTATGCTGATGTCCTCACTCTCAGTGTAGGGGGTCAATTTAGTGATGGTGTCCAGGAAGGTGGACTGGCACATCCAGAAGTTCTGGAGCCACTGTTTGTCATGCCAAGAGCCCATACGATCCACTCACACAAGATACCACTGAGGACATGGGCGCAGAACCAGTGCTCAATGGTCTGGAGGTCATGCTAGAGCACCCCAGAGTCTCTAGCATTCTGAATGCCCTTCTCAGCAACTATATAGAAGTTGTTGGCCCAGTCCAGGATGCTACATAACAATAGGGTGTGGTAATACCTGGTTGATGGCTCGTGTGCATGTAAGTCAGTGCCATCACAGTCATCTGATAAGTCATCTCCAGACAGGCATGTTTGATGCCCCACACCTCTGGGGAGAATCATGCATGGCAACAAGCAAGACATGTCACAGACCCTGGGTCTGTGGGCTTTGACATGTGTGGTGGGGCATTATAAGAGGTTGCAGGCAGTCAGGGAAACTGATGCATATGCAATTAACAAGAGAAGACAGGGGCTTCTTGTTTCTTCTGAAAGCTTATAGTCAAGGTGGGAGGGAGAGGCCACTGTGAGAGGGTGTGGGTTAAGTGTGGGTTGGGGTTGTGATTTCCCATATGGGGAAGACAACTGGGGCTGCCTCCAGCAGTTGGCTGCACTTGACACTCTCCAGCAGCCCTCATCCACAGGCTTCCAACAGCACAGTGGATGCCTACATGCCTCCCCTCCCTCAGGGTGAACATCTCTGTGGTCTACTCTCAATCTAAATGTAGGTCACTCAAATAAAAATGCATAATAGGGCTGTGCAAAACAGCACCATTTTATTTCAATTTCCATTTCACCGTCTCAACAGGACAGTGTTTCATTTCAAGTTGCATTTTGTTTTGAAAGCACTGTTCCATTTCATTTCGTTGAAACTGTTTTGCTGTTTCAACGCTGTTTTGACATTTCACCCATAGGCTATAATGGGGAATCATGAAAATGCATTAAACTTTGTCATTTCTTGCCTGATATGGATGAAAATTTCAGGGAGGATAGCCTCTTCTGAGGGCATGAAGCCTGACAAGTTTCAAGGAGATAGGTGCAGAAATTTCTGGGAAACTGCACCTCAAACTGTTCAAAGCAAAACTAGTGACATTTGCCAGCAGCAGCAGTCTCCTGTCATCCAGCTTGCAGATCCAGGGGCCTGTGCCAGACTCCTCCTTGGGATGCAGGCTCCTGGACCTGTGTGCTAGATGACAGGAGGATGCTGCTGCTGCCTGGAAAGATTGGTGATGCCACTGGCCTGAGGCAGCAGCAGCAGCCTGCTGTCATCTGGCATACAGATTGGGGGCCCACACCCCTGGGAGGAATCTGGCAGCCCTCCCAGGGGTGTGGGCAAGCCCTCAATCTGTGTGCTGGGTGACAGCAGGCTGCTGCTGCTGCCTGGGAATGGCAGTGGGAACAGAGGACCCTGCACTTACCTGCTCACTCCCAGTGCCCCTGCCCCAGCCCCATGGTACAGGTGGAGAGTAGCATGCAGGCCTGAGCCCATGTGCCCCGCAAACTGGAGTGAACAGCAGCAGTGGAGAACAAGTTGGTGCTCAGCCTGGGGGAAACGCAGCCACTCCCCCTCCCTCTTGCTGGCGCCCTGTGCTGCAGTCTTTTGCAGCCTGGAAAGGTCTATCCTACCTCTCTGCTGCATCACCACTGCCCCAAGGGGCAATGGAGAGCAGGCACAGGCAGCCCTACATGGATTTCAAGCAGCTGCAGCACAGGGCACTGGCCACAGGGAGGGGGGCTGGCCACTTTTCCCCGCACTGAGTCAGTGTGTAATTCACTGCTGCTGCTAGCTTGGGCCCCAAGCTGGCTCTGGGCTCACCCATCAGGACTGAGCAACAGCAGCTGGGCTAAAACTACTACTCAGCACGGATGAACCCCCCTCCTACCCCTAGGCTGCAGTGCAGCTACTTCACTGCCACCTCTGTGCTGTGCCAATGCTGTCCTCAGGGCACAGGTGCAGGCCCAAACTCTCACGCATCTGCCACTGGCTCCCATGTGCCTGCTCACTCCCAGTGCCTCAACTCCAGCACCGCAGTACAGCTGGGGACCAGCATGCAGACCCGACCTCACTCATCCTGCGTGAAACAAGCTGGTAGTCAGCACGGTGGGGGAAGTACCCATCCCTCCCAATGGCTGGTGCCCCAAGGTTCAGCCGCTTGCTGGGCAGCATAGAGGCAGCAGTGAAGCAGCCATACCGCAGCCTAGCACAGATATTGAGCATGCTGGGTGGGAGCTTGCTCATGCAGCATAGTTACAGAACTGTTTCTTCCCCAGCTTCCACATACAAGTCTTGGACTGGAGAGGGCTGAAATAGGGAAGCTGAG
The DNA here is from genome assembly GCA_030014935.1 of Caiman crocodilus. Classification (NCBI taxonomy): domain Eukaryota; kingdom Metazoa; phylum Chordata; order Crocodylia; family Alligatoridae; genus Caiman; species Caiman crocodilus. The sequence goes on along the minus strand of JAGPOW010001117.1, from coordinate 301,362 downwards.
ACACTGGCAGCTTAGCCCTTGGGCGACAAAGAGCCCTGCCCTTCCAGCCCACCGAAACTTATCTGGATATCCTGGAGAACTGCTGGAGGCTTCCTTGAAGATATTGTTCCTCTATGTCAACATTTATTCAAATTTGGTAATGTGTTACCCACCCTGACCCTGAGGTTCTGAGTACCCAGGATGCAAGAGAACAGAAAACCTCAGTATAGTGTTACAATTCTCCACTGTAATAGGCTGTTGTTTTCTACTGGCCTCAGCATCTGAAGTGTTTGTAATCTGTTCTCCTGTTTGTAATACATCCCTGCATTCCATGTTTCTGCATTCCATGCATTCTGCATCCCTGCATCCCTCCATTCCATGTTTTCTGTTTGTTTGTATATTCATATTGGTTGATGATGTTTATTAATACACATTCTTAATTCAACTGTTTGTGTCTCTGTGCATTCTGATGGTGTCAGATGGGGCTGAGCTATAAGACGATATGAGCATGTCCAGATGAACGCACACATACCTCTTCCAGCATCTTGAATCCTTCTGAGATCCTGCAAGAGGTAGATGCGGGAACAAAAAAAAAAAAAAAAAATGTTCCTCACACTGCAAATTTAATGTTCCCTTTGCTGGCACCAGGCTCTAGCTCCCCCTGGCTGCAGATGTTAGAGAAGCCAGGTAGAGTTATTTTGTCCCAAGTGGCACAACTTACACCCCCACCAAAGTGCATGTCTGGGCACGTGCGCTGAGGCAAAAAGCCCTGGCTCAAATTTGTACCACTTCTATTTGAGCTGCTGCAAGTGCACATACCTGCATGTGTGGACATGCCCTGTCCGACCAACTGAACCCTTAAATCCACCAACCTACTGAGCTAATATTTCATAAAGCTCCGCCAAGGTTTTGAGGAGGATTAACGACCCTCCAGCCCCTTTGTTGTTAAATAAGAGACTGTGACAGGTCGTTGCTCTCAGCTGCCCTTAATATGGCCCACGCACCTGTCTTTGGGCAACCGCCCACCTTGTCTCACCTGCCACGTCTTTGATGTTAATTAATGAATGGGAGGCTGCCCTTATCTTTGTACTGCCCCCCTCCACTAGGGAGCGCTATCTGCAGCTCCTTCTTCCCCAGTATCACAGCACAAGCCTCGCAGATATCAATTTGGTCTACCCCATCTCAAAATAGGATGGCCCCCTCTCTGGGGCTCACTGTGCCCCCTCTGGGCTTCCTACTCCTCGCCCCTCCTGTGCTCCTTAACACGTTGCCCCCCCTGTCTGGGACCCACTGGGTCCAACTTGGACACCTTTTTAGCGCTGCCCCCTCTCTAGGGCTTGCTGGGATGGCCCCCTCTGGGGCTCTCCACACCCACCCTGGGGCTTCTCAATGCTGCCCCTTCCTGGGGCCAACTGTGCCCAACTTGGGCTCCTTAATAAATGCAGCCCCCTATCAAGGGCTCCCAGTAGCCAAACTCGAGCTCCTCAATGCTGCCTTCTTCCTGGACCTTGCATGCCCCCAGTTGGGGCTTCTCACACATTGTCCCTTGCTGGGGCTCTACAATACAGCCGCCTCCTTGGGGCTCACTGTCCCCAACCTGGGCTTCCCAAATGCCCCTCTCCGGGCTGGGGTCTATGCACCTCACAAGTTGCACCTCGCAAGTTACTGGTGCTGAATTGCGCCCTCTCGGGTGCTAGGGCCCCACACCTCTATGGGCCCCTATAAGGATATCACACCCACTCTGGCACCTATGAGAATACTGCACCCTCACAGGTGCCGAGATCCCCACATTGCTGGGGTCCCTTTATGAGGCTTTCTCTAAACTGTTATAGCCTCACCCAAACCACCGGTCTCATAGATAACAACAAAGCAAACTCAAGCCTCTTGGCTACAGCTGAAGACATGAGCCACCTGGCTGCAACAACAACAAAACACAAGCCCTTTGGCTATAACGAAACAGAAGCCCACACAACATTTGGTCCTACCACAGCCCTTCACCTCACAGCTGCAGCCCCTGCCTCAGGCTTCCTCTCTCTGCCCAGGCAGAGAGCTCCTTTCTCTGTGGTAGCTGGCAAGGAACTGCCAGCCTGGCCTCAGCCCTGGGCTTTGAGCCAGGCCCTGCCCCTCTGGGTCAGCTGACCTCCATTAGTTGCCCTGGCAACCCACAGCTGTGTTGCCTAATCGCTGCTAGGGCTCCTTCTTTAGCAGTTTTCCCTCCTTTAGGAGCAGGACACTGAGGTGCCCTGCGACAGAGACCCTTGGGGTCTTCACACACACCAGCCTCCATACCACTCATCTGACTCATGGGGCCAGAAGGGTAAATACTACTAATGTAGCATCACTGGCTATATCTTTGGGTTTAAGAATAAGATTTTATACATTTATGTAAGGTACAGATACATATGTCTTCATCATAACTGTATAGATTTTGAGCATGCAGAGTAGTGGCATGAATATATATGTCTTTAAATAGAGATACCACTTTGGGGGTAAATATGTAATTTTCAAAGCCTAAGCATGCCCTTTTGTAGTTACAAATCTGGCTAGGGTTGTGACAATTCCCACCACCATCAATGGCCAGTGACGAGCAATATTATAAAAACTAATTAGGAGCTAACCAAAGACTTAATCTATTTCAAGGGCTGACTAAGCCTTGCAACTTCTTCAAAGTCTAACCAACTGATTGAATTTGGATTACAGGCTACAAGACAAAGGGGAAATGAAGTAATTAAGGCACCATAGTGCATAATAAATATATATTTTAATACATATAAATTTAAAATTATAACTCGGGACACTCTAAATGCCAGACTCACATTCTCTTCTTCGGGTCAGAGTTTCTCAACCCATGGCTCATCTATGAGACCTTCCAGTATTGTTCATGGTCATTGACATTTGGCTTTCCTCAGATACATTTTTCTTCAGGTTGTCAAGGAAAGCAAACTGGAGACGGAGTTGGATATGTATCTAGAGGGATCTATCCCTATTCACTACCCTCTCTTGTGTCCACCTTTTACTAATTTAAGAGATATCTGGTTCAATGCTCTCCCTCTACAACATCTACTCCTGACGCTGTCAGAGAGAGGACACTGGGCAAAATGAACCATTGATCTGATTGAGCATGGTACTTCTTATGATGTTATGTTCTTAAAATATAATGTTATCCACAGGACATTAATTTCTCAGTATTGTTTCATACAGAACAGAAAAGGCTGGAGATCAATAGTCTAAGGTTTTACATTCACTTTTTTATCACATTGTTTTGGTGCAACTACAGAAATGCACAGGGCGACAAAGTAACTTTTTACTTCAGTGACTGCTTCTGAGCTGTACCAGGCTCTAGAGAGTGATTCCCCAAACACTTGTGGAGAACAGCTCTGGATAAATCTCCTTTTCATAGCACAAGATTGCATGTGAAGCTTTAAGTTAGCTATATATAGTTCATGCTCAGAGAGCAAAAGGTATTTGTATCTTTGTTCTGAGGTTTAATGTGAGGAATATGAGATCCTTTCATATCTTTTTTTTTTTTTGGTGCCTGGTGTTAGGGGATCAGACTTTGAAATGACATATTTCCTTCAACTCCTGAAAAATCGTGAAACCAGATAACAAAGATGCCAATTAATGGGGGAAATCCCCAAACATCATCATAGTAAGTATATTACAATTATGCAGCTTTGATTAGTGATGCATTTATTTATTTATCCATTCATTTATTTATCTAGAAGAATGAGAAATAGGTAGATAGCTTGATAGGAATACAGACATAAGAGCATACTAACAAATTTTCACTATTTACTTGGAACATATGGAAAGTGCATGAGGAAAGACTACACTGGGAAAAATCATATAGACCACCAGAGTAAATATTTTTTTACGCTTTTATTTGTGGATGTATTAGTCTTTTAATAAATTCATCAGAATTCTTTTTGGAATTTTAACAATGTAAAGTTCAGTGGAAATACAAATTCAGTGTCAAAACTCCATTCTGATTAACTATAGATAAGCTGCTTGAATCTTTACTAAGTCTTGCTACTGAGGTTATCAATATTAAGCATTTCATTTTTTTCCAACATTTTTTTCCAACTGCAACAGATTTGGACGTCACTATACAATAAATAACTGCTTTCTTAGTGAATAACCCATTTGAAACTGCTTACAGAATAATTCACTGCTCAGTATAAGTACGAACATGGCAGTTTGTTTCCCTTTCATTTTGAAAACTGCAGTAAAAAAAGTAATTCACATGCTAATTAGGGAAATTGTTTTTAGCTCGTGTTCCCAATGCCTATATACTTCAGGAAAACCTAGTAATGTTTCAACTGAGTGACCATAAAATCAAATAGCTAATGAAGCAGGTAGAACAATTTGAATTTAGAATAAGAAGTTATGCATTTATTCAAGAATGATACTTTTAAAATGGAATAAATACATTCAACTTTATTTTGCATAGAAAGCAAGCACTTTTATCATCCAACTTTGAACCTTTTCTCCTGACCACGAGTGTAGCTCATAGGTTTCCCATTTATGTCTAAGAACTCGTTTCACTATTAAATTACATCCTTTTTCTTGAATGTATCAGGAAACTAATGGTACACAACACAATGTGGAGGAAACCCTTTCAGTCGTCCAGGTCCCTGCTGGCCTGACTTCATGGCTGCTCCAAACTTGAGAGTGCCCTTGGCCCCTGACACCACTACATTGTCCAAACCCGACAATATATAAATACATATATAAATTAATATTGATATATAGTATTTTCAAGGCATGGCAGATGAGACAGCAAGGGGGTATATGGGGGATCTGGAGTGAGGCAAGTTTAGCATGGACAGTAGGGGGCACACATAGCCACCCTTGAGGGCTCACCCTGTCACACCCTGCCCTGATAAGCAGAGAACACGAGCGCTCCCTGTGGCTCTGCCCTGCTGCTGCTGCTTCCCACGGCTCTGCCTGGCTGCACTGCCTGAGTTCCCTGACTCACGCTTAGGTCCCTGGCTGCAAGCTCTGCTGCTGCACCGCCGGACTGCAGGCTCCCCACCTCTTACAAAGGGCAGGGGAGAGCAGGGGATGTAGTTGGATCCTGGGGGCTGCAATTCAACCCTTGGGGCTGCATGCAGTCTGTAGGTCACACAATTTAACAACCCTGAATATGCCACTGCTTACAAAAGCTTACGAATCTGATTTAATTAGTCTATAAGGTGAAAATGTAGTCTGTCTTCATTCTTTCTATAACATAAAGAATTTCAAAGGAACACACATTACAAGCAGAAGTAGCAGCATCAGCAGCTGCCCAGACAGCACCCCAACATAGCATTAACATAGAGAAACCATGTGAACTGAAGGATGACACTGGTATTATGGTGCTCAGATGAAAATACATTGCTGTCTATAACTATGATAATATACTTTTAAATATGTCTGATCCCAAATATGGGCTTATACAAATATAAGAGGTATACAAATTTAAATTATCCAACTGGGTAGGCCTGTAATATACACAGGGTCCTGAGGGCAGAGTTTGAAAGTGAATGGGATCTCAGAGAGGCAGCTGAATTTAAAAATGAGCTGACAATATTGTGCTCATATTACGCAGTGTGAAATTTTAAAACAACTGTGGGATAGCACAGATTTGACTAAAATAAATAACATTTAAGGCTTTATATTTAATATTCTTAATGAAAATTAAGAATTCAAGGCTATAGTTTCTTATGTGAATGTCAGCTCTACAAGTTCTGGAGAATTATGAATGTTTCCACTTACTGTTGCCATGAATTTGACATATGCATACACAGCAATTTGGCCAGGTAACCTGTATGATTAGTGACAGTCAAGAGTATGTATGCCACCCTTTGTTTTTTCCTCTTCAGAGTGCTACTGAAGCTGAAAATGACCAACCAAACTGCCATGATGGAGTTTCTTCTCTTGGGATTCTCGGATAGTCGAGAGCTACAGATTTTACACTTTGTGATATTTCTATTAATTTACCTGGCGACCCTAATAGGAAATATGCTTATCATTGTGACTTCACTTGTGGATCCTCACCTTCATACCCCCATGTATTTTTTTCTTGGAAACTTATCATTCATAGACCTCTGCTATATCTCTGTCACCACTCCCCAGTTTATGGTTAATGCCATAACAAACATCAGATCTATTTCCTTCTATGGGTGCGTCATTCAGCTCTTCTTATCTGCTTCATGTCAGCAGAGCTGGCCTTCCTCAGTGATGGCATATGACCTCTACATTGCAATCTGCCAGCCTTTGAGATACAGATTGATCATGAGCAATAGTACTTGTCTCCAGTTGATCGTTGCTTGCTGGATTGGCAGTGTGATCTATTCAGCTTTTCTCACTGGTGATACTTTTAGGTTGCACTATTGTGGGTCCAACATTATCAGCCATTTCTTCTGTGACATTCCACAATTACTGAAACTGTCTTGCACTGATACGCATGCTAATGAAATCATGCTTCTTGTCTGTTGTTCAGTCTTTGGGTCCATATTCATCACTTCAATATTTGTGTCTTACATTCACATCTTTATCACTGTGCTGAAAATGCCTTCAGTACAAGGTAAGTATAAAACTTTATCCACTTGCCTGCCTCATTTGACTGTTTTCTCTTTATTTATGAGCACTACCATGCTTACATACATGAGACCAAGTCTGGTGCACTCAGACTACCATTCCCTCATTGATGCTGTGATGTATTCTGTGGTTCCTCCTCTCATCAATCCAATAATCTACAGCCTAAGAAACAAGGAAATAAAAAATATGGTGAGAAAAATGGTAGATGGAATATTTTACACCAGGAAGAAATAACTACTTCCATTGCAATTTTGCGACTCTTCACTGGAATTCATTCTTTACATGTTGTAAAATGGAATAATTATAATTTGCTTTTCCATAAATAATGTTAGGCTGAAGTTATTTTATAGACTTAGGCTAAGTAATTTAGAATGGGGCAAATAGTGCATGTTGGGTTTTTCTAGGTGGAGTTTGGAATGGGAGTCTAGTCATTATTGAATTAACCTATGATTTGAAGACCTGGGGTATGGACATGTGTACACATGGTATGTTTCTAATTTAAATGTTTCAGCACTCTGAAGACACAGTCTCCTACCAGCTCTAGTGCTTCAAAAGATGCTTAAAGCCACAAGGTACATCCAGACAAGCACACATGTGCCTCTTGCCCTGTCTCAAACCCCTTTGATATGGAACAAGAGACACGTTCCTCCCCCAGCCCACCCAGTCCCTCACCCCCTGACGCCTCCATTTCCATTTTCACTGACTGGCTTTCTTGCCTGCATTGCAGGCCAGGCCAGCCTCTGTCTTCTTTATTATTCCTTTCATCCAGGACCAACTGCAGGTACTTCCTCAGCCTGACAAAGGGGTTTTCAACCTAAAGCTGGTATCCCAGGCAGCTAAGCTGAGCTCACCAGGAGATTCATAACTGCACTGCAAGCAGCAAGTGTCACGTCTGTCAAAGATGTGACAGGTCTAGGTGTTCCCCAGCCAGGACTTTGTGCATGCATGCCTTAGCTGGAGGTTATGATGCCTCCTCCCCACATTTCACTAGAGGATCATTGGTCCTGGCATTTACGGGGCTGCCGCCCCACCAGCAGTCCCACTAGGCCTCCCTACCCTGGCAGGGTGCAGTTTTAGTGGTCATGCCCAGGACCAGGGGCATCCTCCTTCCCCACAGCCCCAATCCCATACCTCCAAGTTCATCCTGGCAGGGGAATGAGCTCAGCAGGGACATGTTCTTCCCTGCTGACTGGTGATGCAGTCCGTGCCCCCTCCAGCTGACAGCAGGGCATTACTCAGCTTTTAAAAAACTCAAAAAAGGAAATTGGTGCAGATGAAGTGAGGAGGGTGGCACTCAGTCCATCTGCAGGTGGAGCTTGGGGAACCCCAGCAGCAGCAGGTTCACCTTTAGGAACACCAGCAGCTCCAACAAAGCAGGATCCAAGCAGGTGCAGTGGGGTGTCACAACATCCCCAGCCATGATGAACACCCTTGCTTGGAACACTGGTCAGTGGACAGGACAGGTGTTGCTGGGTAAGCATGGTCAGATTCTGCCACATCTGGCTGCAGCTTGGCTGGTAGGCCAAGGGTCACAATCCAGTGGCTCCACATCCTTAGTGAGATAGGTAGCCATTGAAGCCTCAGTGCTACCTGCCCAAGTCTGGGGTCTGGTGCATTTGGACCCCAGCGTTGAAGCCATGCCCATGGCCCACATTCATAGTGGCTGGCGTGGAGATGACTGGCTGGTGCTGGTGCTGGTGCTGGTGCTGGTGCTGGTGCTAGTGCTGTGAGTCCTGGCATGGGAAAGTGGATCCCACTCTTCCACATCCCCTCATCTTTGCACTTCAGCTTCCCTGACTTTGTTGACCAGCGCCTGCATCCAGTGATCGAGGGTTTGGGGGCTGCCAGTGCACATGCTCCCCTTCACCCTTGGGTCGCACATGCCTGCTATCATGTGGACCGTACCAGACCACAAGGGATCCAGCTATCTCCTGATGCCCTCCTTCAGCCACCTCACCAGTGCCTGCATGTCTGGTGACAGCGGCCTGTCCCAGCCAGAAACATTGATCTCCTGGAACTTCTCCATTTGGTTCTCCAGTTCCCTCACTAGGCACTAGGGGGATCACCTAGCTGAGGAGGGCATCACCAGCACTAAAGGTCTCAGTGGTTTCACGGAAGGGCTTGAGGACCAGCAAGATCTAGGAGATGGTACCTGACTCAGGTCTGTTTAGAGGGCCACTGATCCCAATCTCCCCAAGCAAGGCCATCTCATGGATGGCCTTCAGTTGCTCCACTAAACTTTCGATCACCAGGTTTGTGGAGTTCCAATGAGTCTCCACATCCTGCATGATTTTGTGCTGAGGGATGTTCAGCTCTTCCTGTTTCTCCCACAACATCTTGCCCTGCTTGGTGCTGTGGTGGAAGTAGCCTACCATCTTCCTGCATTTTGAAATCAGCTGGCTTGTAGCAGTACTGGTGGTGGTGCCATCACTGCCAGCCCTGTCCCTCTCCAAGGCTTCCCTCACTATTTATTAAGTGCAGCCTGTGTGCCACACAGCAGATGCCAACAAAGTTGGCATCCTGGACAGCTTTCACCATATTGGCCCTGTTGTCAGTGACCATGAACCTGTGGATGAGCTTGGTCTGCCCAGTGAGACACCCCTGCACCGTGAGGTTCATGGCCCTCATGATCTCCCTTGTTGTGTGGGACTCATCCAGCACCTTGGCATGCAGTAAAGCCCACCAATGGCCTGACTGAACACACCAGTACCCTGTGAGGGAAAGGTAGGCGTGATCACCCCCCCAGCTGCTCCAGAGGTTGGAGGTGAAGTGCAAGGCTACCTGCAGCTCCTCCCTCAAGTATTCCCTGCATGCCTCATACAGAGGTCACCACAGTCCTGCTAAAGGTGGTACATTCATAGACTTTGTAAGATGGGGCCAGAAGTGCTATGAACCACCTGAACCCTGGATGCTCAACTATGGAGAAGGGCTGGCTATCCAGAGCAAGCATCTCCCCAATGCTCTGGGTGATCTTGCTCGCCTTGGAAATGCACCTCCCTTTCTGTCTACCTTGCCCCCACTGGTCCAGGGTGGCCTGCCTCTGCTTTGGGAAGAAGCGAGCAAGGGACTTCCCTTTTGGCACACTCATACTGGTGCCAGGCTAAGCAGAAAGAAGGGCAAAGGAGTGCTGCCTCCTCAGATGCAGCAGTATCGCCGTGGTGGAAAAGTGTCTCACACCCTTGCCACAGCTCAAGTGCCGTCAGCAATGCTGGCAGATGGCAAACCTGGGATCATCTGCCAGCTCAAAATTCCCTTGCAGCTCTAGCTCTCCCCTTACCCCTTCTCCCTCCCTTGCCAGAAGCCCTGGCACCTGCCTTTCCAGCACGCTTCATATTAATCTTTCCTGTGCTGCAAAAGGTCTTTGTGTGTGTATGTGTATGTGTTTGTGATTTTTATTCCCCTTGTTGCGTGTGTGCACTGGACTCTTCTTTGATTGTTTGCTTCAGTGTTAAAAGCTATGTAAAAATTGTGTCTGTCTGGCTTATTGTCCTATGAATATCTGATTTTTCTTCTTCATATTGTGTGTGTATACGTATGTGTGTGTGTATATGTGTGTGCAATCTGTGTGCCTCCCTCCACAGTGATGGATCACACTGGCAGGGAAAACAGCTTTCTTTTTTCAAAATCTGCACACAAAAAAAGAGCAAATATAAATTGAAAGGAATGAATTGAATATTACTAAGAGATGGTAAGCCAAGCTAAGAAAGCTAAATCCTACCCAAGCCTTTCTAACAACAAAAAGGAGCAGACAAGTTCTACTACTGAGTAAAGCAACCAAGCTGCGATGCCTGAATCTGAGGGCACCTTTCTCATGAAGTTTCTGAGAGGGAACAAGCTTGCAAAAGGCACAACATACCTCCAAACAGAGGCTTTTATGATATTGCTAAGTCCCTCCTCCCCCAGACACTGTCATTGGAAAGGCAGCCAGAGTGCTCAAAGCAGCTCCAGATCCGAAGCCTCACACACCCCTATTGGTTATCTGTACATGTGCCACATAATCCAGAGGGTTCTGGCACCACAATACCTCCATCTTTCCAATCTACTAGAGATAATAGCTGGATTTGCCTTCAAGGGCTTTCAAAACTGCAGGAGGCCATTAATGGCATGCACATTTCTATCCTGTGTTCCATATGCCATAACTCAGAATGCATCTCTCCCCAATTTTGTAGGATGCTTTCTCCTACAGGAGCATGTCCCTGATGCATATGCCAACAGCACAGTACCAGGAGCTATTTGCAATCATGAAAGGAAACCCCTGCCTCTTCATTCTCCTGCTGCTGGAGGAGATGTTCCTGAAAGAAAACTCTACCAAATGGAAGGACAGTGTGAGCTATAGCAGAACCCTGGAGAGTTGCGTTTTCAAAGTGATCATACAGGTGACTGAGCATCTCCAGAGGACCCAGTGACTCAGGTGATAACAAAAGTAGAGACTGACACATTCCTGACAAAACAGGTTAAATAGCACCCATGGAGATTGTCTCAGTCACATACTGAAGTTTCTGATAGTGTGTGCTGGTCTACCACTTTCTGTTGACATTGTCTGACAGCCACATAAACTCACAGAAATAACTTTAGCACCTATAATAATATTGATTTTAATCCTAATAATTTATTAGGAAACTTTAGCATCTGGGAACATACTGGTATCACACATTTTGGGCAATTATTCAAATATTAGTGTAAAAGCCTATCAAAAATGATGGGCAAAAATAGGCTACTTGTTATAGGGTACCACGTTTCTGTTATCAACTGTGTCAATACCAATTTGAGTTGTTCTGTCTGGCCTTCTTTTATACAATGGGTACCCATTAACATTTCCAAATGTCTCCTCTCTAAACTGCTTCAGATATTTCTTTAGGCATTGATGATTTTTCACACATGGTGCATTTGGATTAATCCTCCACACAGTCTATGAATCATACATCTCATCATTGAACTTTGCTCAACAAACAATGCACTGTTGTACAATCAAATGTTTGTTTTAAAGTTCCGATAATGCTCATTGTTCCAATGTGCCATCAAATCATGCAAATACTCTGGAAATGGTCTTCTTGGAGGTAGAATCACTTTACCCTTATGACAACAATTCTGGAATTCTCCATCTGATGGTCTTTCAGCTTGGAAGTTTAAAGAGTTACAAAATTGGCACACCATGTTCACCAATCCACAACTGTGTTTCCCAATCTCAACTTCAGTGAATCTATTGTATAATCTACTCTTTCAGCCTGTCTTCTATTGCATCTGTGAACCCTTTGCCTTTCCATTGCATCCCTTCTACGACTTCCTCTTTGCTCATTCGTTTTGCTTTGTCTTACTCTTGCTATTATTTCTGCCTTCCTTTGCCGTCTATTCTGTTTCACCTTGGTAAGGCTTATGGGTTGAAGTTAAAGTAGGGCTGTTAAGGGACAATTTTTGCTTTGATACCAAGAGTACACTGTAACTGATTGAAATCAATCACTAAAAGTCCAGAAAACTAAGCAAAAATATGGTTTTTTGCACATGAAAGACAGAATGACAAAGCCACAAACAAAGCAAATTAGTATAGACGATAGGTTGATTGAAGAAATACAACGCACTGCAAGAGACCTGAAAATCCCATTTTTTTCAATACCTAAAATTGAGACATTTTTTAATACATGTCCAAAGTAAGGCAAACCTCAGTAGAAATTTAAAATAACTTAATAAAATATTGGTTACATCTATGAAATACAGACACCTAAGGTATGCATTACATAAAGCAATTTTAATTGGCCCCATTGAAGAAAAAACATTAATGACCAAATGGGCTATTGACACTGTATCAAAAATGTGCACTGAAGAGTAGGAAACCATCTGGAAAACTATCTTCATAACTGTTTGCATGATAATACAGGAAAATGATCAGTTTCTTTATTACTGACTGACAATTAACCAGTGGTTTCAGCAAATAATGATTATGCTTTTCTTTAGGGTTGTGTGTTTGTCCTTTTTACACATTAATAAAGGCTGTTATAATTTACTATTGCTTCTAAGTGGGGCAGTTGTTTCACTTTGGAATAACCAATTAAAATGTACTGTCCCAGGTTTCTGGGTACAGGCTTGAGTTAAAGAAAGTTTATGTAAAAGCCCTCAAATTTGAATTCAGACCTTGTTATTGCCTTCCAGTGCCTGGAAGAAGAGTCACATGTAATTTCTTCTATGTTCTGCTTTTTTGAGGAAAAAATATCCCTCTCCTGGCCACAGTGATTAACTTCTAGGACGAGCTGACAGTAGAAGGGTTGACATGGAACCACTTACTTTCATTAATTTGTGTTAATGCTTTCACCAACCATATTTCAGCTACATGGCTTAAGCTTTGCTAACACTACTTTGCCTATAACACATCTTACCCACAGATATAATCCACTATGTTTCCACAGTTGGTGGGGCTGGAAAAGTGAAAATTGTGGGTGTAAACATTAGCCAGAAGTTATAGTGATTATTTTCCAGCTAGCCAAAAAATGGAGAGGGTGAGAATAATGAGTTTGTTCCTATGAAGGGCCTAAAATGAGTAAAGGATGTAGATCATGGATGTTGTGGAGAGGAGTGAGGGAAGGGGAGAGGAAAGGGGAAAAGAGGCAGGGCAGAGTGTAGTCTGTAGTTTCATTATACTTCACTGTTATCCCTGGATTTGGACTGACAAGGAAAGAGTCCAGAGTGGTAGTAGGGGTTGGGCAGCTAGGCATATCTATTCCTTCCTCTAAGGACAGCATAACTTAATAGGGGGCCATGGGAAGGATAGTCAGTGACTTAAAGTGGATTCAGTTATTGTATGGATAGCTATTGCCTATAGGCAGAGGATTAAAAAAAAGGGGTTTTTTTTAATCTTTTTGGACAATGGTGCAAATAAACCTGGGAAGGATTTTGAACACACTGGAAGACAGGAGTATAATTCAGACGGATCAAACTAGTTTGGAAAACAGGGCTACAGTCAACAGGTTGAAGTTCAATAGTGACAAATGCAAGGGGCTACACCTTGGGAAGAAAAATCAAAAACAGACACAAGATGGCTGGATGGCAACAATACAGAGAAAGATCCAAGAGTCTTGATGGATCACAGATACAAAATGAGTATGTAGTGTGAGGCAGCTATACAAAAGGGAAATTCATTTTTGGGTTGTATCAGAAGAATTAGTAGGTACTTTACTTGGTGATGCTTAGCCCTCATCTAGAATATCATGTGCACTTTTAAGCTTCGTAGTTCAAATAGGAGACAGAGAAGTTAGAGATACTGGGAAACAAAAATGATGAAGGGTTTGGAAGACAAGTCATACAAAGAGAGGTTGGAAGAAATAGGATTAAAAATAGTATGCCTATAGGATTATAAGAAATACGCCTATAAGTACATAAGGGATGTGCATCAGGAACTGGGAGAATGTCTGCTCACTAAGGCACTCCTAGGAAACACAAGGTTCAATGGTCATAAACTCCTGGAAGATCATTTTAGGCTGGACATAAAGGAAAACTTCTTTACCCTTCAAGTCCCCAGGGCCTGGAATTGACCTCCTCCTCCCTCCAAGTGGTGCAAGCACCAACTCTGGACACTCTTAAGAAACACTTGGATGCCTATCTTGCTGGGATCATTTACCCCAGCTGACTTCCTGCCCCTTGGGCAGGCAACTGGACCTGATGATCTTGCAAGGTCCCTTCCAGCCCTGATGTCTTATGAAATCTATGATTGTTCAGCTTGTAGAAGAGGTGATTGAGAGTCTTATTGCAGATTATGCTGAGCATGTGTTATTTCTACTTTAATATTTGTACCCTAGCATTTTATGCAGTTATACATGTCTTAAGTGCCATTATAGCATGAAAACATTAGGACCTTTCCAGTGAGGAGTGAGAACAGAATGCAGACACACAGCTTGAATCAGGAAGCAAAATGAAGGCACTGCCCATGCCATATTTTAAAATGACTGTTTTAATACTGTCATTATAGTTTGAACATTTTGATCCCAATTCATGATTCACTTTCTGGAAGCCTAAAGGTAGTGACTTCATATGGATTCCATCAAATAACACTGAGGGAACCCACAGAAAAATGAGATGTATTCTCGAAGGTTTTCAGTGTGTGACACAACTGACAGAAGAAGGAAAACCCACCACAGCATCACACTCCATAAGAAGTGTTCTCATTCTGCAAACAATATCCTCAGATATTAAGAAGAAAAAAAATCCTACAAGAAAAGGTTCATATTGCCCCATTTACATTATTTCCCTAAGTTTCTAACCATGGTGACTTCAGTTCTACTTTATTTTCACCAATATCAGTCACAACATTTCAATGAAACAATAATGAATTGAGTGACACAATAAAAAGATATATTGATTTAATTGTAGTCTTTCCAGTTTTTAACTGGGTTGAATGAAAGCGTAATTACTCAGAACAGATTTGGAAGCAAGAACCAAAACCCAAACTCAGGGCCCTTCCCTTCTAGGGAAGTTTTTCTCTTGCTGAACCCATGCCCTTTTGCTTATTTTCTTGCTGGCCTCACATATCATCCTCTCTCATCTGGACAGTGGGCTATCTTCAAAGAGAAAGCTGTAGGATCCGCTGGCCAGTGCCTGGCTCTTGGCATGATAGTAGAACATTTTACTGGGAAGTAGGAGATATAGGGCCAAAAACCATTGGGGTGGAAGGACTGGGGGGTAGCGGAAACTACCTAAAGACTCCTCTAAAAAGAAGAGAGAGCTACATTCCTGCCTGCCTCTATCCCCCCTGATTCTTATGACATTGCATTAAGTAATAAAAATAAGCCTTAGAGTAGGGAAAAAAGCCTAAGGCTTCCCACTGTTAAGTGAGTGTTGTAACTGCAAACTACATCCTGATATTCCCTCTTGTTCAAACCCTTCTGACCCCCTGTCTCCTGCATTCTTGGTTGCCTGCCTTTCAATTGGCCCTCTATAAACGACTGTCTGAATATCCTGTGGAGCACTTGACACTGCTTTTGGCAATATAGGAAGCCTATGCATTTCACCTGTTTCACTGGCCTTTGAGGCAAAGTGCCAAATTCTTAGGCATAATAGCCAAGCCCACATAGTAAAGTCACCAAGCCTAGCAGTGCAATTCTCAAACATATAGTGATGTTTTAATATAACTGCCTAAACTGGATGCAGTTTATCCATATACAAGGAGCACTTTAGGCAGAGTGATTAACACTGATGAGCAGCCAGACCAATTAACCCAGACGCATTCTCACATGGATTCAATTACACTGTTTAGTAGTTTAGGAGACAGCCCACCCAGGTGCTGCTGTAGGACATAGTACACTTACTAGATATGTTGGGGTCACCTAGGAGGCCAATTTGGACATGAGTGGTGTTCAGATGCTATAATCACTAGGGCCACAAAACTACCCTCACTTATTATCAGTTGAAATATTTGGCTGAGATCCCTACCTAGTACAAATCAGTTTGAAATAAATGAGTAAAGCCTCCAGCTGACTCCTGTTGGGCCTGCTTTACTCTGTCAGTTTACTATCACTGAAGGGGACAAGTGGCTCCTTGTTTTCTTTCAGTGGTGTTTAATAGTTTGGTCAAGCTGAGGCTCTGGACCTAATGAAGAGGAATCTGAAGACTTGTCTACAGCAAGAAGTAGAATAAGTTAGCTCATCAAAAGTCGCTTACATGGTCGTTCCCTCCTGGGCCTTATCCTAAGGGATTTGTCCAAAAACACATGTGAATTTCCTAGGGAGATCAAATAACTTAATCTGGTGTTATAAGACACAGGAAAATGTTGAAACAATTGGTCCATACTTCCTTTGACTATCAGGTGTGCTGACCGACTCAAGCTACCACTGGCTTCATTATTAAGCACCTCGAAAACTGAGGCCCAAGTTCTTTCAAGTCAGGTACCCAAATCACTTCTTGTATCCAAAAAACAGTAGCCTGTTCCTTTTCTGTCTTTGCTACAATAGGCTGGGATTTTGAAGAAATAGGAGAGCATGAAACTTCTATATCTCATTCTCTTTAAGTTGGATCTGCCCTTAAACAGATTTAAGTGGATTCATACTGGAGTGTTTTCTTTCCCCTATTGTATAATAATCATGTTTTTCCACTGAAGGTTATGCAATGAAATCCTTGGTTTTAGATGCCTAAATTCAGCCAAGTCCCTTTTAGAAAAATAATTTTCCTCTGTGGTTTTGGCCTTCAAAAAACAAAAATTCCCTATATCTGGTTCTTTGACTCTCACCAGAGACCTTTGGCCCAAGAGCTTGATCTTATGATCTCCCTTGACTATACAGTTGGTCCACTAAAAGATATTTAAAAAAATTAAACTAATAATCCTTGGCTCTTGTATATTCCCTGAACCATCACAGCTACAACATCATTCCAACATTCCAACACAGTGCTAGCAGGGCAGAGCCACCCCCTCCAGTTGCAGCCAGTGGCAATGTGTAGGGGGTGCACAGGGTTCACGTGCACCCCGAGAGTGCTGGTGCACCCTGTGATGGCCACGCTCACTGCTTAGGTGATGTACAGGCGGGCAGGTGGGAATGCCAGTGCCCTGCTGCAAACACTGGTTGATCACTGTGCTTGCTGCTGCTGCTTTTGGGAGTGGCTGCGGTCATTTCTGGGAGCAACTGCAGCAATCGGGTGGTGCTTGCTCCCAGACGCAACTGCAGCTATTCTGGAAATGGCTGCAGTGTGTGCAGCGATTGGCAGCAGTGATCAGTCGTCATAGGACACTCCACCCCTGGAACCACAGGATTGGCCACAGGGGACCCCCCTGCTCCCAAGACCACAGGATCACCTGTGGGGACCCCCCCCTCCCAGGACTGCAGGATCACCTGGTGGGGGGGACCCTCCGGTCAGCAGGACTGGGACTGGTCACAAGGGGGGCATGTGTCCCCCCTCCCCCCCCACACAACTAAGGCAGCACCAGTCACACATGGCGGCAGCCTTCCCAAGGGCCCAGCCAGGCCACCCTGCCTGCAGCACTTCCTCTGTGTCTGCTTCTCCCTGCACCTCTCTCCTTCTCTGTCTTCCCTCCCTCCTCTCTCTCCTCTCTCTCTTTCGTCTCTCTTCCCTCTCTTTTTTCTCTCTTCCCCCCTCTCTCTTCTTTTTCTGCCCCCTCACGCACAACATGCTTAACAAAAAAGAATACACAAGAACAAAGGTAGTATATGAAGTTTTATTTATTGTCACTAGGTTTAGAATTTTTAGAAAACCCGGTATTTACTGTAAAAAAAGCAACATTTATAATTATTCATTATATTAATCTGTAGTGTGTCCTGCCATGTACCCTCTGCCCCAGTTTTCTTTTTTCTGGTGTGCCCGCACTCCTGTACCTTATAGGGTACACATTGTGTTTTTTTCAGTACTCCAGCCAAAAATGTTGCCTACCCCTGGCTTACACTGTTTTTTTTCCAATTTACAATTGTTTTATATGGCTACCATAACTGATAAAATAATGTTTTATAATTACTAAATGTTTTGATGTTATTTTAATACAGTCTTTTACCTATGTGTATGAAAAATGTGCTGGTGGTACTTAAGGCTGTATCATTTTAAATTGGTGGTATTCAATCTTTCAGAATTGGGGAACCACTGCTTTAAACCAAAATATTTGGGGGAAGGGGGTAGGGACATAAGAAAAAAGCTAAATTGCAATCCATCCTATGAATCACTTCCTAAAATGTTCTATTCATTGAAATAGCAAGAGAAATTTCTCCTCTCAGCTATATCTGTGCTAAATTCTTCACCTGGATACCAGTGTCAATAAAAGATTTGAAAGAGATATGATTGCAAAATATGCAGTATAAAAATATGGGTGGGCAGCCTTAGAACATTGTGTTCCTGGCACTGCTTGCAGCCTCCAAATACATTTTATAATAAAAATAAGAGCACTAAAGAGATTGTCAGGATTTGATACATGGCCAGTAATGGGTGGTTAGTCTAAGACATTAGCAATGATCAAATAAATTTTACACTAAATGGATTAAGAAGTTCAGCAGGGACTTTTCTCAACTGCAAAAAATATCTGGGAATATCAGGGTTTCTTCTTGGGCAGGTTGTTTGTGCAACTTTGTGTGAGATATACTAGTTCCTATCTAGAAGGGATATGAATGAGGCAAGTGAACTGAATGATTATCCTTTTTTTTTTCACATTCTTCTCCAGTGCTCACTGAATGAAACACGGAGGTATTTCTTGTGCCATGGAGAAAGGACATACTGAGACAGAAGCAGTGGAGGACTTAGAGTTTCAGTCATTGAAACTCTAAGTTGAGAAAAATGTTCTCTTCCATAATCGTTTCTAGAGCTGTGCAAAGCTTCGGTTGCTGATTCAATTCAGAGGAGATTTGGACCAATTCAGTGGCCAAACTCTGAATCTGAAATGAAATGGGAGACAAATAAAAAGGTCTGAATCAATTCAAAGCCTCTGAGTTGATTTGGAAAGTTTTGGAGGAGATTCAGAGATTTGGACAGTCCTTGCTTGCCGCCACAGGGAGCTGAACCCAGGCTCTGTGCTGGTAAGTAGGAGGTGGAGTGGGGGCTGGAGGAATGGGGAGGGCCCCATGAGAGGACTCCCACCAAGACCCACCCTCTTCCAACTCCCTCAGTCCCCCTGAGCACCCCCAGACCCCTGCCTGCTCTCTCTGCCCCATCAATCTCTGCCCCACCTGGCCCCAGCATCCTGGCACTTTTAAAAAATAAAAAGCCCCCCACTCACTGGCTGCTGCAGCAGTCATCAGGGCCCCTGGGGGCTTGTGGCAGAGCCCTCCCCGTGCATCCTGGGGCAGCAGGGGGCAGTGGGGATTGCCCCCCAACCTGGCAGGAGTGTGTGTGTGTTGTTTTTTTTTAAATTGTCAAGATGCTGGGGTCGGGTGGGCAGCCGATGGGGCTGGGAGTATGAGCAGGAGATGGGGCCTGCAGAGTTTGGAGATTCAGCTGATTTGGCAGCAGCTGAATCTCTGAATCAGATTCAGCCAAATCAATGTGGGACAGTGATTCAAATCATCAAATCACTGTCCCCTGAATCGGCTGAATCTGAACCCAAAGTGAATACTAGTCACTTCACACAGGTCTAATGGCTTCCAAGGCTGTATAACTGAAAAGCCTGTGACTAAGACCAGTCAATAAGAAATTTGTTCTGAGGAAGAATTTTATACATTGAGGAAATTGTCATATTTGTCCAAAATAAAGAAATGGGGGGGAGCCTGGTAATTTTAGTGAGTGCCTCAGAGCACAGATGGTCAAAAGGAATGAGAATCAGGTTGGCATCCTAGAGTACATTTCCACCTATTAAACTGTACTGAAGGAGACATAGATAAGTTACGAGAAAAAACTTCCTTACTGTTTAAGCAGGGAGGCAGTGGAATAAACTACACAGGGAGGTTGTGGAAACTCCTTCATTAGAGGTTTTCAAGAAATGGCTGGATAAGCATTTAGGAGTGGCATTCCTAAATGTGTACAATGGGCTGGTCCAGATCACCCCTGAGGTTTCTTCCAACCATATGATTTCATGATTGAACTCTTTATTGTGTTGGCTTGAAGCCAGGTCAGCTACAAAATATAAACTTAATCATAAATAAGTTATCTGCTGGGATCAAGCCCCTTCTAGGAATAGAATACAGAGTTTCATCTCTGAAGGACAATGAACATCAGTCTTTCTCTTGTATAGATTCCACAAAGGTAGAATCCCTTGCATATCACACAGGGGCTTGCAGGAGTTTATATGTGATAACAAATGAACACTTGCATGGCAAATTAAAACAATCAATGGACCTTGTATGTGATATGGACACATATTACAAGATCACTCAAGCTTCTGTACACACAAGTTGTTCTTTATTTTTTTAGAGAATTTGAGGATACCTAAAAAACAAAATATTCTTTCTCTTTTTAACAGGGTAGTCTGGCCTTTTAAGAGGGAGAAGGTAGCCCTGTTGGAGATACCCAGCTGTGGACATTTAGATAAGAAGGGAGGTAAAATTCTAAAGGGAGCAGAAGGAAGCAAGCTCATAGAATCATAGAATCATAGAAGTAGGGTCAGAAGGGACCTTGTAGATCTTCAAGTCCGACCCCCTGCCTGGGCAGGAGAGAAGTTGGATTCCAATCTCTGCTCCTTGCTCCTCTAACTGCTGTCTCATTTCTCCCTCTCCTGCTTCTGGCTCACTGCCACCTCCAACGCCTGTCCTGAGCTCCTCTCTGTCTCCAAACCCCCTGTTTTTTTGCAAGTCTCTGATCCCCACTGCTTTTTACTTTTTCCCTGAGCAACCAGGCTTCTGCCTCATTTTCTTTCCTAGTAAAGCAAAACCCAACTCAGGGGTCCAAATAACAGTTTTATTACACAGACAACACACTGCACAGCCCCATGAAGTTATTGGATCACACACACGCACATACATGCACAAGCATTCCCAATGGCTGCAGAAGAAAGAGACTCAGTGGAAGGGCTGGAGTTCAGGTAAGGAAGAGAAGTAGAGTCCAAGTTCTTGGTTGAAGAGGGGGTAGAGGTGATAGCTACCTATCCAGGCTGGAAAGGCTACCTATCCAGGCTTGTGCAATAGGTGTTGTCCAGAGGCGGGTCGGTGGCAGGGCCTCTGGGTGGATAGGTGGTGTGGCATGATGCTGATCCAGATGGAGAGAGCATCCCACTGGGTCTGTCTTCATTGTCCCTTTTTAAAGGGACAGACATTGTGTGACTCTAGTGACAGGAGGCATGCCCAGGCAAGGGTCAGCCCCTGGTGTATTGAGCATGTGGTGCTCCATGCAGGGAGGCGCAGTTTTGGGTGTCTGTAAAGGTGAGGTATAATTTTAGAGTTTCTCGTTCTACAAGGTCTTTTGTCTTTCAAATGCTGGGTTCTTGTCTCTGTTCCTGGGTGAGGTCCATGGTTCCTTGATGAATCAATGCAAGGTGATGGCCTGGTCATTACAGGCCATTCAGTGGAGGCCTGCTACCATTGTATTTCAAACATTCCCAAGCACTCTCATTCATCTGGGAACCAATTTACATGCGAGGGGTACAATGCATCATGCAGTTGCAACACGAGATGCCCAGGCAGAGGACACAAGACGGGAGCTTGACATATAAAATGGAAACTTGACATGATTTTGGTTCACTTACAAAACAGGCCTAAACCATACAATATCCATAAGAAACAATAAAAATCAATACAACAATGATAATAATACAATATACAACAATAAAAATCAATACAAACCTAATAATAATACAATATAAAACAGTGGATATCCAGAACCAAAAACTTGATACCAATAATGAAAATGTTAAAGCTTATCTTAAATCTGAGCTCACGTATGCTTGTCTATAGTGAATAGAGAGGGAGAGAAAGAAAAGCCAGAAATACTTGGGGAAGGGAAGGGAATGCATATCTATATGTATTAAAAAAGAAAATCTGGAGGTTTTGCTACAATAGTGTAAATCACCTGTCATTCAACTGTGATCAAGTCCAAATCTTCAACTAGTGTAAAATGGCCATGGCAATATTAGAGTCAACAAAGCATATCTTCAGCCACTTTAAATCAGCCATACTCTATTTAAAGTCATTGGGTCAAGTCCCCAGCTTTGCAAATAATGAGATTCAATGCTGTCAGACCCTCAAATTGATTGCAACTGTACTGTCCTTCGTTGTACTTGCTAAAGACCTGCAGCAGTGTGATCTAATGTCTATACACAGTTATCACTGGAAGACTCTTCAGCCTCCCTGTTCAGAACAAGAAGGTAGGTACACTACCATCACTGGCGCCAGTGTATCCTCTGCTTACAAGAAGCAGGGGTAATGAACAGACCTTGAAAAAGTTTCACTGCTTTCCGTTATCTTCAATGAAAAATACTAAGCCAGGAGCCATGCATAGCTATACAATGAGGTTTTAATACCAGGACCACAGACGAGGAGTGGGAAGAACTGTGCTGATCAGATGCTTCCTATTCCTGCGCTTGGTCTTAAGTAGGGGAAGTGACTGGTCAGATATTGTGGAGCCAGTCAACAGGGCCCGAGGGAGGAAGAAAAGCCTTTGGCATTGCTGGAGGCTTTGAGTATATCTTGTCCAACACCTATGATTTTAAGAAAGGGTGGAAGGTCAGGGTGAGCCACCACTTTGTCCAGGGCAAGGGTTTGAGTCTGCAATTCTGAAAACAAGCAATGGCTTCTTTATTCAGTACTTCTGAAAAGCAGGCCCAAAGCACTGTGAGGATCTGCTCACTGCTTATCTCTGAAAACCACTTTTTTTCTGTCTTTGATACAGTCAAGTGAGATTTTCAAAGGAGGAAGAGGGAGTGATTCCCCTAAATCCCACTCATTTTAAAGGGAACTGGTGCCTAATTTCTCTAAAACCTTTCATATTTAGCAATTCCTGAAATATGCCTAAGTTTTCCTAAAAGAGTCAAAGCAGAGTTCTGTACCCAGGTACCAATTTCAGGAGAGTAGAGTGCATCAGATAATTAACACCATCTAGACCTAGAAACCACACTTCCTCAGTAGGTCTTAAAGCGCTTTTAAAAAGAGGCCAGCATTTGTCCTATTTAGTGATAGGGAAACTGAGGAACAATGAGGAAAGAGTTTTGCCTCTGATGACCCAGCAATATAATCGGTGAGCAAAACAGAAAGCAATTATCAGGATTACAGTCCAACAAATTATACACCAGGATGCATTAGTTTAAAAATTCCAGCCAAGTTCTTGAAATAAATATTTAAGACTTTAATTAAGAAGTCAGCCGTATCTAACCTGTTGTTTCAATACTATAGCAGTCTCTGAGGGATGTTCCTCTTATTAGATCTAAGGGGTACTTAGGTAAAATTTATTGAACAGCCTTTTCCATACTAGGAACAACTTCAAGCTCATACAAGTCTATCAAAAGCAGAGCTAACCTTGTTTACAGCAGTTTAGTATTTGTTTCAGTGTGGTCAACTGAGAAGGAAAATAAGGAGGATAATTTAACTAAAACTTATGGAACAACTGAAGGAAAGCTGCAGATCTGGAGCTCAGGTGATATGAACAATTTTTTTTACTTTGCAAGTTTTATTTTGGAACTTTTTGAGACTGTCTTACATTCAAATAAATATTTTGGGAGGCACAAAGAATATATATATAGAGAAAGAGATATGGATGCTTATGATGGAAACAGGTATATATGTTAAATCTGTGGTTTAAAACTTCAACTACCTTTTTTTTAGGTTTTTAATGCCTTTCTGGAATTGTTTGGATTTTTCTGTTGGGATCACAATGCCACTCCTAAATGCTGATACATCCTTCAGGATAGTTTCTCCTACCTTAATACTGCTAGTTTCTACAGATGAGTATGTAATACAGGCAAGTAAACCAGAAAGCCAAACCTTTTTATTTTGTTTAATCCTTTTTGAGGAAAAACTGTTAACTTCAATGTAGTTAATAATAATAATGTATGTATGTATATCCCAACCATGAGATTGATCCAATAAAAGCTATTACCTGCAAAAATCCATACCTCTTGCTTATTTCCAGGACCACATGGTAATAACAAAACTTCAACACCACCACAATACATGCATGTTATTTCAAATTATTATGAAATGTTACCTGTTCCTATTTTGCTTCAACTTAATGAATGTGTCTTCAGTAATACAGGCAGTCCTTGGACTTATGACACAATTGGTTCCTGAAAAACATGCCTTAAGTTGAAACTTTGTAACTCAGAACCAACTTTCTTATAAGAAACAATGTTATAAATGGGGGATTGGTCCCTGAACCAAGACCTGATACCCTATTTTCACCAAAAATACACCAGAATTTTGTACTCGATCAATTATAGATGAGTAATAGAGCTACATTAATGTATTTGTATTGTAAATAGCAATCACATTGATTTGGAAGGACTTCTTTGAGGTGGCTTTGTTAGACTTTTTGAAGGGTTCTTGGCTGGAGTCTTCTCAACAGTCTTGGCTGCAGGTTTTTCTGGAGCCTTGTCTGCTTTCTTAAAGAAAGTGTTCAACGAAGTTTGGACAGATGTTCTCCAGGGAGATCAGTGATTCAGCGAATCTGTTCATTGGTATGGCACCACATCAGATCAACTGTTGTAAAGTCAAAACTGACATCATAAAGTTGAAATGGTGTCAATTTATAAAGGTTGTAAATGAAAAACATTGCATCTTGAAACATTCTAAGTCGAGGACTGCCTGTATTCCAATTTATTTATAGGAGTCCCAGCTTTATGAGGGTATTGTGCATGGTTTTAAGCTAAAGCATTGCTCTACTGAAGAATAGTGAAATATTCATATGTTTAATTTTTTCCATTTGATAACTTTTTGCAAAGTTAGGAAACAAAAATGGCCAACCCTATGTTTTTGTTCTTTAAGTTGTATGTCACACTAAAATTAATTGAAACAAATCTCTCTCTCTCTTTTTCACCTCACACTGTTACTGATGCTGCTGAAGAAGATAATTTGCATTTATATTTCCATCCTGAATTGAATGGGAGGAAAACAGACTACATTTTATATGGCAAAAGGTGAGCTATTTTCATGACATAGCAACTACAGCTAGATAGTGTGGAATAATTTGTAATATAATATAGCATTATATTGTATAGGTTTTATTTTTATCTTTTTAACATTATGTCATATAACATAGCAGTAGTGGTGCATTATATGTGCAACATTATTATGTGGCATAAAAAAATATTAGAAATAATCTATTCCATTTCTTTTATTTTTAAAATTCACAACAGCAGCTGCTGTTTAATACTTACTAAAACATTTTACATACTTTTCTTGAACAAAGTATCTCATATTATATATTCATATTGCATTGTATCATTCAACAGTTTTGCTTATGACAGACACAAAAACAATGCCAGATTAGAGATATAGAAACAGAAAGAAAACTTTGTATGGGTATCCGAGTATGTGAGTGCCCGTGTGTGTGTGAGGCATGGATGGAAAGCATGTGTGTCAGGGAGAGAGAAAAAAAAATGTACAGTATAGGGCTTTGGTATATGACGTTCTATATGCTGCTGTCCCTAAAGTTACAGAGGTTGTAAAATACAGCTGATGTTTACCGATTTACTTGTGACAAACTTTTAAATATTTGTTATAAAAATTTGTTTATGGGAATTTTTGTTTTGTCTAACATGTATATTTTCATAAATACATATGAATTGAGGTGACTTTAAAACTATGTTTAAGAGGCAATCTGGCCCCCTGAGGAGATCCGGTCAGTGATTGAGTGACTTTTTAAAGTTGCTATATTAGCATGTATCCCTATGTTTCTCTGTAATAGAGAACCAAAATATCACAAGTGCAATATAATCTTTTGAATACACTGAAAATATGTACTTCTTTTCTCCATTATCTTTTTCCTCCATTTGTACTTCCCTTTCCTTTCTTCTGCTTTCACATCCCTCCTCTCAGATATCGTGTAGAAGTCTGTTGAATACCACCCTGAGTAATCATATCCAAATTATAGAAACATTGAATTGTGAGACTACATTAAGAAACCCAAACAGGTAGATAGAAATGTATACAGTTTGATAATTTTTATTGCTTCTATTTCTTCCATTTTATATTAGGCAAATCAGAAACTTGTACTCATTCAAAGAAGTCATAAATTATTTGATTGATAGATAACCTGGTGATAAATAGCATGTTTTCCAGCCGAATCTTTCCATTACTTCAAATTGGAGCACAATTTTGATTTTTCAGAATGTCCTATTAAAAGTTCAGTCAAGCTACTTGGGTGTAATGGACATAAATATTTCACTTCAATTTTGAGTTCATTTTTAAATGATTGTAAAGTAAAACTAAAACAAAAGAAAAATCAAATACCTCTGGTTTGAAAAGATGAGGTTAAGACTATTAAAAGGCTCCATTTCTACTTTTTATAAATACGTTTAACTGATATTTGTTGCAAAGTCATGTAATTTTTGTACTTTACCCTAGACTAACAGTGAGTACATACTAGAATGTATGGGCATGCGAAATGGGCCATATTTGATTCAGATTTGGATTCAGCCTGAATCAGGGGGCAATAATTCTATTAATTGATTTGGATCACTGTCCCAGTTGAATTCAGCCAAATCCAAATCTGAAGATCTGATGCTGATTTGGAGAATCAGCGATTTGGCCATAGACACAGATTTAAATGTTTTTTCTACATTCCTCAAGGTACCAGGCACAGCCTGTGAAAGCTGCGATGGTGGGGCGGATGGAGTGTCCCACAGAAGTGTGAGGAGGCCCCCCAACATGCTCAGCAGCAAACCCAGACCAGTCCACTTCCAGGTCTGCTGCCAAGCACGTTGTGTCCCTCCCCACGCACACACACCCCAGCTTGGCAATTGGCTGCAGGGGGACCACAGACTGAGGAGACACCAAATCGCTGAGCCAAGTGGGGTACAGGGGGCCCTCCACATGCTCCCTGGTGGACCCAGAAGTGGACCAGAAATGCTTCTGGTCCATTTTTGTGTCTGCTGCCAAGCACGCTGGGGACCCCCATGCTCCTGTGGGATGATTCATCTGCCCCACCATCTCAGCATTCATGAACCAGCTGGTACCTGGAGGTATGTAGTAAAAACATTTAAAGCTGTGTCTATGGCCAAATCGTTGAATTTTTCTGACTCTTTCTTAATCAACTTGGAGGGTTCCGATTCAATTTGGAGAAATTATAGAGCCTCCTAATTTGATTCAGATTCAGTGATTCAGCCACTGAATAAGGCCAAATCTCCGTCAAATTGAATCAGTGACCAAAGCTTCACACAGCCCTTCTAGAGTATCCATGGAACACATTGGTTTTCTTGAGGGAATTTTTTTTTTTATCTGTTGTGGTGGGGAAAGTACCCAAAACCTACATTTTTAAAAAACTAGAATGTAACATTTTTTTTTTCCTTTTGGGCGGTAGGGGGAAGAGATTTGTAAAAGTTTTCAGCAGATTTTCATGCTGAATTAACCTATTCTTTAAGGACTTCAAATTAAAATGTTAGCTGAAAATTATCTGCAATTTTATGTACCATTATTTACCTGAATCCAAGGCAACTGAATTTTAGATGGTCCCCTCAGTAATTAGATTTTATGGGTGGAAAATTATAAATGTGTTAAAATTTTCAATACATAGAGCCTAATTAGTGGAAAGTCATCTTGAATTCTTGTGCCCCATTGCTGTGGCACAAGAATTCAAGGGAACACAATAGTGGAGGGCGAAGAGCTTGACCACCATATATGGTCCCATCTTCCCCTTGCCCCTTTGTGCTTCTTTGTGCCCCCACATCACTTGCTTCCCACCCCCAGTGCCTGCCACCCACCATGTGCCCATCTGTCCCCTGCTGCTCTTGCCTCCTCCCCCAACTCCCCCACCGCATGGTCTCTCCCATACTTCCTTGACTGCAACGATTCCCTCCCCTGCCAAACGATTAATCCCAAATCTGGAGCTGAGCCACAGCCTGCCCCAGGCCAGTACTTGAATCCAAGATAAGGCTTTTTCCCCTCATAGTGATGGGGAAGATTTATCTTGGATTTGAGTAAATCCACACATACACATGCACACACCCTTTCAGTTTTCAAGTGTTTTGTTTTTTAATGCAATGGCCATTGTTTCCATGGATAATTTCAATTAAAAAAAAAATCAAGAGAAACAAACATAACATAATTATTTGTATTCAATGATAGTCACAACAGGAGTTGTTAGAGAAAGAGTAACTTTTGACATCTGACATGAACTAGTCAACTATATTGTAGGAAGAGCCTCAGAATTAAATGGTGGATACACCTCCAGTGTTTGCTATCTTAACAATGTTGGACTATAATATAGAAAGTTAGAAACATCCTACTTTTGTTCATTTGGGGCTGCATCTGAACTTGAAGAAACACATAAACTGGGTCCCATGTGGCTCTAAAAATATTGGTGTGCATCTGAAATTGTTCTACTGAATGAACAGCATTATTTATCATGTAGTATATTATTTTTACCAGATTATGAGCCATTAAGATGTTCCATATCAGAAAATATAAACACAAATTAAAATAAGCATTAGTTACCATCATCGTCAGTAATAACAAAAACAGTAATAACAATAAGAATAGCAATAAAAGCAACATTTTCACTATACACACTGAAAAAGGAAAATGTTTCTAGCTTGTTTTTTTTCACTTGCAGAATAAAGAACTTATGAAACAGTGGCGATGGTTAATCAAACCACAGTGAGTGAGTTTATTCTCCTAGGATTCTCCACTTCTTCACATATACAGGTTCTCCTCTTTTTGATGGTTTTAGCTATTTATATAATCACCCTCCTGGGGAACATAGTTATCATGCTGGTGATACAGGCTGATCCACACCTACACACTCCTATGTACTTCTTCTTGGGAAATCTATCTTTTATTGATATCTGTTATTCCTCAGTCACAATCCCAAAGATGTTGCAGACCTTCTTTGTGGAGAGAAATACTATTTCATTCAGTGGCTGCATCACACAAGTGTTCTTCTTTGTTTTCTTTGCTACAGCTGAGGGGTTAATACTTACAGCAATGGCTTATGATCGGTATATAGCCATATGCCAACCTTTGCATTATGCTGCAGTCATGAAAGGTTGGGTTCATGTCCAGCTGGCACATAGTGCATGGATAATTGGGTTTTTCTATTCCTTGCTGAACACTCTACTTATGACTGACTTACAATTCTGTGGGTCTAGTATAATTAACCACTTCAGCTGTGAGCTCCCCCAGCTGTTCAAGCTCTCATGCAGTGACCCCTTTACCAATAAAATGGTGATTTTCACTGTTGGTATATCACTGTGGGGAGGGGCTTTTCTCATCACACTGAGTTCTTATGTTCATATCATCTCTACCATCTTGAGACTTCAGTCAGTGGAAGGAAAACGCAAAGCCTTCTCGACTTGCTCTTCCCATTTGACAGTAGTTATCCTGTATTATGGACCAATTTTATTTAGGTACCTAAAACCCACCACACAGAACTCAGAGGATCTGGACAAGTTCATCTCCATGATTTACAGCATTTTAACACCCATGCTAAATCCTGTCATATACAGCCTGAGAAACCAAGAAGTGAAAAGGGCTTTGGGAAATGTTTTTGGCAAAACAGGGTGAGCATATAGAGCAGCTAGACAAATCAAGCACATTTTAAAGAGCAGCTCTGTTATTAAACAAGACTTTTTTTAAACTCTTAAGTGTTCTCTCTGTGAGTTCTTCTAGTGAACTGGTCTCTCATTAGTAATACAAATAAATATTTAACCCTGTTCACTGTTCCAATTCAACACAGTTTTGGAGTAAAAGAAAAATTGGTAATACCTAGAGGGTATCTTGCATTACACACCAAATTGTTGCTCTCATTTAAATACCAGATCATTCAGATACATTTTCCCATCACATACATTTCTATACATGTCAATGGAATTTTTTATACATTTATTATTTCCCAAGTGATCCCAACCAATGAATCAAAGGTTTCTTAGTTCCTGAACTACAAACAAGCTAAACACTAGGGCTGTATGAAGCTTCAATCTCTGATTTGATTTGGCAGATAGTCAGCCTAGTTTGGTAGCCAAATCTCTGAATCAAATCAGGAGACCCTTTAATCTCTCCAAATTGAATTGGAACCCTGAAAATTGATTCAGGAAGATTTGGAAAGATTTGACAATTCAGACAGACACAGCTTTAAATGTTTTTTCTATATACCTCAAGGTACCAGGCAGCTCATGAATGCTGCGATGGTGGGGTGGATGGAACATCCCACAGGAGCATGGGGGGTCCTGCACAGGGGGAGCATCCCACAGGAGCGTGCTCAGCAACAAACCTAGAAGCAGACCAGAAGCACTTCCAGTCAACTTCCAGGTCCACTGGGGAGTGTGCGGGGGGGGCTGCACCCCAACTCAGTGACTGGTGCCTCCTGGGTCTGGAGGGGCACCCAGGGTCCCTCCACAGGCAATCACTGAGCCAGGGGAGAGGTGCGGGGACCCCCCGCACACCGATCAGCAGCCCCAGAAGTGGGTCAGAAGTACTTCCGGTCCACTTCTGGGTCCGCCATTGAGCACACGGGCCTCCCACCTCCCCATCCCATGTTCCTGTAGGACACTCCATCCACCCCACCATTGTAGCATTCACAAGCCATGCCTGGTACATTGAGGTATGTAGAAAAAATATTTAAAGCTATGTCTATGGCCAAATTGCTGATTCTCTGAATCAGTATCAAATCTTCAGCTGAATTGAACTAGGGACAGTGATCAAAATCAATTAATCAAATCACTATCCCCACTTTGGGCTGAATCCAAATCAAATACAGCCCATTTTGCAGACCCCTACTAAGCAATGGAATATAGAATAGGGGCACCACTATAAAGTGGGATGCACACGTGGAAAAAGCCTTACTCCTACTTTCCCATGAGCACACTTTTAGGAGAAGGAAGATGATTATATAGAGGTAGGAGAGGAGTGTGAGCATATAAGGTGTGATGAGGCTGATAGTGCCTCTTCACAGGAGCCCGAGGGCCCCAGCCACAGATTACCAGAAAAGAACATCACCATGCTCCGGAGAAAACTCCCAGCATGCTTGAAGTCAGCTTTATCAGTTTGGCAGGTGAGCCGGATTGGCTTCTCCAATGCCCCAAGAGAAATTTCCAGCTGGGCAACTTATCAGTGAGGGAAGAGGGAAACACAGAGTGAATACAGGCCCCCTGGACCCACTGACCACCCAACCCAAAAGGCCTTTATCCTGAGGAATAGGGTGGCAAACCAGTTGGTCTGAGAACTTGGAGGAGCTCAGGAATTGCAGTGTGTGTTAATTGCTGCAGTGATTCACTAATTATCATGGTGGCACATCAATTAGCCGGATGCAGCAAAAGCAGCAGTGGCAAGAATCACAATCCCCAGTGTGCTGAGAGCAAGGGGGAAGCTGAACACGCCAGACAGTTTTCTTTTCCTTTTTTTTTTTTTTTTATTGTTCCTCTTGTTTTTGGAAGCTAAGTCCCACAAGGGATGCCTACAGTCAAACACAGACCCAGGTGAGCACCACCCCTCCTGGAAGTCATGGCAGATGAGAATTAGGAGGAAACACTAGTTTGACTAATTGAGCTGGCATGGCAGTGAGACACCCCCGCAGGCTTCTGAAGGGGAGAGGGCAGTCCCTGTGGGCCCAAAACCCCCCATGGGGGAAAATTACCTCCAGGGTGCAGCTGGAGCAGGAGCTGCAGCTGCATAAGCTGGCATTATGCCAGTGGTTTAATCATGTTCCCCAGGTGGGGAAAAGCTAAGCCAATCATGGTGGCCATTCCAGCTGCTGCGGGAAGATTTAAAAGCCCCACTAGAACCCAGGGGTCAGAGCATGCTGGCGTGGAGTGTGCCAGACGTGCTGAGGCACCTACAGCAGACAGAAGCAACGCAGCTGGCTCGACGCCAGCAGGCAGAGCAGGGGAGACGTTTGAGCCCCCTGTAGCAGGCTGGGAGGAAGGAGGCAACTCCACACCCCTCTGCTCCCCAGAGTTCTATTTCTTTTGACAAAAAAAAAAAAAGAAGAATAGGTGCAAAGACAAAAGAGCCCTACTCAGAGGTGCTGAAGCAAGCAGCGGTCGATCAGGCATGACCAAATCACACCATGACCACATCCACACCATCCGGTTGGTAGTGGATGGGGTATAGGGAAGGCAGAGCCCTGTGGAACATCATACCCTAAGTGTGAGTACTACTGTCCACAGGGCCCCCCCCAGGAAGAAGATGTCCACTGAACCCTCCCTTTATCTAATAACACCAAGTTATGGCCGGTGAGTTGAGGGGCAGGGTCCCGCACCGGACGGATAGTACATCATTCAGGGAACCCCCACTTAAGGCACCTTTAATCACACCTGGGCTTTCCCTACTGAGGACAGACAGATGGATGTCATCAGGATGCAGAGAACCAAACCCTTATGCAGTGATCCCACGATGCAAGGACCCAGTGCAATACTCCTTGTAACAATATTGAGTAAAACGAGGTTGAGGCAGGACCTGCTGTGAGCCAAACTCACCAGGGGTTTGATATCACAGAAGAAGTGGTGGACATGGTTAGGACCACAAAAGGGCAGTTGAGAGGTCATAACTGAGTGCATCAGGGCATGCAGGAAGCCAGTGCTCCGGGTGGTTAGTGCCAGGAGTAAGCAGACCTGTTGGCTCATGACCACAGCATACCACAGTGGGTTACTGATGGCCACATACCAATCATAAGCCATAACACCTAGCTGCACAACTTTGCTGCTGCCCAGGAAGTGAAATACTGGAGCTGGGCCAGACAGCCTATGAATCAGTTGGCCTGGTGTCCCAAATGGAAGTCAGCCAACATCTTGGGCACAGTGAATTTGGAATAAAAAATGTCTAGGCAGGAGAGATTACCCAAGAAGATGTACCTAGGGGTGTGAAGCTTGGTCTCAGCTATCACCACCGTCATGATGGCACCATTCCCCAGCAGGCTGGCCACATACAGTCTAATGAACAGTACAAAGAGGAATTTCTGCAGCCATCAGGCATTGGTCAGACCCAAGAGGATGAACTCATTCACTTGTGTCAGATTCTCTATCTCTCTGTGAGAAAGAAAGTAACATCAGGAACAAAGCAATCATTAAACATTGACTAGAAAGCACTTCAACTGGTGGGTTGTATCCTCACTAAATGAAGTCGCTATGTCACTGTGAGGGGAAGAGTCAGAAGCAAGAAAAGTCACTACTCATTTGTTTGAATTTAGTCAAATATTATCTTGTTGAATTTAAGATATAGATTAACACAAACATCCAACAGATTCATAGACTAGTTAATGGAGCACTGTCAGCTTTTTCATCCCTGTCATGTGTTACAACTATATTTCACTTGCCAGGAATCGTGTATTGTTTCCCCAACGTAGACTTGGTTGGGAGTATGACACCTTCTTATGACATGTACTTTCTCTCCTCGGGTTCTTGGGTTTGGAAGTTGGTTCCCAGAATCCTACACAAATTAGACACATACTTTAAAAATGTATGCAAACACATTTGACAAAAAATTACAACTGAAAAAAGACTACGTACATTTCTTTATTGTCCACAGTTTTGTCATAATGGCAACCGAGTCAGGCCTCTCCTCTCCTTTCCTTTCAATGATATCCTTTGTTTAAATTTTAATTTTTAGCCTGGATCCATCCATCTACTTCTCCCTATGCATGAACCTGGGGCCCTTTCATATATTTCACAGATTTCATAAATATTAGGGCTGGAAGGGACCTCAGAAGATCATCGAGTCCAGTTCCCTGCTCAAGGTGCAGGAAGT
Source organism: Caiman crocodilus (assembly GCA_030014935.1). Taxonomy (NCBI): domain Eukaryota; kingdom Metazoa; phylum Chordata; order Crocodylia; family Alligatoridae; genus Caiman; species Caiman crocodilus. The sequence goes on along the minus strand of JAGPOW010001117.1, from coordinate 267,574 downwards.
CAGATGGAGTAATAGGATCCCAGCTAGATAAGCATCCAAATTTCTCTTGAAGGCATTCAATGTAGGTGCATGAACCACCTCCAGTGGCAAGCTATTCCAGACCTTGGGGGCTTGTAAAGCAAAGAAATTCTTCCTTATGTCCAGCCTGAAACAATCCTGCAGTAGTTTATAACCATTCAACCCTGTCATCCCTTGGGGTGCTTTGATGAACAATCGTTAGCCCAGCTCCTGGTGAACACCCCTGATAAACTTATAGGTGGCCATCAGATCGCCCCTGATCCTGCGCTTTTCCAGGCTAAAGAGTCCCATAGTTTTCAACTTGACATCATGAAGTCTGTTTTCCTGACCTCTGATCATGCACACTCCTGTCCTCAGGTATGGATGCTTTACCCCAGAGTTTGGTATCATCGGTGAACATGGCAGTCTGTTTATGACTCCAGTGTCCACATCATTAATGAAGAGGTTGAATAATATAGGTCCAAGGACAGAGCCTGGGAAACCCCACTGGTCACAGGGCACCATGACAATTGACTTCTGTTAACCACCACCTTCTGGGTCCAACCAAAGAGCCAATTCCCTAGCCAGAGGACCGTGGTGGACCCAAGGCTGCAGTTGGCAAGTTTTGCCAAGAGGTGATCGTGGGATACCAGATCAAAGGCTTTTTTGAAGTCAAGATAAATGATGTCAATCTCCTCTCCCTTGTCTAGTTGATAGGTCACCTGGTCATAAAAGAAGTTAAGATTGTTCAAGCAAGACCTAACCACAACAAATCCATGCTGGTTATCCCTCAGGATATTGCCATCAGCCAGTCCATTAAGAATGGCCTCTTTAATAGTCTTTTCTAAGACCTTCCCCAGGGTAGAGGTCAGGCTGATGGGCCTGTAGTTTGCCAGATCCACTTTCCTCACTTTCTTGAAGATGGGTACCACATTGGCCTTCTTCCAATCTTCAGGCACTTCACCAGAGCACCAGGAGCTCTCAAAGATCCATGCCAGGGGCTGGAATATGATGCTAGCCAGCTCCTTGAGCACCCTGCGGTGTAGACTGTCAAGGCCAGCTGACTTGAAGGTGTCCAGCCTCTCAGAGTGTTCCCTCATGAGGTCAGCATTGATGGAGGGCAGGGAATCTTCCTCCCCCAGGACCCTCTGTTCCACAGTGGGCAGATGCGTCCTGTGGGACTGATGAAAGACCGATGCAAAGTCCCCATTTAATAGGTTTGCTTTTTCCTGAGCATTGGTTGTCAGATGTCCCATCTGGTTTAGCAGGGGTCCAATATTGCCCTTGCTTTTTCTCTGGCTCACCACATATCTAAAAAAGGACTTTTTATTGTCCTTGGTACTTGTTGCTAGTTGGAGTTGTGTCACAGCCTTGGTTTTCCTGGTTTGCTCCCTGTAAGACTGGACCAGTGTGGAATATTCCTCTTTGGAGGTGGATCCCATCTTCCATCCTTTGTAGGCCTTTTGTTTTATCTGAAGGAGGTCCACTAGTTCCCTGGAGAGCCAAGGGGGCTGCTGTGCCCTTTTGCTGCCTTTCCTCTGAGACAGAATAGCATTAGCTTGTGCACCAAGAATTACTCCCTTGATGAGCAACCACTCTTCCTGAGCTCCCCTCCCCTTGGGGTTGTGGTCCCTTAGGGCCTCACTGACAAGCCTCCTCAGCTTGTCAAGGTCAGCTTTCCTGAAGTCAAGGACTTCTGTATTGCTGACTGACTTGCCAGCTATACAGCAGATGGTGAAGGTGATCAGCTCATGGTCACTGTCACTCAGCTTCCTGTTGATCATTAGGTCACTGATTAGGTTGTCCCCGGTTACCAGTACCAGGTCAAGCAGCGCTTTACCTCTCATTGGCCTGTAGACCTCTTGTGTCAGATAGAGGTCATCCACCCAGGAGTGGAAGCTTTGCAACTGCTCGGATTTAGCTGAGCACTCTTCCCATGAGATGTCTGGGTAGTTGAAGTCTCCCATGACAACCATGGGGCTGGAGCATGTGGCCTCAGCTAATTCCTTGGTGAACTGGTCAAGCTAATGACTTTGGGTGGGAGGTCTGTAGTAGACTCCCACCATTGTGTCCGCTGTGCCGTGTTCCCCATGGATTTTAACCCAGAGGGTTTCCAGCTGTTCACCCTGGTCACCAATGTTAGCTAGCAGGGAAGCATAGCTCTCCTTGACATACAGAGCTACTCCCCCACCCCTTTTGTCTATGTGATACCTCCTGTACAGAGTATAGCCATTTATACCCTGGGTCCAGTCATGGGTGGAGTCCCACCAGGTTTCCATTATCCCTATGAGATCATAATTATTTGCATTAAGCAGGAGGACAAGTTCCTTCTGTTTATTTCCCAAGCTCCTGGCATTTGTGTAAAGGAAGGCAAGTGTCCCCTTGGGGGCCCTTGCCTTGCCTACTAGTTGTTCCAGGGCTCGGGCATGAGTGGGCTCCCTTAAGTGCTTTGGCCTGCTGGCTTTGCAAGGGGTGCTCAGTGGGCCAGCAGTGGCAGTTGTCCCTCATCCCCTAGCAGGCTTAGTTTAAAGCCCAGTGGAGCAGGTCAGCCAGTCTGGCTGAGAAGAGCCTCCTCCCCAGTGGAGAGAGTTGAAGGCTATCCCTTCCCTGCAGCTCACTGACTCTCTCAATAAAGAGCAGGCTGTAGTCATGGAAGCCAAAGCCTTCCCGATGACACCAGCGCCGCAGTCTTTGGTTCACTACCTGGATCCTCCTCTCCCTCCTCAGCCTGTAGCCTGAGACTGGGAGGATCAAAGAAAACACCACCTGTGCCCCCAGGCCTTTGAGATGTCTATCTTGTCTAGCCCCACTCCCAAATCCCTGTAGTGCCTCATGACCCAGCTAGGAGTGCTCCAAGCTGTGTCATTGGTGTCCACATGGATTAGGAACATGGGATAGTGGTCAGTGGGCTGGAGGAGTTTAGGGATCTTCTCCACAATGTCTTGGATGTGGGCTCCTGGGAAGCAGCAGATTTCCCAGGCTAAGGGGTCAGAACAGCAGACTGCCCCCTCAGTCCTCCTCAGGATGGAGTCTCCCACAACAAACACTTTGTGTTTTGTTTTGGGGAGATCAGGGACGGTAGCTACAGTAATGCCCATGTTGCTTGTGGGAGCTAGCAACTCAGCAGGCTCTGCTGGGGCTGCAAGAGGTTTGTATCTGTTGCATAACTCCAGTGGGGTAGGAGCCTTAGTGCGGCAGGCCTTGGGCCCTGGGCTGGACAGTAAAGGAGGTCTGCGAGTCCTCCCTTGTCCTGGAGCGAGAAGGGAGTTGGTCTCCTGCTCACAAGCCCTAATGACACACTCTCTGGACTGCAGCCTGGAGCGCCTCCATCTGGTGCACCAGAGACCCCAGTAGGGAGCAGACCACACAAGGGGAGGTGGCCATGCCCCCAGACCCTAAAAAAATGACAGGCATCTCCCATAGCTAAGAGCCAGAGGCTCCTTCTGTGTGGAGCCTGGAACCATGGGCTCCGTCTGGGTGGAGGCTTCTGAGACGCCAGAGCGGGGGGGGGGGCCACAGACCCCTCGGGGACCCTCAGAGTGCGGCGCATGCCCATCTGTGTCATGCTGCTGGTGGACTGGCTATGACTGGGCCTGGCTTCCCTAGGTTTGGGGCGCACAGGCAGGGCCGCAGGCCCTCCTGCTCATCCTCCTGCACAAACTCCGCACTAAGTCATGCGCCAGGCAGACAAGCATGCCTGTTTGCATGGCCTGTTTGCAAGGCTCCAGTCACGAGGCTCCCTGAGGGCTGGGCGAAGTAGGGGCTGGAGCAGGGTGAAACCCCCGCTTGGCTCCAGCTTAGCTGCCTTCCTGTGGCTAGGCTGGGGCTAGTCTCTCCCACCAGGAACCCCACTTACATCTGGCTGCTGCCGGGGGTTGGCAGGGGTGCTGTGCAGCAGTTCCGGGGGGGGTCGCTGAGGCCTTTTGGGGTGCGGGGGCACAGTGGGCTTGCACCTACGCATCTTGCACCACTCCCAGAGCAAGTCTTAAAACACATTGAGTTATTTCTTTGCCTCTCTTTGGCAGATCAAAGCACTTTTGAAATCTTGGTTTGCATGGAGCTAGGTATCAAAATTATCCATGCTAATGGTTCTGCGGGTTCCAATAGGCCATAAACTGAATTTGAACTGAAAAGTTCAAAGTCAACAGCATCCTGGGTTGTATTAAGAGAATTTTCTCTTGCAAATCAAGGTAAGTGATTCTTCCACTCTATTTGGCACTGATGTGGTTTCACCTGGAGTTCTGTATCCAGTTTTGGGCCCTACACTTCAAGAAGGATGTGGACAGTTTAAAAAGAGTCCAACAAGAAATTATTAAAAGTCTGGGAAACATAATTTGCAAGGGAAGGCTGAAAGGACTTTGAATATTTAGTCAGGAAAAGAGAAGACTGGGGTGAGATTTGATAACAGTCTTTAAACCCCAGAGGGGTAAGTATAAGGATGACAACAGACTATGCTTTGTAGCTCCAGGAGCCAGAAGTAGGAGAAAATGGTCTCAAACTGCAGCAGAGGAAAATTAGGAAGAAGTTGCTCACCATGATGGTGGTTAAGTATTGAAACAGGCTAACTAGAGAGAATGTGAAATCTCCATCCTCAGAAGATTTAAAGAACAGGATAGACCAGTATTGTAACAAGAGGTGGGTAGGTGGGGCCCCAGCCCTAGGCACTGATTTAGAGAAGGTACAAGTTCGTGGCTGCTGCTATAATATCTTTCACAGTTATATCGGAAGGTTTTTATCTCCATCTGTTCTTTCTTCTGTCTCTTGCAGACATCTCCACATTCAGTTAAACATCCAGTTCAAACAATAAACAGAATCCCAGTAACCAGGCTGGCTGCTATGCATTACTACTAAATTACAATGTGACAGCTCCACATCATACAACATTGAAGACAGACAGAGTGATAGGATTACTTCTGGCCATTATATCAGCTAACATTATATCATTGGAACACATGCTAGGACATTACATTTCTAATATTCTCAGTTTTGGGTGCTGTGTCTAGTGCTCACAGTTTGGTCACCTTACTGGGAAAAATACAGCATAGAAGAACAACATTCTATCAATATAAATGATTGAGAGCCATCTAATAGGCGGCTTCTGCCCCTGCTACACTGTGCTTGAACTTGCCCCCCTACCTCCCCTCAGTTCCAGTGCTACCCTTTATTTGGCACCCAAGGCTCATACCCTGGTCACCCACCCTTAGTTACACTACTGCATAGACAACCAAATGAGGTCTGAGCTTTGTCTGAGGTCTGAGGCTTATTTTGTCTGAGGTCCAAGCTTTGTTTAATTGTTCTTTTATTGATTAGGTACTGTGGGACTAAAGATAGAAAAACTGAAATAGATATAGATATATGTATATCGATAAGTGTATCAGGAGAGAGAAGGGAAATGTAAAATATTAACAATTATTTTATTTGTAGATGGAGAAAATGATATGGCAACCTGAACATACCTTATACTCATTGGAACCCTCATTATGAAGAGGGAAAACTGTTACACTGCAAGAAAGGTTTTCACAACTAATATTAGTAAAACTCATGGCATTTTCTCTCCTCCTCCTGCCTGAAGCTGCAGAAATTCCTGAGATGTTTCAAAACAAATAAACACTTTTTTAACAAAGTCATGCTTTTGGAACCACCCAATTCTCCCTATGGGCAGACAATACCGTTGCTGTCCTAAACCCCTTTTGCAAAGCTCAGCTTTTAGCTGATTGGAAAACTGAATGAAATGGAAAACAGACAAAAATATATAATTAGTGTTTGTTTAATTAAATTTACAACTTTTGATTTAAACATATATGGATAGAATATGGTATGTGTGTAAGGATGGGAATGGTGAAGAATACTGTAACTTAATATGCTAAACAACTGTAGAACCATTTACTCGAGGTGGAAATTTCAGGGATGCCTAATGGACCAGGACAATGAAAGGAGCTATTTAAGGCAGGAAGATCTATATTCCTGCCTTATGCTATCTATATTGTGCTACTTCTGGAGGATATGGTGCTCCTTTCACAGATTCCCCAAGGGAGCATTTGCTTGGGACTTTCAAGCTTCTGTCATCTCTTTGAGTGCCCCATGAAGTCTGCCAAAAAATAGCTTTTAGAGTATGTGAGCGCCTGGCTTCTTGGACATTGAGACCAGGCCTTCTGGTCCCTGTTCCCCTACAAAGTTTTTCTGTCTCTCCCCTGAGCTTAGTTCCCCGAGGGAAACTTGAGCTGTTCAGTGGGTGGAATGTACCCAGAGGCTCAAATTCAGTGAAAAAGTTGGCCCTTCTTAAAACAACACAACCTTTACTTGTCCACGTTAAAACAACAGGAAGGGTCCTTCTTCCACAGAACTCAAGAAATCTGTAAGGAAAAAAAGCCCCTTAAGCTCCTGCTGCTTTTGTCCTGCCTATCTTAAGAGAGTCTCAAAGTTTTCTTGATGGGCTTAGGCCCACAGAACCACAGCACAACAAAAAGGTCTAGTTGTCTATTTCCATGCTTGTTGGGTCTCCCTTTTCAGGAACTTCCTTCAAGTACCTATTTGGCACCAGAAACAGAAATGAGTGTTTTCAGTTGCTTTTCTGGGACCACTTGATACGATGGTATAGAATAAGCTGGTCTTACTTGATGACCCTTTATTTCCTAATAGAGAAGTTAGGCAGGCCTCCACAGCTCTGCTTCCAAGCACAAAAAACCTTTTTCCACTGTACAAATTAGTCAAAGAAAGTGAGGCATGCAATGCTGTTATAACATAGATACTTTAAACCTGAAATTTTACACAAAGGCTTAGTATATCACAATTCCCCAGCAACATAGATTCCTGGGAGGTCAAGCCTGCTTTGAGGGCTCTTAGGAGAGAAACAGTAATTCACAAACCACTTGATGATGAAGTTCAAGTTCCTGGCACCACAGGACTGAGAAGCAATCAAGACCACCCTTAACTCTGTCTTTGCCTAGCCATATATTGGGTGCTACTATGGGAACTGTACACGCAGTGATATTTTTTTCATATGTGAGAGAAAAAGCTCCTCCATTACACTTTGGCTTCTAGGTACCTGTGGGCAATTATAAGTCCTGTATTTCTGCCTTATTGCATTTAATCATGAACCTCTTCAAGGCAGTAAGCTCACTGGCATCAGCCTGAGTGATCATTGGAGCACCTAAGATCTTGTGCTTTAAGACCCCAAACACAGAGGAAGCCCAGAGGCACACCTAGTGCTGCAGCTGCAAGAATTCCTGAATTGTCTAGCTTCAAAACACTTTCCCCAAGACATTGAAAACCATCTTGCCTGTCCAAAGACCTCTGAAAGACTTTGCTTAGCTATGTAACATGTATGCTACTATTTCCTCCTCTGCCTCACACCCCAGACCTCTTCAAGAGGCTTATTTTTTGTGCCAAGTTATGGTGGGCAAAACCAAGGAAAATGTAAGTTTCTTTAATTAGGGACACCACTGGCAACATAACAATGGATTTTTCCTCTCTGTGGACCAAGACCTTGTGGTGGGTGAGAAACTAATGTGTTCCAATGATCTTCAGAACGGTCATCTGGAGTTTATACTCCTGGCAAGGTCACACATGGCAAACAGACCAGAGGGGTGGGTCCAGCCAAACTGATTAAGGCCCCAATCCTCAATGGTAGATGAGGTGGAAAAAAAAATGTCAGCATCTCAGCAGCTGTAAATATGAAAAAAGGCTCCACCAAGATGGAGGTCTCCCATCATCTAGGATTTTCCCATGCCAATGGGTCCAGACCTAGTTAATATCATGCGGTTGTTGTTTCTGCCCACCAGCTTCTTCACATTAAACAAAGTCCTGCACAGGCTTCTACCACAGGAAACAACACTCTACCAACCAATATTCCCTCTCTTAACAGTTGTTTGTGTGAGGAGTAAGCAAGCTACCCTGTGAAAATGAAGCCTGGAGGATTGAGTCAGCCTAAGGACCTTTTTCAACAGCAAAGATACCTAGATAGGTACTTGGCTGGGGTCCTGTGACCCTGGCACTCGTTCCTCCCATTGGCGGGGGTTAGACTAGATGGCCTGCTCTAGGCCCCTTCTGACCCTAGATACTATGATACTATGAATTGATAGAAGTCAGAGAGTAGGAGAGATGATTTTCTTTGCACCTGCAAGTGTATGAATGACTTATATTAGCCCATTAATTCATGAAGTCCCTGAATTGCTAAATTGCCTTTTAGCTAAGCACCTGTGAAGTAGCAGTACAGTCAGAGAAAAAGAAAGTAGATTTGGTCCCAGAACACTTCAGAGAGGTTCCTACCATTGCCCGAGGGCTTAGACTAAATGCTCCCACATTCAACAAAAGCCTATTCCCCAGGGTTAATAGATTGTGGTGGGGTGAGAAGAGCATGGACATTTGTGGAGTCATCTTGGCATCAACCATATATTGACAAGCCAACATAAGGAACCATAACCAGGTGTCTTAGTACTGAAGTCTAACAAGTTACAAGGACGTGGCATCTTCAGCACCAGGAATTTTCATTTGCATTTGCTTTGTAAGAGCTTCAGTATCAGACAAGGACCTTATACCCCTCCCGCCGCCGGACTGCCACATTATGGAGCAGAGAAATATACTAGGGAAGTGTATCAGAAATCACAGTGGACAGCCACCCTGTATAAATTGCTGGGGGGTTAAGGTCCTAGATAGTGAGAAGAAGGGGTCTATCATGCCATGAGCATTTGTAATGTGCTAGTTATAAGAGGATGGCAGTTAGGAAAATAGAAAGGAAAGTCGGCTGAAAGGAAAAGGGCACATCTGGGCATGATGTTGAGGGTCTAATGTGGTTTAAGTTCAAGGGAATGCCCTGCCAGGATGAATGGGGTCTGTTTGATGTCAGTCTAATTGGAAGTTTCTCATAGGGACCAGTGGCAAGCTTGCAAATCAGTGTTGCTAAACAGAAGGGATACTTCAGACTCTTCTGGACCTGCTGGTGCCTGCTTCTCAAACACAGTAACCACTGGGATTGGATAGACCTCCTTTTCCTCCCTGTTTGAGGCATCAGAGTTCTTGGTAGCTTAAGGGCTGCCATGATGTTGATAACAAAAGAGGCCTTTATATAGCATTATCCAACACAAAAATTGGTGATGGCTCCTTGTAGATGGTGCATGTCAACCTGCAGTTGCTAGATACCCGATTGGCCTCTCAAGCCTTCTTGTACCACGCCTTCAGCAATTCAGCCTTTTAGTGACATTGGTGTCAGTTTTTTGAGCTGAGATGTCATTACAGATGCAAAGTGCTCATAAATGACATTGTTGATACATCTTCTCTAATGCGAATGCTGGGTCTCCTTATCATCCCAGGTGGCAAGTAGGTCCATACCTCAGGATTCTTCTAGATGGTAGAATGAATCACAGAGAAGGCAACATGAGGTTGCACTGACATTCTGTGTTCAGGCCTTGGATGACATGCTCCAAAAGTGTGGCTGATGTTGTCCCAGGGCAGCAGAGGCTGAGGTCCCCGAGATAAGTGTCGGACAAGGTAAGGACTTGTGTCTGTATTTCCAATGCTAAATACGGAGAGTCACCCATGAGCTGGGTCATGAAGATTCCCCTCCCCCCACTGTTAAGTAAAAAATTGTGATAAACACTTAACAATTCTTTAACTAGGGTGGCCTTTCAGGAGTTATTAATTAGGTTTTGACCCTTGACAATGAGTACTTTTACATATGGTAAACTATTTCAGTTACTTTATGTTACTATGGTCAAACACTAAGTCAGAGTTTTCCTGTTTAAATCAGCAAAAACATAGAATCTGTCCTTCTAAGACTGTCTGTATACAAGGTTACCCAAAATATGTTCCAATCTTTATATAATGGAAGATGTATGAAAGATGGATGCACTTATGCAAAGAACCCTAATGTGTTCCTTACTATATCTATAGGCACATATATTACAGAGCAAGATGGATTTTACAGTCCATATTCTGGTACTTAACAGGAATTGTTAAACCACATGATAAATATCATTGCAGATTTTAGTGCAGGAGAAGCAGCCATCACTTTCTCAGAGTCCTTTCATGGAAAAGTCTTCTACTTACAACTTTCCTCACGGTGGATTTTACATCTTCATTTTGCAAAGTATAAATGAAGGGATTTAAAGCTGGGATAATCGCACTGCACACAAGAGCAATAATCTTCTCTTCTTCCACAGAACTTACTGATGTAGGACTCACGTAAGTATAAACCACTGTCCCATAGTACAAAGTCACTACTGTGAGGTGGGATGCATAGGTAGAAGAGGCTTTGCTCCTGCTTTCCCATGAGGGAACTTTCAGGAGGAGATAATGTAGACATAGGAGAGGACTGTGAGCACTTAAGGCCCCAGAGCCATGCTCCCTGTGATTATATTTAAGAGGTTGATGCTGGTGCTGCTACAAGCCTAGTTCAGAATGGGTTTGATGTCACAGAAAAGGATATACATGGTTGGTAAAGAAGTAAAAGTAAAGCTTAGAGGTCATAACTGAGTGCAGGAGAGAATGTAGGAAATCCATGGTCCAGGTTCCAACTGCCAAGAGCAGGCAGACCCACTGGCTTATGACCATTGTGTAGCATAATGGATTACAAGTGGCCACATAGTGGTCATGGGCCATAGTTTGCCTCCAGCTCTGGCAAGAGACGCATGGGCAGTAACCCATTGTGCCCCCATTGAGCCCTGGGCTCCCCAGGGTCCCCCACTGGAACCCCAACCTGGACCACAGCACAGCCAGAGGTAGGTAGGGCCTGAGGCAGGGAGGGAGGGACCTCAACACAGCTGTGGGGCAGCTGAGTGGAAGCTGAGGAGAGACGCACCACCCCAACTCCTACTTGACCCAGCCCCCAGGGAGCCATGTGACTCAAGCCTTGCAAAAAGGACATGCAAACAGCTGCCCTTCTCGGCCTGGTGCATGAGTTTAGTGCAGCAGTTTGCCTAGGAGGGTTAGTGGCAGGGCCCAAGGCCCTGCCAATGAGCCCTAGGGAAGGTAGTCCCATCAGCAGCCAGGCTACTAGTGGCACAATGTGGATGGGCACATGCCACACCCTGATGGGCCCCTCAGAGTCTGAGGCCTCTCCCTCTGGCACCTCAGAGATCTCCACCCAAGTGGAACCCATGGCTTCAAGCTCCATGCAGCCGGAGTCCCTGGCTCTTGGCTACGGGGCTGCCTAACATGTTTCCGGGCATGTGGGTCTGGGAGTGTGCCCACCTCCCCTTTGTGAGGTTTGCTCCACTTTGGAGTCTCTGGAGCACCAAATATAGAGGAGCTCCAGGCCACAGTGCAGAGACTGCATGACATCAGGGATGGTGAGCAGGAGATAGACTCCTATTGCCAGGCATGAAAGAATGTGGCCACATAAAGGGTAGAATTTTCCATTGCTAAGGTAGATGTGCAGTAGCCATAGAAAACAAATATCATCAACACCTCAATTCAGTAGCAATCCCTTGATTCAAGTGTGATAGGTGGTAGTGATTTATCCCAGGGATTTTGAAAGGGTAAGAGATGATTGGAGGGCTTAGGATTTCCTCCCCTCACCAATCAGTCCCCAGAGACTCACCCTTCATGTACCCTGATTGGCCCCTTGGGTCACCTGGGGTGGGGGTGGGAAGGGGGCAGTGCAGCTGACTCAGGAGAGACCAGCAAGGAAGGAATTTCAAAGAGCTGGCAAAGAGCGGGACCAGTGGGGTAGGAGCAGTTGCCCCAGAAGAACCTGAAGGAGTAGGATCTGCAGGCATTAGTTGGACCCTCAGCAGCACAGCACACAGCCAGCAGGAGAGGCTCCTGCCAGGCTCCAGGATCCCCTATGAGAGGCTGTGACCAGCAGGAGAGGTTCCCCAGCTCCAGAAAGGATCTGAGCAGTGACCTGAGAGGTTTGCAGCTCTGCTTCCAGCTCCTCTAATAAGAGGAAGTTCTATGTGGGGCCCGGGCTCCAGGAAGGTCAAGACCCCTAGAAGTTTGAAACAGCACCAGCACTGGTGGCTGTGTGGTAGAGTTTCTGCCTATCACATGGATGATTACAGTTTAAGTCCCAGCTGGGATGGCTTAGGAAGAGGAAATGACAGGGAGAATTTCTTGTTGCAGTGGAAAGGGGGTCATTGTGTTCTCCCTTTTCACCCCTGCCCACTTCAGGTACCCAGGTCCTATATTCCTTGTATATATTTTGTGCCTTTTATATTTTGCCATCCAGCATTGTTTATGCTTTATATTTTAGTTAACCCTGTCTTTTGTCAACTTGATGACTATGTCTAACCTTCATTGAATCCTGTCCCCTCGGGGCAGTGTAGTATCCCCTATATCCCTAGTTTATACTGGTTATGTTCCCAGTACTGATCTCTCATTACAAGGTGTATGGGTAAGTCCCCATTAGTGATTGGTCTCTGCTCTATAGCGGGAGGATGGTCCCTACACCTCCCACAGTGCTTGTGCATCTGCTCTGATCCCTTCAGTTGTGGTGGGGGTACTTCTTGGAGTGCTGCCCAGGTTACACAAGGATGATCTCTACCATAGTTCACTGATGGGTCTTGGAGGCAATTTAAAAGTCCACTCCTTAAGTCACAGACCGGTCTTCAGAATGTGCAGATCCTTCTGCAGGGGAGAATAGGCTGCAGGCTAGGAATGCTCTCCTTTTCCTCCCTCTGCTCTCGCTTCTCTGCTTCAAGGGCAAGACACTTTACCTTGAAATGAGTTGCCGCTTGGTCGAGTTTGGGGTGCCATTGGAGTTGGTTAGCAGCCAGCTCCTCCTAGCTCTTGATACAAGGATACATTGAAGGCAGGGAGGGAGAAAATAGATACTGACATCATTTCCTCTGGCTACCATGAGATCTCAGATGGTTCATAAGCTGGGAATAGATTACTTCTTTTGGGACCTGAAAAAGTCTGGCATCTGCACGCAATATCTGGTCCAATGAAATTGGTACTTGAGGATCACCAACTCAATCCTGGCAGGTAACATTTCTGTGGCAATGCCAGCATCCTTGGTGAAGACAATCTTCCCATTTGAAGCGGACAATTTTCCATAGTCATCATTGGTGATACCTCTCTAGGCTCTTGAGGAGACGGTAGCTTACCCATGTTTCACATCTGTAGAGGAGGACGAGGATGATGACGACTTTATTATAGACCTAAATCTTGTTGTTTTTACTCATTACAATCTCTATAAAAAGACACCAAAGCAATTTCCCAAAGGATGCACTTGCATACTGGATCTCCTCATCAATGTTCACTCTCTAAGAGGCAGCACAAAGGTAGGTAAAGTGCTCAACTACCTCCAGGGTCTTTCCCTTGATGGTAATTTGGACAGCAGGTTCACATCCATGGCCCAGGTCAGGATGATAAAGCACTTTAGTCTTCTCAATGTTGAGGGAGAGGCCTAAAGTTCAATAGGCTTCTCTGAAAATATCCAGCACAATCTGGAGGTTTTCCTCAGTGTGCACAATGATGGTACAACCACTGGTGTATTGAAGGTCAAGAATGATTGCTCTGATTTGGTCTTCAAGTGAAAATATCCCAGATTGAAGAGCCCTTCATCTGTTTGGTGTTCAATGTGAATTCTAGAAGGAAGATGGTCTTTAATGGAGAGCCAGGAGAGACAACATAACCCCAAATCTTGTTGCATTTGGAAAGTTCTGTTTTAACTGTAACAAGAAAACCCATTTTGCCAGGTGCTGCAGATCCCAAATACAAAGAACTCAGATGTATGCATCCGAGACCAAAACAAAAGTTTAGATAGATATGGTAGAATCAAGGAAAATGAATGAAGGGACTGGATTTTGCCAATGGAAATACCAGGAACAATGGTTTCATTTAAATTGGATTCTGGAGCTCAGGCAAATATTTGACCAGAGCAGGAACATAGAAAATTAGAATTGAGGCCAAAGGTAAGTCCAACAAACAAACTGGATATCTGGTAATAAATACATGGAGATGCGTTGCTAATGTCCAATATAAAAACAGTATATAACCTCTCATTATCATACCTAGGATGGCAGTACTGAGTTTCTTACAAGTTTCCAGACCAAAAAAAAAAAAAAATATCTAGTTAAGTGTGTGTTTGAACTACAAGAGGAAATGACATTTTTGCCTCCTGATGATTAGCTTGGGTATCTACTTAAAACCAATTATTCCACAACACAAAAAGTGACCATGTCTATGGGAAGAAATGGATCTAGAGACACAAATGCAAATACCATCATGCAGATGGAAGAAATTAGCCTCACAGGTCTATAGCTAGTGAACTTAGTGCTATATGCAGAAGCACAGCTGCCAAAAGTGCAAGTCAGTTGGATTCCAGTACAGGGGCTCAAGTCTATAGAGACTTGGAGAAAAAACTTCCCACCAAAAATAAAAAGCCGATTTATAACTTTCTTCTCACACAGACAAGTAAAACTTCCTGAAAGAGTCATGGGGTGAGGGGAGGAGCACCACCTTTGTGCCACCATAAATTGTTTGATATAAACAGGCATTCATACCTCATTTTGCTCCACAAATGCTCAAATTTGTGACCATGACAGAAGGTAGTATTAAATTGGGCTCACATCTTTGCTTATGGTGGGAGACTACAGGCAGTGTATGAAGCTGTACATGGTGTCCAACTGCCCTGAGGCAGGGCCTCCACACACTTGAGGAGTCCAGTCCTACATACCCTGGAAATTCCTGGGCAGGATTAGACCCCTCAAACCTTAAGTAGAAGTTTCCCCCTCCAGGTCTGCAGGCATGGTAATAACTCTGAAGAACTGGAGTGAGGGACAGGATTAGTTTAGCCACTAGAAGGTATCATGGCTGCCCTCAGGGTCAGTCCAATTATAGTCCCTCAGTTAAGGAGCCAGTTAAGTAGAGCCAGGCAAAGAATCTCCTGAAAGGTTGCTTACCATGCTATGATTAAAGTTTGTTGTTCTTCTTGTTCATGTATGCCAGTATTTATTAAACTCAGTGATCACTTACTGAGAGTAAGATGTGGATCCCAGTGATATGATATAAAAGCTGTGGCTCTTTCCCTTGGTCTCTCTTATCTACCCACCCCCATAGGGAAGCAAGTTTGCTTAAAATGATTAATGCCTTGTCATACATCACAGTACTACTGGGGACAATTCATTACACAAAAGTTCCAGGTATTGATGCTAATATCAAGTTTCTACATATTGACCTTCAAGATGTCCTTGAACCTCTTATCTTGCCACCACTAAAACAGTGACCATGGGTGAACTGGGAGCATAGGACCCATTTTGGGAATCATTTGTTAGGCATCTTTATGGACATGTCCTACCCAACAATACTGTATAAACATGGCTTTTATGCTTACAGAGTTTGTTCAAATTGATATGGAGAAATATCCAAAGACATTGCCAATGACAGAATTAACAGAAACATAGAAACACAGAAAATTATGGCTGGAAGGGACCTCAGAAGGTCATCTAGCCCAATCCCCTGCTCAAAGTAAGACCATTGCAAGGCTTTCAGGTATTTCCAATAAGTTCAACTTATTGAAAGTTGGTCAAGTTTTACACCCTTACAACAGGGCAGGGAAGACAACAGCCTGGTAGATGAGAAGTTTGGTTTGAACCCTGATGTCATGATAATGGAAAATATAGATATCATAGATTTTTAGGGTTGGAAGGGACCTCAGAAGATCATAGAGTCCAAACCCCTGTCCCCGGGCAGGAAAAAGCACTGGGGTCAGGTGACCCGAGCCAGGTGTTTGTCCAGTCTCCTCTTAAAGACCTCCAAGGTAGGGGAGAGAACCACTTTCCCTGGAAGCCCATTCCAGACTCTGGTAACCCTTACCATAAAGAAGTTCTTCCTAATGTCTAATCTAAATCTGTTCTCTGTCAGTTTGTGGCTGTTGCTTCTAGTTACTCCAAAGGGTGCCCTGGTAAACAGAGTATCTCCTATTCCTTGCTGCCCTCCATCTTGACTCCTGCATCTAAGCAGTTTGTGACTACCTGTGGAGAGGGGGTCAACCAGGGCCTTGTGTTGCTGTACGATGTTCTCCTCCACTGACTCAGATCTCTCCATGACAGTGGCAAGTTTACCAGCAGCTCCCCAGTAACGCCCAAGACAAGGGCCATTAATATCCTGCTGGCTCTCTTCACCTTTAGATATCCACAACCAATGCACCTGAAAAGGGGTTGGGGAGGGTCTTGGTTATCCACAGATGTAGATGTCCACGCAGTAATAGAATGGCAACTTACTATAGTCACACACACACATACACCTTTTTTGGTGGGGGAGGTGGGGAGTAGCTAGCTTGAATGTCTACATGGGCAGCATCAGTCTTTGTAGCAGCTACTCAAGCACAAACAAAATAATTCTGATCACCTACATTAGGTTTTTTGCCTCTGGAGTTCTAGGTGTCCAGTGAAATAATGTTTTATTCAATATAATAATTAGAAGTCCAGATACTACCACCACTGTTGCTCATACCAAGTATTACCTTAGTTTCCAAGTTCTCCCATTGATAAGAATGGAACTAAAGCCAGAATAAAGGTCTTATTCTGAAAAGGACTCTACTCTCCAGAACCCTAAACACAAAAACAAAAAAACCACCACACCAAACAGTGCTTCTACAGCATGGAGGCTGAAGTAATAGTCATTGTGAATACTTCCACATAGCCACATTTCCCAAGGATAGGGAGTGGGGTGGACTTTGTAGCCTAGGTTCTCATTCAAGATAGATCATTTACAAAATAATTCAACCTCTCCAAAAATTTAAGAATACAGAGCATTTAGAGATAGCTTTCCTCATTGCATCTTTCACCTCTTTGTTTCTTAAGCCATGGAAGACAGGGTTGACCATGGGAGTCAGTGACAGACAGTGTAGAAGGCAGAGAACACTTTGTTCAGACCTCTAAGTGCATCAGTATCTGGTAACATATAGACAAGAATTAGAGTTCCATAGAAAACTGTGACTACGATGAGTTGAGAGGAGCAGGTAGAAAATGTTTTTTGCGTCCCAGTAGTGGAAGGGATTCTCAGGATGGTGTAGATAACCCCCTGATACCCTACATTGATATTAAAAGAAAGGCAAAGGGTAAGTCTATGGAGGACAGCAGGAAGGTCAAGAGATTAATCACATAAGTATCATCACAGGAGAGCTTTATCGCTGGGGTGAGATCACAAAAGAAATGATCAATTTCATTGAGACTGCAGAACATTAACTGTTATATCAAACAAATTACTATAGTACCAGCCAGAAATGCACATATCCAGAACACAGCAATGAGTTGCAGGCAGACCCTGCCATTCATAAGAACTGCATAGTGCAATGGTTTACAAACTGCTATGTAGCTGTCATAAGACATCACAGCTAGTAAATAACAATCAGTAGTCACTAGGGAACAGAACCAATAAAACTGTATGATGCAGCTGCTAACAAAAATGGTTATTTGTCCTGTCAAAAGACCAGGATAGCATTCTGGGCATGATGGTACAAATGTAGCAGATTTCCAAGGAGGACAAGTTACCCAGGAAGAAGTACATGGGAGTGTGAAGGTACTAATGAGCCACCATCAGTGCAACAATGAGGATGTTCCCAGACACAATCACAATGCGGATTACTAGGAACAGCAAGAAGAGAATAATACACAGCTCAGGAATGTTCCTAAATCCCAAGAGGATGAAATCCATGATGGATGTTTGATTTTCCCCTTCTGCTTTCTTCATGATCTATGTATAGTAGAGAAACCAGACAAGCAACACACCTCAGAGAAATTGCTCTATTGTTAATGTTTCATTCATTCAGTCATACGGGATTCAAGATAAGAAAGCTGTACATTGTCTTTCAAGACTATACAATTCAGATACTGAAGACCTTAAGAAAGATAGGGGTTCATACATCCAGCAATATTATTTGGACTCTGAAAAGAGCCTAGTACCAGATACCATGTAGAAAGTGTTTAGGCACTGCAATGTGGATATGCAATTTCATATATGCGAGGATAGTTTACTGAACAGTGAAAAAAAGTCAGTTTATGCCTCAGGTGGGCATGGCCAAAAGAATGGTGTAGGGCTGGTTCATTAGCTGGATTAGACCCCGCACCCCAGGATCAGGCTGCCATACCTGGATCCATACCGAGCTCCCCCCACCCAACCATATGCCAAAATTGGGGCTTCAGGACCTTGTGTACCTCTGTCAGGCTCTATAATCCAGAACTGAGGCTCCAGGGTGCTTCGCTGCTTCTGCTCAGCTCTGCATGAGTGGATCAACTCTGGGGCCTGCACTACCTCTGCCCAGTTTCATGTGGGAATTGGACTCTGGGGCTAACAGTGCCTCTGCTAGGCTCCAAGCAGCAGGATCAGGCTCCATGTTGCCCTGAGTGCAAAATCTACCACACAGGGTCAACCCGCAGGACGGCTCATGGACCTATAGGAAGGCCTACAGGCCAGATGACAGTGCCAGGGTTTAGGTCTAGCCTATGAGCTGAGGATTGAACACCCCTGCTCTATGCCACTTAATGGCCACCCCTGGTCAACATACCCATTTAAAAGCCTATCAAATTGAATGATCTATGTTTGTTCTTTCTAAGTTACAGATATGGTGCCCCATCCCACAGTGTGAGGGCACTTAACATTCTTTAGGTCCTGATCAGGGATAGTGTGATGCTAAAAATCACTAATGTACAAAGGTTAAGGAGCACACTGTTAAAGGGATGGAATTCAATGGAAGTTATGTGCCTAGCCTCTTTCAGGTGTGTTGGTTATAGCCTCTTTTGACAATCCCACCAGGTGCTTTAAAACTCTAGCCTTAGGTGCCCAATTGCTATTGAGTTTCAATAACAGTTAGGCATTCCTGAAAACGTATTAGGGATGCACATGAATCTTTAGGCATGTACATACTTTTGAAATTCTGGCTCTAAGGATCGTGTATATCAACACTTCCCTGTGGGGTAAGCTAGGATGCGAGTTTATAGCATATCAGCTACTCTGCATTACTTCATTATCAGTACAGGCTAGCTTGCTCCTTCTTTCTCAATATGTAGGATATTTTATGTTTACGTCTAGGTAGGAGCACGCTTCTGGATGGTTACGGAAGAGTAGCTGAAGTGCTATAGTCACACCCTAGCATGTCCTATGGTAACTTGATCATGTACCTAAGGCCCAAGGGATTTGCCCAAAGTCTGTAGGAGAAAAAGAAACTGAATGCTGGACCTGCCATCTCAGTCTTCAATCCTAGCTTACCATCTATATTATTTTATCATATTTCTTGTCTAAAATAATGTCCTATGGTCAAATCCCATGAGATACATATAGGTTTCATACAAAGTATTTTTTTTTCCTGTGTAAATAATAAAAATGTTGCCTTTTAATCTTAAGTGAATCTCTTTTGTTGTGGTTGGTTTTGTTCTTTTTTTTTTTTTTTTTTACTACAAAGTATTGAAGTAAATAGGAGAACCTGCATGAGTTGTTCTGTTCCGTACATTTTAAGTTCTTCCATGCCTCATCAAATTCATCTCGCTTTCCTCCCAATTCCACCCTCTGTGACAGAGAGAAACACATATCCCAGAGTAATTTAAATCCATTTGATATTCTGACAAAGTTATACTAGGCTTACGAACAGACAGATATACAGCCACTCCTGGGCAGTTGCACAGTTTTGTCAGTATACAATGCAATGGAGGAGCTGGTAACAGTCTTTAACTTCAGCAATTATCCCAGGATATGATGACAGGAGAAACTTAAGCCAGTGTAGGTTACAGAGGGATTTTCATAACCTTGATTCTTTACGAGTAATTCATCAAGTTGGGTAAGATTTCCCTAGTTTAGCTTCTGACCTTCTCAGTCTCTCTCTTCCCTGTGCTGGCAGACTCAACAAGATAAAGTAGGATCATCTGCCAGCTGTGCACATGAGATCTACTCTAGCCAAGGACTTCCCCAATGTACAAGAAAGAATACCCTGTGCAGATACACACACACTATGTAAATGAACATGCATAGACACACATGTGAATGTATTTCTTCTACAATCATCTACCCAATAATTCCTCTACAAATGGAGACATTCAGGTCCCACCTACACTCATCCAGTTGCGTATAAATCTGTTTGACTGGGACAGCAGGAAGAGTCAGGACTAAACTCCTGCTGTGACAAAGCAACTGTGACTCAAGCTCTACAAGGCCAAGGTCAGTAATCTGTGGAGAGGAGTTGAGACACATCACTGAGGGAAGTGAGATGGAGCTGAAAATGCCCCCAAAAATATGTACCTGAAGGACAGCTGTGGCAGCCCTGCTCCCACCTGTAGTGAGCTTTTCTCCCTTCATCAGATCCCCAGCAGGGTTTGACCTACTAGTGATGATGGATATGTTTAATCCTGAATAGCAAGTGCTGACATTTACAAAGGTAGCACCTGGAAATGAGCAGTGAGATGAGGTTTCCACTGTTGATCTTCGGTCTTCAAAGATTCAGACACACTGCTCCTCTCTAAAGAGAGGCTTCCTATCTTCATGAGGGTCTGGTCTGATCTGGGTGACTTTCTAGCTGATATACACAGTGATATTAGGTTATTACATAGCACATTAATGACTTATTGCAGAGCTTATAATCAGAAGAGAAAGCAGCCCTATCCTAATTTTAGGTACTACTGACATTCCCCTTGGGACTACTGATAATGATCCCTTTTGCATTGTTTTAACAGATAACACCATGTTGGCTTCTTAATAAGGGCAATTTAAAACAGACAGGCCATTGCTCCCCCAATTCCATCCTCATGGGAGAGCTCATTTTTTGTCATGAGCAGTGTGCAACTTGGGGGTGGGGGGGACAACCATATGACACAGTAAAGTTGTAGTCAAACATACCTAGCAATTTTATCTAAATATTTTAAGACAAATTTAAAAGGCAAGTAAGTAACAACAGAAAAATGTTATAGATGGAGAAATTAAGGCACAGAGTGGGGAAGTGACTTTTCTTAGCTCACAGAACAAGCTACTAGCAGAGTCAGAAAGAGAACCCTGGTCCCCTCACTGAAGGCCATTAGCAGTCTCCTGGGACATGCAACACAATAATGTTGGTTATTATTTAATGATAAAAAAACCCAAGAAAATACAAATGCAATTCAGATGTGGGCAATGCAAAATACTTATAGAAGCATACAAGTAGTGAGATCAATGCATGAGGGACCGAGTTTATACAAAGTCCCTTTTCTACCATAGGTATAATTTGTTCACTTTAAACTTGCGTTGTTAGCACAAAGGTGTGTGAAAGTGCCAGTAGTGCAAATAAAAAAAAAAATAATAATCAGAATTAATGATTATACTAGACCACTGGTTATGTGTTGCAAGAAATTATATTTATAAAGTATTTTGTTGTTAGGTTCACAGGTTCCTTTACAGGATCTTAAGGTGAGGTTGCACATTAGTCAGATCATGTGACCAGCACTAAAAAACTTGAAAGACCAAACATTAAGGCACTATGATATACCCTTTAGGCATCTAGAAGTAATAATCCTAACTAGAAGGGGTATCTTTGAGCTGTGCTACCTAGCTTGAGTTAAATTAACTTCTGGGTGCTTACCCAAGGTAAAAACTACCTCCAGTATCCCAAAAGGCACTGCTACTAGGAAGACTGTCATTTTAGACTCTACAGCCCTGGACTAACAGCTGGGAACAGCCAGGAAACAGGTGGGATACAGTGAGTGGGGACAAAGAAAAAAAAAAAGTGAAGGTGGCAGAGGGACTGAAGGTATGGAGGCGTGCGGAAAGGGTGTGGGGGTGAGGTTTGGAAGGGGAAAGACAGAAGGGGCAGGGAAAAGAGGGTAGGTGGAGTCTGTTAGATTGATACCCTATCAGTCCCCTAAATTGTGCCCTCAGCTCAACCCTTGAATCAACCTTGTCACCTATGGATCTGTCACCCCAATCAGTCCATTTACCTGCCTCTACCCTTGTCTTCTCCACCCCGGATCTCTTCCCTGCCACCCTGATCAGCCCAAGAGTGGTGGTGTTGGGGGCTCTCCGTTACTACTCTTGTGGTCCCTGCAGACCCCACCAACCCCGCTTATCCAGATCCAGGTCCTGTCAGGCCCAGAAACTGAAGGGGAGGTGGTAGTGGTGGTGGAGGAAGGAGTTTTCATACAGCTGTGGGGCCTGGTGGAGGGGGGCAGGCAGGATCCAGGTGAACAGGGACAGCATAGACTTCAACAAGCCTGGAAGCAGGAGGAGAAAGGGAACCAATCCCTATCATTGTTCTTGGGCTGACTGGAATAGCAACGTAGTGACTCGGGGGTGGAGGGGCCCATCTGGAGTGGAAAGGATCTGGGGGCTGATGGGAGGCAGTGGTTCAATCCATGTATGTCATGGGGTGGGGTGACTAATGTATAATTAGTCTATAATGTATAATTTCACTATTTCACCATCTAACTCTAATGTATAATTTCACAGTTAGATGACAGGTAGAGGAATAGAGTGGGCTCTCTATGAAGCATCTGGATACTAAAATCAGCAATTTGCAATGCAGTTCACCATTGAGTGTGTGCATATGAAGTATTTGGCACACTGGCATATCATGGGCCAAGAAGTGTCTACTTTTTAAATAATTAACCAATCTTTATATAGTCCGTACTTGCGCTGGTTCCCTTAATATATTTGAATGAAAGGAAATGGATGCACCTTGGCAAGTAGGCCAGAGCAGGAGGTAGTTTATTCTGGTATGCATATCCATACAATAGGCCCAAGCCAGCCAAAAGGCTTTTTTTTTTTTTTTAATAAAATAAAAAAAAAAAGTTGCCATTTACACAGAATACTTTGCCTTGTACATGACTATCTATCACCACCATCTCTTCCTTAAATCTCTGCCTCAGCACAGTCCTCTCCTGAAAAATATCCTTAGTCACACCTCAACAAGAAAGAGCAATAATAGAGATCAGCCTCAAAACCTATACTTTGTAGATAGAGGTGTTCCTCTGTTCAGAGATCACAATGTCCCGTACAACTAAAGTTCTCACTTTAAAATCTATTAGGAACACAAGTATATTTTGTAGGCCTGTACACCGCAACTAGTATTTGCTTCAGATTCAGACTTGGCCAATTTGGGGGACAGCGATTTGATTCAGTGCTTCACACACAAACACTATTTATTTCGCCCAGTCACCGTCTCAAATCGATTCAGCCAAATCCGATTTGGAGATTCAGCCACTGCCAAATCGACTAAATCTCTGAATTGGACAGGGCCAATCCCTGCCCACTCTCCCAGCTCCATCAATTGTAAAATTGGGACTTTTAAAAAAAAAAAAAAAAAAAAGAGAATCAGGAGCTGGGTGGGCAGGAGAGAGGATGTGATGTAGCCTGGTATGGGTCACCTCTCCACTCCTCCAGCTCCAGCCCCACCTCAAATCTCTGAACTTTTCCAAATAGATTTGGAGAGCTGCGAATTGATTCAGACCTTTTAATTGGCCTCCTGATTCAATTTGGATTTGGAGATTCAGCCACTGAATTTGACCAAATCTCCTCTGAATTAAAATCAGCACCCAAAGCTTCTCACAGCCCTGATATTTTGTTGTTACCATTCTAATTAAACTATTGAAATTAGGCCTTCATTAGGGGCATGGATCATGGATGTACAGAAGTTAGATAAACTTCTATAGAATTGATTTAATATAGAGGAGCTGCCCATTTTGCAACAGTTTCTGCAGTGTCCTCCCCCAGAATTCTCTCTACAGCAAACAGAAACAGGCCTAAAAGTACTAGGCAACAGTAAGTGGAGAGGTTGCTTCTATAGTATTGCAGTGGATGTTCAGGTGTTAAACATGTACAAAAGCTATTCTTATATTAGCCATTGTATTAGCATATTACTTTGTTTTAGTGTTATCTGTCAGTCTTTCTACAAATATAGTGGAGGTAGTTGAGAATTTGATAGTTGATATGTATTGAGTTTCTGCTCTGCTTATCTCAGAATAAGAGTATTTTTGTGACATAAAAAGTCACTTTAAAACAGATGCAAGGAAATGCCTTCCCATAACATTTGTAATTTAGCTGTGGAATTACAGAGAGGTATTACAGGCGGGGTCCTACAGGAGGGCCGTGATCTCCTTAAGGCCCCTTCCCCCGTGCCAAGTTGGCCCAAGGGCACCCTCCAATTCTGACCCACCACATCTTTGATGTTTAGATAAGTTTGGGAGGCTGCCTTACACCTTCTTGAACACAGCTCATTCTCCAGGTCCTTCTCCACAATGCTGCCCCTTTCGGTAACACTGTCTCCCCTCTCAGGGCCTTCTCTGTCCTGCCACCCCCTCCTGGGGCTCTCCGTGGCCACACTGGGCCTTCTCAGGAATGCCACCCACTCTCCAGGGCTCACCGCACTGCTACGCCCTTCCTCAGGGGCTCACCATGCCCACACTTGGGCGTCTCAACTGGGGTCTATGTACCCCACAGCCAGCACCCTTACTGGCACTGGGGTCCCCACACTGCTGTGGGTCCCCTATGAGGCCTCCTCCAACCCCAAACCACCTGTGACAAACAACAACAAAGCAAAACACAAGCCCCTAGGCTATAATGTAACTTAAAGCCACCCAGATAAAACCACAAGGCTCAGACATCCTAGAGCCACCATCCTTTATCCAGCTTGAGCCGTACCTGCAGTCAGGCTTCTTCTCACATTTTTATTACAAAAGTACAGAACTAGAACCTGAGAACTCCTTTACAGCATCCGCTGCTTTCACACTCAGCAGCTTTGAACATCAAACAACAACAACAACAAAAAACACTCCCCCAGATCCTTAACACTTCATCCCAAACTACCAACACATTCCCATATAGCAAATCAACACAAAACACAAGCTTTTCGC
>JAGPOW010001117.1:228072-242728 GCA_030014935.1 Caiman crocodilus | reverse complement strand
TGCACATGCCCCTCCCATTTGCATCCCATGCACACCAGTTTTTCTTTGCAAAATTGTGCCCTATGTCCCGTCCCCCTACACCTGAAGCACACTGTTAACAAGCAAAATGCCGCCAGGTGCCCTTCCAACCCACACCGGCTACACACCTTTGGCTGTTCTATATATGTGGCATACCCCCTGTGCATCCCCATCCACACCACTGGCAGCAAATGTCTCACCCCATCTGGGTTCCCCACTTCCTCTTGCAAAAATCACCCATGCCCTCCAAGCCCCCGTCCAAACCCTCCACCAATCCAATACCTTCTCCACATTCCTCACCCGCTGCACCTATGACTCTAACCAATCCACCACGTCCCCCTCCTCCAAAACATCCGTATACATTTTTATAAACAATACCCACTCCCGTGAATGCCGGTCCACTTCAAATGACAAACCCTCCAGCTCCCCCTGTTCCGACACGGCCCCATGGGCCTCCCAGAAGCTATGATAGGCTTTTGCACTCCAAAAAGACACATGCCACTCATGATAATTGTCCAGAGCGACCACACATACCAGGTCTACAGGGTTAACTTTCAAAGCCCCCAACAAAATTTTCCCCATAAAGTCCATCCAGCTCAGCATCTTGGCCCCTCCAAAACCTTCTCTCTTCAAGGTGACCTTCACCTTCCAATGAGCATCCCTCCTCCAGTCACCTTCCTCCTGCACCCCCGTCACTTTCGCCATGCCTGCAGCTCCCTTCTCTGAACCCTGCTGGCTGCTCACCGCCACCACTGTCCCCACTGCCAGACCACCTTCCTCGGAGGTTTTCCCAGTCCTCCCTGCCACCGGTCGTACCCTTCCGCAGCATCCAACGATGGAGCAGCCCTCCATCTGCTCACCTCCTTTCTGGTTCTGCTCATCCTCTCCACTGGTCTGTCGCCACGCCCCGCTCTCTCCTGGTTCTCCTCACTTCTGTTCCACTCCACCACTCCCACCAGCATCTCTCCTCTCCGTCCGTTGCATCGCCACACCGGTCACCACCTTCGCCATCTCTGCTTCACCCGATGCCCGGCCTCCCGAGGCCCGACCAGGCAGCGGCCGGACCGAGGCCCGCCCACCAACCCAGTCGGAGCCCTCAAGAGGCCGAGAAGTGATCGCTAGAGCAGTACCTGCAGTCAGGCTCCCCCTCACACCTTTGCTCCAGGAGCTCCTGCCTCTTTGGCCTCAGCTCCTGGGCTTTATAAGAGCCAGTCCCTGCACCTTATAGCCAGCTGACCGCTGGCAGGTGTGGGTCACTTGCCAACTCCTGTTGTCCTGGCAACTAATAGCTGGTCTCCTTATTCACTGCTAAGGCTCTTTCTCTAGCAGTTTCTCCTCTTTAGGAGTAGGGCACCTCAGTGCTCTGCAACAAGGTGGACAGAGACAGGAACCAACAACACCAGCACTGAGGGAGCTACTCCGGTCTGAGTGGGGTTTCAGTAGCTAACCATAGCCTGTTAGGTTTTAATACCTTTAAAGTAGTAGCCTATTTCCAAACATTGTAATTGTGGTTATGACCTGGATCTATGTCCCCATATCAACTGCTGTGGTAATGCCTGTTGTGTTCGCACACCAACACAAATCACATTACTGGGCCTGAGAACAAAGAGTACAATAGCCAAGATTCATTCACCTGCTACTCCACAAACATCCCATATGCCATTCACCTGCTTGCAGCACCCTTCTGCTGTCTAGACTGAACAGACTGGGCCATCTCGATGTGTAAGAATGAATGACCACCAATCTGACATCAGCTTCAGAAATACACAAAAGCTGTGGCAGAACACTTCAACCTCCCTGGGCACTTCCTTGCTGACTTCTACATTGCTGTTCTCAGGAGGAAAAAGTTTAAAATCTTGTTTGACTGGGAAATTGTGGAACAAGAAATCTTCTGCAAACTGAACTGTGCTAAGTACAGTTTAAACAAGGAATAGATTCTTATCTCTTTACTGGATTAGCCGTTGTGACCACTGTGTTCCTATAGGTTTACTGTTTGTTTGCTTGTCTCCTAGCACTGCCTTCCCCTTCTTTCTTCCCTATCTCTCTACCCACCCCCAACAGAATCTTTTTCTAATCTCTCTCTTGTTTTTATACTGTGACTTATACATGTCCTTTCTGATTAAATGGACATAGAAAAGATTATGCTCTCTCTCTCACACACTGTTAACGAACAAAATGCCGCCAGGTGCCCTTCCAACCCACACCGGCTACACACCTTCGGCTGTCTATATATGTGCCTCTTGCTGCAACTAGAGTCCATTGCTCCTTGTTCTGTTATCTGCCACCAATTGAGAACAGTCCAGGTCCATCCTCTTTGGTGCCACCCTGCAGGGAGTTGAAGGCTGATATTAAATCCCCCATCAGTTTTCTCTTCTCCAGGCTAAATAACCCCAGTTCCCTCAACATCTCCTCATAAGCCATGTGCCCAATCCCTGATGAAGGATGGGTACATTGTACAAAAAGTTTGTATAAAGTCTGTGCCAAATATACAATTGATCAAATGTCACCCCCTAAAAAGCTTTGCCTTGTGAGTATTTCCTGTACCATTACAGCTATGACATCACTCCAAAATTACTACATTCAATGTTTAAGCATGTGTTTACTTAATATACAGTAATGTGGCCAAAATATTTTATTAATACTTGTATTTTAAATTAGAAAACTGGGATTTTTGACGCCAGAAAAATATATTGGAAAGCACTGGCTTTTTCAATAAATACACATACAAAATGTAAGAAAACTAAAGCCAAATATATTCATTCTTTGGTGCTTTCCTTCTAAAATGTTTTAAATTAAAAAAAACCCCAAACTTACTTTTCTTTTGACTGAAAGCTCGATTTTTTGCCAAAGCTCCCTTTCTTCCAAACATTTACAGTGTATAACTATCGGAGATATATTTCTTGCCTATAGTACTGTTTAAAGGGGCTTTATCTTCCCTTAATTAAACGTGAGTTCTTTGTGGAGTTTATATATCTACCAATGGTTCTTGTCAGTGCCACTTGCACCTCTTTGTTTCTCAGGCTATAAATTAGAGGATTCACAAGAGGTGTGAGAACCGTGTAGAAGACAGAGAACACTTTGTTCAGCTCTCTCAGGGTGTTGGTATTGGGTATCATGTACACAATCAATAAGGTACTGTAGAAAACTGTCACCACAATGAGGTGAGAGGAGCAAGTAGAAAATGCCTTCTGCCTTCCAGTGGAAGAGGGAATTCTCAAAATGGCAACTATGATACAGCTATAGGATGCCACAGTTAACATAAATGGGAAAACTGCAGCTAGGAAAGAGACTACAAAACTAACAAACATGACCAACCTGGTATCACTGCAGGAGAGCTGTAGTATTGGCGTTAAATCACAAAAGAAGTGATCAATCTCATTGGGGCCACAGAAAGTTAATTGTGATGTGAAATATGTTATTATTAGAGAACTTATTAATCCCCCTATCCAGGACCAAGCTGTTAGATGGATACATTCCCTGCTATTCATCAGGGCTGCATAGAGCAGTGGTTTACATATTGCTAAGTACCGGTCATAAGACATCACAGCTAGGAGGTAACACTCTGTAGTTGCCAGACAACCAAAGAAATACATTTGAATAATGCAGCCCCTAACAGAGATGGTCCTGTCCCCAGTCAGGAAGGCAGCCAGCATCCTGGGCAGGATGGTAGAGGTGTAGCAGGTCTCCAAGCAGGACAAGTTGCCCAGGAAGAAGTACATGGGGGTATGAAGATGATTATCAGTCACAACCAAGACAACAATTAAAATATTCCCAGCTATGGTCACAATATAAATCATAAGAAACATGAGGGAGAGAAAAGCCTGCAAGTCAGGGGCATTCCCAAATCCCAAGAGGGTGAGTTCCATAATAAATGTTTGATTGTTCCCTTCTCCCTTCTCCATCCAGTATAGCAGGGTTCCCCTTTCACCGTTTTTGAAGATATGTATCTAGAGATAAAGGAAATTTTTTGGTTTGAAGAATCTTGGTATACAATTTAACCATAAAAACACAAATAAGATAGGCCTCCTGGGACACTGAGTCCAGTTCCTTGCTTCTACAAACCTCTACTTTCAACTTTTCCCCATAAATAGAAGGAACAATACCCAAACCACCACCATCACCCTAAAACATGACACATGTAAAAGATAAAAGCCAGTGGGGTAAGGGTACTGCCACTGAAACAACAGGACATTAGTCGGTTAATACATGTTTAGAAAATCTTAAGAAAAGGAAAGTGCCCTGCTCTCCAGGAAAAGGGATAGGGGGACTCCAGAGGCTATTCCAGTAGCATTGATTTGATTCTATAATACCATACAAAAGAAAACAAATCCACTTTGAATACGAAAAAACTTTCAGTACGAGAGCAGGGATTCTACTTGCTAGGAAGGCAGGGAAACTGCTTCACCTATGGGCGTGTAGAACAGATATTTTTCATCTGCCTACCCCCGATTCATAATAAATTATGCTCCTGCCCCACTCTGCCCACTGGCTTTCATAGGCTGAGTCATTCTTAGTATCTGGGCATATGCAAAATGACTTGATGACTTTGAATCATCTTGTTCTCACCCTTGCAATTAAGACTTTTTTTAAAAGGTCCTATATAAATGCAGCTCTGGGCCCTTTCACAGTACCTTATCATGTCTCAGGCTTCCTGCCCTCACATTTCTGTCCTGTTCTTCTAGAGGCAATGAAAGTAATAACCAGTGATCCACCAGGTCTCATACAGAGAAGGCTCCTGTCGGAAAATGTAACAAGATGTTGAGGAAGGCAAGTTTAACAGACCAAAATGGAGCGAGAGGTCCCATTTTGGTAGTGAATGAAGGACAGTAGTGGTGGTGAGGAAAGGCTACTAAGAGCCTTGAAAGGAGAGAAAAATAGCTTATATTTAGTATGTAAAGAAATGGGGAGGATAGTGGAAAGATGTGTAGAGCCTGGTGACATGGACAAAGATGAGGTATAAGAGACTGAACTCTACAGAATTGCTGGAGATGGATGAGTAGGACAACATTGAATTCATCAGTCAAAGGACAGGTTATTGCTATCAAAGGTGTGCATTTGAGGTGTTTGAAGTGTAGGAAAGGCATACCTTACAGATATGTAGAACGAACCTGAACATTTTAGAAATAACTTGGGCATGGTGAGATAAAAGACAGGATGACAGTGAATATCACAGGAACTAAGAAAGAAATCGAATGGCTTTGGATTAAAAAAAAAAAGTTTCTGTTTTATCCCAGTGAATATTGAGATACTGGCTAGATATCCATGAGAAGAGGCCAGGATGGGATTTTAGCTGGGACAGGAGGAGATAGGTTTGGTATTGAGAGGAAGATCTGACAGTCATTAACAAAGACAAGATGATGAAATGGGTGTGTCCATATTATATACATAGAGGAAAGGTACAGAGGCAGGAAAGCAGGACGCTATGGATAGAGCTCTGTGGAAGCCCCACATAAATCTGAAGGTTGGGTAAAAGGGCTGTTCTAAATAATATATTTAAAAAAAACTTACCAGTGAGGCAGGAGGG
Source organism: Caiman crocodilus (assembly GCA_030014935.1). Taxonomy (NCBI): domain Eukaryota; kingdom Metazoa; phylum Chordata; order Crocodylia; family Alligatoridae; genus Caiman; species Caiman crocodilus. The sequence goes on along the minus strand of JAGPOW010001117.1, from coordinate 237,186 downwards.
AAACCAGGAGAGGATGAAGGGCAAAGAAAAAGAGTTTTCAAGAAGTGGAACAGAGGTGGGATTATTAAAGAGCACAGATAGGGCGGGAAGAATGAAAATGGAGCCCTTGTTCTTGGTGTTGTCTAGGAAAAACACATTAAACCCTTGGCAAGAACAGTTTAAGTAGATTCCAGGAAGAATAGTTAGAAAAGCAAAGTCTGTGATAGAAATGAAGGGAAAGTAATCCAGGCACTAATTTTCTATTAAGTAAACTCGACAATGAAATGGAGTGGGGAGACACCCCTAGATCTGGGGAAGCTCTGGAAAGAAGTCTGAAGAAGGACAGAGAGAAGTAAAAAGAAATCCCTAAGAGGAACAGAGACGTCAGACGGAGAAAAAAGTTGCTGTTTAGGGGAGGAAAAGGAAATCATGGGTTAAGGAACATATTCAGCCCTATCCATAATCTCCTGGCATTTATATGCTGTGTATTTGAATGTAAAAGCAGGAGAATGTGGTCTGGGTCCCAGTTCTGTCTGAACAGGTATCATTCAGCACTGTAAGCCATATTCTTTGGGGTTCCAGCTCAGTAATCAGAGAGATGTGATATATCCAGCTCAGTAATCAATAATATAAATGTGGTATATCAGGGTGGAAGAGGAAGTGAGCTGGAACAGCAACCCCCACCTGAAGTGTAGGGCTAAAACAAAACTTAGGCTAACTTGCTCCCTGCCATGGTGAATAAGGTCCCTAGCAGTTGGCCCAGAAATAATGACATCTACCTTCTATCCTCAGCATTAAGCTGCCACATTTCCATCAAATGGCACCTGGGTATGAGCAGGAGGATCAAGATTGCATCATTGCTCTGTTCCTCTTTAGGTCCCATATGTTCTCATTCTCTCTGTGAAGTCACATTGTATTTCCTGATGGGCTGCACTGGCCCTGCTGTCTTGCTGGCCTGATGTTGCTCATTTTATTACATAAAGCCTTAATGTAATAGCTCTAAATGTGTGGAGGTTTTATAGAGACAAGGAGCCCTATACTGCTTCTTGGTACAGGTGTGTTCTCCTTTGAGACTGCTGATAATCATCCCTTTGAAAATGACCTCATTTGTGAATTAATGCTCTACAGCTTGTTTGAAAATTAGAAACATCTAAGGCATCTAGATGTCCATCATATAAGCATCTGGTGACCACATGTCCTGGGAGCCACACCAGCAGGGGCTGCACACTATGCAAACCAGACCAGGAAAGCTGCAATTCACTGGGCTATGTGCTATGTGGATGCTCCCCAACCCCTCAACCACGGCTTTGTGTGCCTGTGTGGTCACCCCACAAAGATGCACCAGTTCCCCCTGCCACTACTGCAGCATGTGGACCTGATTCCCCACTCTTGCTACAATGTATTCCCTTGCAGGCACCCCCTACCATTGCCCCATGAGGGCAAAAATCTCCCCCACTGTACAGTCTTTATTCCATTTCTCCATATGTGGCCCAGATTCACTCTCAGACCCTTGCACTGTGCTGCACTGCTCCTCTACCTGGGCCAAGGACAGGACAGGACAGCTGGAGGAGGGAGGAGGAGCCTGGAGTTTCCAGCTGCCACAGCAGTCAGAGTGATAGGAAAAGCAGTGACTAGATGAGAGCTTGGGGGCTGCAAGCTAACCTGTTCTCAGCCACCAGGTGCACAGTCCTGATCTAGGTCATTGCCATCCCTATTCAAACCTCAGCGGACATTTTCCCTATTTATTATCATGTACTAACTTCATGACTTTTAAGTAGGAAGGGTACTTTTCAGTTACTTGCTATCGTATTATTAATAGAAATAATGATTTTCACAGCTATCTTATTCCAGATTTTACAGCCAGGGAAACAAGGTACAGAATGGAAGAGAACCTTTCAAAGATTATACAGCAAGTCAGTGTCAAAGCCAGGAAGAGAACACTGACCTCAAACCATGGGTCTTGGGTCTCCAGCTGTCAAGAGATTATTTTTTCTTTCAGAAAGTGATAAATAGGGAGGCAGGAGACACATGGATACGTGTTTCAAAAATGAAAAATGTAAATGTATGTGTATGGGCTTGGTTGGCTGACTAGATGAATGGATGTTGACTATAGGAATTAAAAGTTAAAAGTTTCTGAATACAGATTTTCAATAGTCTGTAAACAATTGGGAAACAAGGCCCATTTCAGAGAACCAAGTTTGACCCTACTTTTTTCATTTAGCTTACTAAAGGAAAGGCTATCAGGTGACCGGATCAGAGTAAGATTATGTATTACATATTTTCCAGAAAGGTGGGTGGATTAGGAGATGTTACATTTGCAGGGGAGTATGTAGAAATCAGGTTTAATGTAGATCAGAAGAACAGGAAGAGAGGGATGCACTATTCAGGAATATCTGTATATCAAAGGACAGCTAATTTTGTGATTAAGTTTTCCCCTTCTTTCTCTATAGGCTAGGTTGCTATTTTTCAATATGCTGAGATAGCTAGGCCCTCTGGGTTACATTCTTAAAGTAAAGGGCATTGCAATTCTCAGAACAACAGAACCTAATTTTTAGATACCCTGCCCCCAGCTCTAGTGATTAGATTCTAGGTCTATGGTTATTCATATCTCCTTATGGCTTGTCCACAGTCCTAACCAAACTGCAGCTAGGGGCCACATCAGATAAATCCACAGTTCTGATATAGGCGGTTAGGTTTCCTATACGATATATGAAGAGGAATAGACACCTAAACAGGGGATCCCTCCTGACAGTGCTTACTTGGGCTTTAGGGCCCAAGGCTTCTGCCTGCTGGATTGTTCTTGACTAATACCTGCTGGGTTTGTTTGGGAAGAGATGTTTCCTTTGTTACATGTGACATCAGGTGCACTCCATACCCTTGAAAAGGTTGAGTTCCTTTCCAGGAGCTAAGCTAAAAGGTAGTTCTGGGGGAAGCAGGGAGGGACAGACAATGAGGAGGAGTCAGAAACCAAAAGACCATGTCTTGGAGTCCAAAGAGCCAGGGGTTCACTTTGTCTAGAAGCTACATGGGGTGACTTCATGAGGTCCTAAATAAGTGCTGCTCAGGGGAACCCATGACAACATGGCAGAACTGAGCCATGGAGAAGGGTCCCATTAAAGTGGAAGGCACATTTTCCATGAATGATATATTTGGGACCATGGTCATTTTGAGGGCAGGACTTAATGAGCTGTTCTTCCACATTCCTTTGGATATCAAGAGGTGAAATGCCTTACTGCTGAATATTTTAAACCACAGACCACTTACTTAGAGGCCCATCTGTGCAATGAGACATTTGGAGGTCCATCTATGGTCTGAGTTCATTTCTTTACTATCTCACAGCAACATACTTGTCTTAGGTCATATAGAGAGTTTGTGACAGCTGGATTTTAAACAAATTTTGAATCCCAGTATAGTGTGTCAACAACCACAAGACAACATTTATGGCCAAGTCTACGTAAAAATAATCTATTTAACTATTATCCATTAGTATCTAAATTTCTCATCTGGTATGGCCCCTAGCTGTAGTTGGTTAGACAAGGCATGAGATGAGAAGATATAGCTAACCAAGTGACCTGGAATCTAAATGCTAGATCATAGTATCACAGGGTCATAGGAAAGTAGGGCTGAAAGGAACTTCACAAGGTCATCTAGTCCATCCCCTTACTCAAGGAGGGATCACTCCTGACTAAGCCATTCCAGCCAAGTACCTGGTCTAACCTGCTCTTGAAAACTTCCAAGAATGGAGATACCACTACTTTTCTAGGCTCTAGGTAACCTGTTCCAGTGTTTAACCATCCTCATAGTCAAGAAGTTCTTCCTAATCCCCAACCTAAATTTCCATTGCTGAAGCTTGAGGGAATTGGCTTACTCCTGTCACAGCCACTGCTCGTCCCCCATCCACAGAGCCTGGTACCTTAGCATAGAATGAAATCAGGTTGGTCAGGCATGACTTGTTCTTGGTGAATCCATGTTAGCTATACCTGATCACCCTGTTCTCCTCTAAATTATTCACAGTGGATGCTTTGAGAACTTGCTGTATAATCATTCTAGGTATAAATGTCAGGATAGCTGGTCTGTAGTTCCCCAAATGGTCATTCTTCCCTTTCTTAAGGACGGGCCCTATATTTCACTTCTTCCAGTCATCTGGGATCTCACCTGACCTCTATGAGTTTTCAAAGATAGCAAATGGCTCCAAAATTACCTCAGTCAATTTCTTCAGTGCCCTAGGGTTCATCTCATCCAGCACTATCCATTTGAAAGCATCTAGCTTCCCTAAATAACTCCTAACCTGTTTTGCCACTACTGTAGGACACACAGAGCAGGGTGAACCAAGACAGCAATGGCAATGCACCACTTCCCAGCCCAATCCATTCCCATTATTCCCAGTCTCTCAGTGAAACCCTGATGACCTATTGTGGGACCCCAGAGTTCTACAGAAAACAGTTGGAAAACCATTGCTCTAGACCATTTGTCTTCTACCTTTTCTTTGCCACCAACTACACTCATCATTTTGTAGCTGCCTCTAACTTTAGAAAACTGATGTAAGAAAAAGTATGAAATAGATCAGCCTTCTCTGATTCATCTGCAACTAGATTGCCTTTTGCATTCCCCAGGGGACTTGTGGTTTCTCTGATCTTTCTCTTACTTTTGATATACCCATAGAATCCCATTTCATTGCTTTTTATGCTCCTTGCCAGCTGCATCTGAAATTGTGCCTTGGCTTTCCTAGTTTTCTTCCTGCATGCCCATGTGATACTCATACCTGTCCCTAGTACTATTACCAACTTACCACTTTTTATAGGATTCTTTTTTGAGTTTCAACTCCCTAAAGAGCTTGCTATATAGCCAGGCTGAAATCCTATTGCACTTCCCATTTTTCCATCACATCAGGAGAGCTTGCTTTTAAGACGGCCTCCTTAAAGTCCTGCAAACTCTCCTAAACTCCTTTTACCCTGAGACAAGCCTCCCAGGGAATCCTGCCTACCATTTCCCCAAGTCTGTTAAAGTCTGCTGAAGTCAGTGTCCTTATTCTGCAGCTTTCAATCCTTCTTTCCTGTGGGTTCTTGCTCTCTATCATTCCATGATCACTGTCATCCAAGGTATCTTCCAACTTCACATATTCCAGTCAATTTCTCCCTGGTTTTGAGCCACAAGTCAAGAAAAGCCTCCCTCTGCTCATCCCACCACCCCCACCCTCCTTGGCACTTGGCCTGTCTATCATGTATCAAAAGTTATCCACAATATCCTCCACAATCTACCAGATAACTTGTGCACTGCTGTGTTTCCACTCTTCTCTTTTCCTCTGTCCGTTCGGATCAATGTGGCGACCGCGGTCACGTCGGGGAGGGCCCTTAGTGGGCCGGCGGTCTCGCCGCCAGTGTTCAGGAGAAGCGGCTCCCTCCCCTCGCGGCGTGACCCCCTCCAGTTGGAGACAAGACCCTTCCTCCTGCCCCGTGGAGGAGGAGGGCTGGCCGACCCCCTTGCCCACGTGAGTCCAAGCTGCCCCGGAAGCCCCTCCCAGCGGTCTGACCTCGCCAAGAGACGCCAGTCACACCCCAATAATTAAAGCCATGGAAACCCAAGTTGTACAATTAAGGTCTACAATTTGGAAGCTCCCATTAATTATTAAAGAAGGCCTCATCCACAAGCAAATGCATGAGCCTAGATACTATCACTCCTCTGACAGGCAGAATGTAATTAATTCCCTAAATCCCAGGCATTTTAAAGTGATTATTAGCACCCATGGTCTCTAGAGAGACCTTTTTGATTAGGGCAGCTGATGGAAGGCTGAATTCTCCTACAATCCCTGAAGAATGCCAAAATACTCACCTTTAATAATCTGTGCAATCTCCACAATAAAAAATCAGAAAGCAGGACCAAACCAACCAGCTAACAACAGGCTGGTGCCTCTTAAGGAAGAAAGCACATGTGAAATAGTCTAAGGTAAGCAAAGAGACAGAAGATGTCAGATCCCTCTTCCCAAACCCAGTCCCTGTTCCCAGAGAGGTGGCTGCTTCTTATTTAGGGTCCATAAGGCAGGTCCTCATGCACTGACTCGCTATGGGCTCAATGTTTCCTCTGATAATACTCCAATCTTTAGGCTAGATTTTGGGGCATTGGGGGACATCCTATGAATTTTAACATCATGTTCTGGTCCTTTAATGCTGCAAAAAATGAACATTCAAACAAAATAATTTTTCTCCCTTCCTCCCCAAGGAATGGGCTCTTAGTATCAGAAGATGCCTCTAGGACGAATGGAAAGTCCATTCAGCAAAAATAGCATAATTGACCTGGCTATACTTATGGCATACAATTTAGCGGGGCACTTACGGCTCCATATCCCATCCTACTAGTCCTGCAGTACTTGTCCTCTCTCCCCCCTGCAGACTGCTATACCGGAAAATGAGTCAACGTGGGTAGGACTTCCACATAAAAGCTGTTTTATTGTACTGGGGGTGTAGCAAGGCGTTTACCTGGAGCTCTTTATCTAGAAACTCATATACTCCAGTTGGAATGTAGGCTTTTTTCTTGGTGCCTCATTCAGACTTCTTCTAGAGACCATATATGCATAGTCTGTTTGATTTAGGCAGGCACTTTTGAAAATGGGCCCTGAATCATGTAATCAGTTAAAAAAAAATACCCTCAATTTAAAAATACTGGCAAGGATTTTTGAGGGAGCCTACAGCACTAGGATGCCCTAATTCATATGGCAGCCAATGGAATTTGACATCCTAAATGCCCTTATGTTTCAGTCACCTTAGCAAAGGTTTTCAATAAGAGAAGAAGAAAATGTCAGTAAAAAAAAAGAAAAGGAAATAATTTTGGAGGGTAAGAAGAAAGTACTTCCATGTCATTTCTTTTCATAATATAAAATAAATGATTTCCAGTTAGCTTCATAGGCAATTCATTTAGAATTTATGAAAGAAATATTTTTACACCATGTATATTTAAATTGTGAAATTACTGTATCAGTAGTACTTCTGATACAAGGAAGTCAGTAACAAACAATAAAAGGTGAACTGTTAAACTGAATAGTAGTAGAGCTGGTACAGTGGCTTCCTACAGCTCCCAAGTTGTAATTTCCTTTCTATCTGTGCCAAAAGCTATTATGGCTTGACTCTGCTATAAATGAGCACCAGATCATTCAGGCTGGAGTGTCATGGTCATTCAGGTTTGATGCTGATCATTTTGCTCCTTTGTGCACTCTGGCCTCAGAAACTGGCTTATTTTACCATGAGAGCCTTGTACACTCTGGAGGACTGCTGAAACTTGCACCAACTCTGTCAAAAAATTACAGAGGATTCAGGACACAGCCCTGAAAATAATTCATATCCATATCATTACACAGGTCTTGGGTGATCGTTCAAGATGCTCTGTACATATTCCTATGTCATGTTATTGGATTAGGTGTAACAGTGGTCAGATAATAATTTGCTGTGAAATTGTTATAGTCTGTGTTGTTTCTTACATATTTTTCAATAGAGTTATGACTCAGATACGTAGGAACAGACAAATCCTAATTTTGGATTACTGTTTGGATCTTTTTAAGTTAACTGGTTAAATATATTTATTCTGGTCTGCTTTTTACTCATTTTTTTTATTTCTTAGAATTTCTTCTTACACTAGCTAAACCAGATGGAGCAGAGAGAAATGGGCAATCAAACATCCATAGCTGAATTCATCCTATTGGGATTTGGAAATCTCCCTGAATTGCACATTCCACTCTTCCCACTGTTTCTAGTGATCTGCTTGGTAACTGTGGCTGGGAACATCCTCATCATTGTACTGGTTGTGGCTGATCAGCACCTTCATACCCCCATGTACTTCTTCCTGGCAAACTTGTCTTGCTTAGAGACTTTCTGCACCTTAACCATCCTGCCCAAGATGCTGGCCAGCTTCCTGACTGAGGATGGGGCCATTTCTGTTGGTGGTTGTATCGCACAATTTTACTGTTTTGCTCTTCTGGCAACTACAGAATGTTATCTCTTAGCGTCAATGTCTTATGATCGATATTTAGCAATATGTAAACCTCTTCACTATGCAGCCCTTATGAATGGTAGGCTCTGCCTTCAGTTGGCAGGTGCATCTTGGATTAGTGGGTTTCTGGTAAGTACAATATTACTTTTATTGATATCACAATTGAAATTCTGCGGTCCCAATGAAATAGACCATTTCTTTTGTGATTTTACCCCACTAATTAATTTGTCCTGCAGTGATACTAGCTTGGTTACATGGACCACCTTTGCATTTGCCTACATAGACATCCCTCCTCCATTTGTAATAACTGTGGCATCCTATAGTTGCATCATTTCCACAGTTCTGAGCATTCCTTCCAGTACAGGGAGGCAGAAAACATTTTCTACCTGTTCCTCTCATCTCATGGTTGTTACACTTTTTTCTGGGACCTTAATTATTGTTTATGTGATACCAAAAAACAGTTCACTGAGAAACCTAAACAAAGTGTTTTCTGTTTTCTACTCTATCCTGACTCCCCTAGTCAATCCCCTTATCTATAGCCTGAGAAACAAAGAGGTGAAGAAAGCCCTAAGAAAAGTTGTTAGTAAATTTGTAAGGTTCGACAGAACAGAAATGGGATCAGTAAAGTGATCTCAATTGTCATCTGTCTCAACTAGTCTCAACTGTCTCAACAGTAATCTGTCTCACTTAGTCAAGCAAGTTTAAACTAGCGTGCCAACTGTAGACTTTCAGAAAAAAGATCTATGCTTTTTTTTATACTCTTTGCAGACCCTAAGTTTGGATGCAAAAAAGAGCCTGCCCACTTGGTCCATGTATGCTAAAAAAAAACCAAAAGTGGCAAGGGGCACTGAGCATGTGCTAATGAGGATGCTGAAGACAGAGTGCCTAAAGGTATGAACAAATATACCTTTTAGCTGATTTAAAAGAGGAGGTGGAGCTGTTTTTAAGAGCAGGCATCAGCTATCATGAGCTAACACTTACCTCGCCTTCTATGACCAGGTGACCAAAGCCATGGATGCGGGGGTCCCTGTTGACCTAGTCTTTTTGGACTTCAGGAAAGCTTTTGACACGGTCTCTCACCCCATCCTGGTCAAAAGGATGGGGAGCTGTGGCATTGACCCCTACACGGTTGAGTGGGTCAGGAATTGGCTGGTGGGG